>LR738709.1:39931309-39964522 GCA_902687465.1 Secale cereale | reverse complement strand
TTTTTGAGGGGAAGGCCTTACGGCTAGCTTTATTAATATTAAGTAATGCTTACATCCTCCGCGAGGAGATCGATGATAAAACCAGGTGGGGAGTCCAACCACAAAGACGGCGGATCATCCCGACCATGTTGAGCTAGCGTGTGAGCAACTTTATTTGATTCTCGATTAGAAAATTCAAATAAAACCTTCCCTATATTTGTGCATAGGAACCGACATTCCTCCAGAATCGGTCCAGCCACCATGGAATGACCCATGTTGTTTGCCAAAGCCTCCACAATCGTCATGCTATCCGCCCGGACGACGATTGAAATAGCCCCAACTGAACTTGCAAGTTTCAGACCCTCTAGCAGTGCTGCTGCCTCCGCTGTTTCAACATCACTAACATGCTCTAGTTTTGCTGTAGAAGCCGCCACAAAAAAGCCTGAGTTATCTCGGATAACTGCACCACATGAGCCAGAGTGGCATTCCTGTAAGAAGGAAGCATCGGTGTTTAAGACTAGCTGACCAAACAAAGGTTTCTTCCAACCATTGGTCCTCTGGATGGTTGCTTTCTGTGTTGCTGACCGAACTACATTTAGGGCAAAAACTCTCATTGCTTGGGCTGAGCGCTCCGGACTCTGTACATCCTCTCCTTTTTCCGTCTGTCTCCTCTGCCACCAAATATACCAAGCGAAAATAGCGATCATCTCTGGTATTTCTACCATGTTAAAGTAGATTTGCTGATTCGAGGGATCACACAGGAGGTATTCTAGGATTTCCGCTCCTGATTTATCCGGAAGGTATGCCCTCTGTATCATTTCATGTAGTCCGAGGAGAGTCCATACCAGCTCGGCCCTTTTGCATCCGAACAATGCATGTGCCAAATCCTCCGGGTAGAGTTTGCATACTGGACATTGGGCCGATATCGGGATATGACGATCTGCCAGTACTCCGAAGCAAGGGATGGCGTTATGAAGAGCCCGCCAAACAAATATCTTCACCTTGCTTGGCACTTTGAGGCCCCATAGCTTCTTCCATATTGGGTGAGTGGTTGAAGCACTTGAAATAGAGCTAGGGTTTCTACTGCCATAAGACTCTTCCCATTGCGTATAGTAAGCCGATCGCACACTGAAATTACCAGATTTTGTTAAGTGCCAAGCCACATAGTCCTCCGTATCCTCCTGATGTAAAGGAATTTGCAGGATCCGGTCAGCATCAAATGCCCAAAAGTTGTCTCTGATTAGTTGTTCGTCCCACTCACCAGATATAGGATCGATAAGCTCATTTACTCGAGTCAGAACTCTGTTTCCACGAGGTGTCACAATCTTCCTCGATGGGCTATTTGGGATCCAGCAGTCCTCCCATATGTTTAACTTCACGCCATTGCCAACCCTCCAAATACATCCTTTATTAAAGGTTTGGATTCCTGCCCAGATGCTTTGCCAAACGAAAGAGGCTCCTTTCTTCAGTTCACAGTTCAGCAAATTTCAGGAAAATAAAATAATGTTTTGCAACCAAACTAGACACGTCCACCATCGGGCCGTCCGTGACGCCCGGGTTGGCCAGCCCTGGGCAAACGTCCAGAGCCCGACACGTCTCGGCCACGTGCTCCTCCAGCGCGCTCTAGAAGTTCTTCACGTGTCGATCCACGCATGCGCCGCAGTACTTCTAGTAGCACTACTCTACTATAGAGTACCCGTTTCGTCCGGCCGATCTCGTCGCCATAACATCCTCGACCGAGCCGAAGAGATGGCGGACACCATGGACACGCCCGCCACCAGCACCGACGACCACCACCACCAAACTGGCCACGTCGCATCGGAACCGCCAGCGGCGAAAGGCGGCGCTGCCATGTCCGTCACCATCGTCCTCCTCGCGCTGCTCGTTGCCTCCGTCGCGGTGTTCCTGATGTCGTCGCCGCCCGGCGTGGGGGGCGGCAGCCGCCCCGGCGCCGAGCCGGTGGAGCAGGCCGTCGGCCATGGCGGCGTCCCAGGGTTCAACAGCCGGCTGGACGCATTCCGCAATTGGGCCAAACTGACGTGGATGAAGCTGCAGCGGCCGCGCTCCGATGATCCTCGGTATACTTAACTACGTATTGTTTTCATGATGTGCTAGATGACCCCAAGTACGTATACGCCCACCTTTGTAGTGCACTTGTGAGCATGATGTGATTCTGTTGTGTCAAGGTATGATGCTGGTGGACATGGAATCGCCGGCTCGGCGGCGGAGGCGACCAAGAAGAGCCTGGAGATGGGCAAAGAGACGGCGGAGCAGGCCGCGGCGACCGCCACGGGGGTGGCCAAGGACACGGTGAAGGGAGTGGCCGCACCCAACTCCGATGCAGAGCTCTGAACAGAGGGTACTGCATGCCGCCGTATTCTGCTACTTTGTCCCAACTACGGTAGAGTACACATTTACACGGGCAAAAGTAGCAGAATACGACGTACCTTCAGTGACTTCGTGAAGCTAAGTCTCACCGCAACTTAGCCCCCTCTATCAGCCGTTCATTGATGATCCGACGTACCAGATTGATCCAATTTCTGTACTAATTTTTTAAAACTGTTCAGAAAAAATTGAAAAAATTTCAATAAATCATAAATGTTTCGTTTTGTATTCTGGGAAAGTTTCAACCGATTCGGATGTATGATTTGTGGTTAAATAAACTTTTGGGCTCAAATAAATAAAAAATGTTTATTCACAAACGATACATCCATTTAACCACAAATCATACATCCGAATGGGTTGAAACTTTCCCAAAATACAAAACGAAACATTTATAATTTATTGGAATTTTTTCAATTTTTTCTGAATAGTTCTGAAAATTTAGTTTTGAAATTGGGTCAATCTGGTACGTCGGATCATCAATGGACGGCTGATAGAGGGGGCTAAGTTGCGGTGAGACTTAGCTTCACGAAGTCACTGAAGCTGCGTCCGCCCCAGACCGGCCCGAGGTGCGGCCCCTGGCAGCGCAGGCTCAACGTAAGCTCGTCGCCCTCCTCTCCCTTCCCCCGCCCCCCGTTTCTGCGGCCGTAGCCCTACCCGACGACGACCAAAGAAGCTTGCTATTTTCCTCCGCGTTGCATCGAGCTCCAAGGGTCGATCGCCGGGTTCGGGCGGAGGCCGTGCCAGTTGTTGCGGTGCGCGGTGCCTCCCACGGGCCGGGGCCGAGGAAGGACCAAGCCGCGCGCGCACGGGATGCGCGGCCGCGGCGGTGGCAGCCCGCGTACGGGCGGGGTCGAGCCGTCGAGGATGTCCCCTGTCCCGTCGCGTCCAGGACCCGCCGACGCGGCGCGCGGATGGGTTTTTCGCATGTACTAGTACAGTATCAGCCTAGTTTTTGTTTTGGCGTGGTATGTGTGAGCGTGGCTGCGCTTGCGCCTGTGCTCTGGGCTCCGATAAACTAGATAGATTCAGTGCGTGTTTTGGTAATATATATATCCAGCCAAGGAACATGGAATCTCTTGACTGGGAGCAGCTATATGAGTACTCCCTTTGGGTGTTGCTGTTTCTTCTCATCAGTCTTTCTCTTCATAGCAGTTCCATGCTGTTCTGAATATATTGCTGTGCTGACTGTCTAGTGTATGTGCATTCACTTTGTGAGACCTACAAGAGGACTGATTCTAGCTATGAAATCTCATTGTCACTCTGGCATTGACACATTGCTCTCTTTGTTGATTAAATGCAGGAGATCCCAGTAATTCAATTCGATGTGAGTGGTTCCGTTGCTGATTATGCCGCTTTTATGGCACTGAGGTTCAGAAGAGCCGGCCTTCTCGCTCCCTTCAGCTATTGTGGTGCACCCGTCACCCCACACAAGAATCCCAGGGCTAGAGAGAAGAAGAATGGCAAGGAGATCGATGAAAGCGGAGTGTTTTATCAAATCATCGAGCTGTCTAACTCCCTTGAGGAAATCGATCCCTCGTTATGTGTGCAACTCTTGGTGTCCGACTATGATGGCTATATGGTTGCCATCAGAAGCAGGGTGCTCAACCGTTGGGGGGCATGGGGCAGATTCACTCGTCTCTTTGTCCCTAGTTGGTTAAGCTCGTCTCTTTGTCCCTAGTTGACTCTTTGTCCTTAGCGTTGGTTCTCCTGTCCCTACCAGATTGCTGACACAGGCGGCGCCGGGTGTTCTTCCGTCATGACGGCGTTGCACTATGCCTACGTGTGTGGGGTCACCAGCTCCTCGCTGACGCCTCCTCCTTCGTCGTGTTGTCCTCGTCCACCTCGGGCATATAACACATATAACACATATTTAATTCCTCAAATTGATGACCTAGAACTACGCAAATGACTTATTCACCTAAACGAAGGTAGTAGCATTTTTTTAGGAATTAAATAGTTTTAACCCTTCTCCTAATCAGCAGAAAGATAAATAGTCTACAATTATCGCATGCATTCAGATACTTTTTGACCAAGGCTAGCATCGGGAAGATGAGCCAGCAGGGTCATGGATTTTATAAAAACACCATTAATTACGTAGAGTATTAGAGGGTGCTGGGATACGTTTTAGTCCCATGACTAAAAATAGTGGGTCTAAAACTTGCTAGCCTTACCCATGCTTGGATCCAAATACTAAAGAGACTAAAATCAAGTTAATGAGCATTTATTATCCTCCAAACCCTCCAATCCAGAACTTACATGTGTTAGAGGAGAGGAGTTAAATGAGGAGAGAGAGGACTAATTCATATTTTAGTAGGGGTACCCCTGACTAAAAGATTTTAGTCTCAAGACTAGTTTTAGCCCCTCTTTAGTCTGGGGTGCTTGGAACTTTAGCCTCTTAAAGAGACTATTTTTAGTCAGACTAAAATAAGTCCCTTGGATCCAAGCAGGGCCTCAATGTGGCCGTCGCGTAGTAGGTTTCTCGGCCACTACGCATGTATAATGCTGACATGCAGACAAACGAGAGCCACTTTGAATGCGGTAAACAACCGTTTCCAATCCCGTATGGTCAAGCGTCTCCGATAATCGAACAGGCGCAGAGACCGGGAAACGCTCTTGGTCAGCGCGTTACTTCAATTTTGGAAGTAGAAAAAGAAATGTGATAGTAATGAATCTTTCTCAACCATAATCGAATACCAACATGTAATGGTCTCTATCACCACATGCATGCCTCTCTCGGATCGATGACAATGTTGATGATCTATTTACTGCCTCAACTAATACATGCATGTGTTAGCTATGCTTAAATTTTTATTAACAAGCTTTAATTAAGCTTGTTTGTGTGCCCTATTAGACCTAGGGAAGATCCGCCGTGATCAGTCCGTGAGAGATGACGATTGACCAATCAGGGGGCAACAATTTTTTTGGACAGGCTCAAACCAGCCCGTCGAATGTGGGCGGACGACTGAGATCAACCAAAAAAGGATCGATATTGACCAATCACCGAGCATCAAGCAGTCCGTGGCCCAACAACAGTCCATCTGTTATCGATTAAAGACACTATCAATCTATGGGGGCGTCTCTCTCAGCCTGCAACACGCGCAACCTCCATCAGTCACCCGGATGTCGCGGGCACTGCGCATGGACTGGTACATTGCTCGTTGCTCATCCAGGAAGCCCAAATCCTTAACAACCATGGCCATGACGGCATCATCGTTCGCCTGCTCGCCGATGATTTGCCTCTCCATGAGCCGATGCTCGTCGAGGAGCCGGATGTTGTAGCCTCGGTTCTCCTATCCCTACCAGATCACCGATGCAGGCGTTGCACTACGCCTACGTGGGCGGGGTCACCGGCTCCTCATCTGACGCCTCCTCCTTCATTGTGTCGTCCTCGTCCACCTTCGGCAAGCAAGTCAACAAGCTAACTTATACCCATTGCGCACGATGGGTCTACCAGGTGGTCGCTAGGGCGGCTAACTCATGCTTCTGATCCATTAGAGCATCTCCAGCCGTTGTGTTCTCCAGGGACGTTTTTTGCGTCGGATAAAAATGTGACGGCGCTAATTTTGCTCTTGGGGTGGAAACTTTCCCAGTCGAGGCCACACCTCCCTCGCTCGCCCGCCTAGCCGCCTTCGTGCTGACCGCCGCGTCCACCCCGCGCCAGGGCCGACGAGCTCGTCCGCCGCCGCTCGAGCCGCTACCGCATCCGCCCCGGGCCAGGGCCTGCTGCATCCGTCCGCGTGCGCCCGCGCCTGCTGCCGTTCGGGGCGGAGCAGTTCGACGCCAGACAACGCTGTGAACCGGGAGCTCGTCCACGCGCGCCCGCGCCTGCTGTCGTTCGGGGCGGAGCAGTTCAACGACGACAACGCCGTGGACCAGGAGCTCGTCCGCGCGCGCCCGCGCCTGCTGCCGTTTGGGCCTGCTCCTGCCCCTGCGTGCTCTGGGCCTGCTCCTGCCCCTGCGCGGCCGGACAAGCATAAGCGCGGAGCCGGCGGCGGGGTGGTGAGGGAGGCGGAGGCGGAGAGGACGCCCAAGTGGCGGACACGGCGTCCCCTCCCAGGCGCGCCAGGTGCGCGACGCGATCGACCGCGCGCGGCCGCTCCCGTTGGAGCTGCGCCATCCTCGCCTCTCACCGCGCGCGTCGCGTGCATCGAGTGCGCATCCAAGCCTACTCTGCCACGGCCACGCGAGCTCGGGAGGGCGAGAGGCGGTGTCGGGGCGGTAGCCTGGCGAGGGCGGCGTCGGCGGACCGGCGGGGACCGGAGTGGACGAACGCTCGAGCTCTTCCTCGGCGCGAGCGACAGAGAGAGAAGAGAGCTGGCAGGGAAGGAGAGAGGCTGGTAGTGGGCCTTGCAACAGCTAAATATAACGCTAGCGCCCCTAGCTGATCCTAGCTTTCTGGGTTTCCCTTGCGAGCACCGGCGTAATTTTCGCTAAATCCGGCGCAGAACATGTCTGTGGGGGTGCGGCTGGGACCGTTTTTGTCTGCCGACGCTGAAAAAAAGCTCCTGGGGGGCCTAGTGGAGATGCGTTTAGAGGTTCTCCCACGTAGCTCTATAGCTGGCGATCATGACAGACATGGTGCCATGTGGGTCATGCTCGGCGAGGAGGAAGCGGTTAAATAGTGGTTGCCATCCAGGGCAAGCGACTGGTTGTGTCAATGGGACCGTTGTAGTGGGTTTCTCGGTCGACATGCCTATTTAAAACTGGCATGCGGACAAATGAGGGCTAGTTTGAATGTAGTAAATAACCGTCCATTCCCGTACGATCAAGCATCTTTGACATTGGAACAGGCGCGGAGACCGGGCAACGCTCTCAGTCAGTGCGCCACTTTGATTTCCGCACCAGTGAGAGATCGCGTCCGCTCTGGGCCATCACGAGTGCGGCGTTGGCGTTGTGGACCAGCATGAATGCGCGACAATCGCTTCACATGGAAAGGGCCTGGCGCACGGGAGAGGTTTTTGGGTGGGACCCGGGTGGGGGTGCGTACGTGGCAGCTGTCCGAATGCCCGCAAAGCCCCTAATTTGCGTCCGGTTTGCGGGAAAACAGACGGCCAGACCAGTCCGCGGACCGAGGGGTACCATGTTGGACAGCAAACGACATCTATATACTGCGTTCTAAGGGGTTCACCTTTGAGATTCACTAAGGCTGGTCCCAATGGGGTGGAACTTAGGAGTAACATCACATATTTCAATACAGCGTTGCTTATGTGGCACATATTTAATGAAGAGTGAGGTGCTTGTGGTAACTAGCTAAGTTACCGGAACATCACACACTTCAAGAAACAATGAGTCTATAAGCTAATAAATGCATCGTTGCATGACACTACCTACATGTTCCTACCCACTGTGAAGGTAGTAACATAGTCTAGATAAGTGTGTATGTTACTACCTTATGTTCCTGCCCATTGTGACCAGCCTAAGACTACCCATAGTGAGAGTAACATAGGTAGTAACATCACACATATCTAGATAAAAAAGATGATGTGGCAAGCAATAAATGAAGAAAGAGAGGCATGTGGTAACATAGCTAGTTACTACTAGTATGAGTAACATCACACATATCAAGGTAAGATGAGTCTATGGCCTAATAAATAAAGTCTTCCATGTTACCACACATACGTTACTCCCCACTATAGAGGTAGTAACATAGAATAGTAACATGGGCATGTTACTACTCTATGTTACTACCCATTATGGCTAGTCTAAAAGGCAGTCTGAGGGACTCATGGGTTCTATAGAAACGTCATGTGGCAAACTATTAGTACACCCAAACGCTTGGATAATCATTTTGAGTGAAGCCAACCTTTATACAACATCCTATGATTTTATGTGTACGTGCACTCCCTTCACTCCAAGCTAGGTAAATACATCTCTCAATCTAATCACTAACAACCTAGTATTTCTCTTCATGCTACTAGTAATCAACCAACCGAACAACCATCGGTTGTACTTTAGTTAAAAGTGCGCCCCACTAACCTTTAGCATTTTTTTAGGAATCAAATAGTTTTAACCCTTCTCCTAATCGGCAGAAAGATAAACACAATTAATTATCGCATGTAGTATTCAAAATACTTTTTCTACCGAGACGAGCATCGAGATGACGAGCCATAGTAGAGACGAAGCCAGCCTGAGACACATGGGTTATATAAAACACCATCATGTAGACTATTATTAAAAATAATAATAATCAAAAGTAGTAAATGTCTCCCGAGCGTTTGATAGTATCATTTTGAGTAAACCCAACATTTATCCAAAATCCATTGATCTTACGTGAATGGCAATGGCTAAGGAAATTATGATATAGTATAGCGTTAAAATCTCGTGATTTTAATGTTAACATCGAACCATGGTTAACGAAATTAATTTTTGAGTCCATATACTTGCTTCAAACAGGTTTTTGTAGAAGTATTTTTCAATTTTATAAGAATTGGTTCATTTGAAAAGGAAATCTGGGATGCGGTCTGCACGGCGTCGGATGTGCTCTAGAGGGGATCAATCCATGAGAGATGACGATTGACCAATCAACGAGCAGCAGCGAAAAAATTTCTTGGAGATGCTAAAAAAAACAGCCCGTTGGATATAAACGGACGACTGAGATCGATTAAAGAGAAGAGAGGATCGATCCGCGAGAGGTAGCCATTGACCAACCACGAAGCAACAAAGCAATCCAACAGTCAATGTGATATGATGATTGACTGAAGGCAGGGTCGATCCGCGAGAGGTAGGCGCGGACCAATCAGGAAATAGACGGTTGAGATGGAGTCACACCAGCAGCCGTGGGAGCAGCGAGCAACAAATGCGTCGGCCAGGATTAGGAACCCAAAGCAGCTCCCGATTCCAATTCCGATTCCCGATTCCCCTCCCCACCCACATCGCCGCCCACCTCCCGTCCGTCTCCCTCCCGCCGGCCATGGCCCCCACCCTCTCCCCTCCCCTCCCCTCCCATCCCCTCATCAGATGAGGAAGACGAGATGGATGGAGGGAGATCGACCGAGCCGGCCAGGTCAGGCCCAGATTCGCCATGGGCGTCAACTTCTTCCTCGACTTGGAGGGAGATGGAGCTCGTCGAGGTTCGTCTTCTCCTCCCGGTCTCTCTTCATTCCGATTCTGCCGCGGTTGCTCTCTCATGTGCAGTTTCCTCTGCTCCATGGAGCTCGTCAATGTCTGACCCCGGTCTCATCGATCTCTGTAGGTAGCCATTGACCGAGACGACGCCGACAACCCTAGCAAGAGCTCGAGGCCTGCCCCTTATGCAAATTCGCGGGATCCGCCATGCAATGGCTGTCAGCTTCTTCTTCTTCAACCTGGAGCTCAATCCCCACAGTCACCTTCCGCGCGGCTGCTCCGACCCCGACGCCATACAAGGTCGTCTTCTCTCTCTGCTCAGTTGCAAAAGGGACGACATTTCTCGCAGCATGATAGGAAATCACGTCTAATCAGTGGTTAAATGCCCAGTTTTAGAGCTCTCGGGGTAAACAGGCTGATCCGTGAAACCCCAGAGGGTCATCTTCACTTATTCCTAATATAAGGGCCTCTTTAATTAAAAGTGATTTCATGAGAGTTTGGACGATTTAAATCCTTACAAAGTTTCTCCTATGCCAATTGTTTGAATCTTATACTGTGTGTGGCAATTTTTCCTAGGGATACTTTTGTACTATGTTTTACACCAACATTTCCCTGTTGTGCAGTTTCCTCACGCTCGTTAAGGTCTGACCCCCGTCTCATCCCTGTAGCTGTAGGTAGAGCGGCCGGCCAGCGACCAGGACAACGCCGACAATCCAAATAACCTCGAGGTCCGCTCCTTCTCCACATACGCGTGATCCGCCACGGGTGTCAGCTTCTTCTTCAACCTGGAGCGACATCCCCACAATTGCTCCGACCCTGACGCCATGGAAGGTCCCCTCCCATCTCTTGTGCATCTCCTCTCTCTGTTCAATTCCCCAAAGGGAGGTCATTTGTGGTACAGTCAGTAGCAAGTTGCAGCAGGAGAAGAAATCAAGTCCTGCATTTCCTAGTCAGTCAGTCTCCTAGGCTTGTTACTCTACGGTGGCAGCACATTTTTTGAACAGTTTGTTTGCAAGATGCATGCTCGTGTGCCACTCCATACATAATAATGTCACCAATGCCCCCAGCAGCAATTAGTCTAATCGGGATTCGGGGGTGACTCACATGGTTTGGGATAGATTAGTGGTTAAATGCGGTCCAGTTTTAGAGCTCTTGGGGTAGGTAAATTGGCCGATTCGTGTAACCACAGAGGGTTATGTTGACTTATTCCGAAGGCCAACTTTAATTCAAAGTATTTTCATGAGAGTTCTGGAGGATTTAAGTCCTTACAAAGTCCTTCCTACGCCGATTGTTTGAATCTTATAAGAATTTTTCATAAGGATACTTGTGTACTATGCTTCACCGGAACATTTGCATCCATCAAACTTGGTAAAAATCATTTGCTTTTCATGTGAAGCAATCAAATAAACCAAATCATGTAGAATTCAGATAAGTTTTTTTTTACTCATTTGTTTTGGAAATCCTGTGAATCAAGATCCCCTAAGAAAAATGATGCACCCTCTGTTCCTAATTATTAGATGTTTTGCCAGTTCAATCCTGTGTGAAGCAATCAATACTTGGAACCATACCACGTTCATCTTGGACCTGTTGTCCGACTAAAAAATGAACATTGTTCTCAAGACAAACCACTATGCATGCAAACATTTCGTTGCTTATGTGCAGCTTTCCTTCGGCAAATCTTACAAATTTTATTGGTAAAAATAGAACACTGTTAGATATCTGTCCTTCCAAGTTTCCTATTCTTGAATCATGAAGAACACCATGTTCTCCAGTTTTCTGGAATTTCTAATTGCATACTGCATGTGCATCGCTTCCGTTTAGCTGCAATCTTAGTACTGTACACGTGTTAACTGAATGACTGCAAAACTTCACATGTTTTGACCAGACAACACCGTTGTTCTTGATGCACAGATTTTAGCAAATAAAGCTATATCCAATTGCATTGGGTATTTCTAGGAGGCTCTTGTGCTTTGTTTATGTGCAAAACAGAGCATGAAGCATATTTTACTACCTCCGTCCCAAAATAACTGTCTTAGCTCTAGTATTACTTTGTACTAAGCTTAGTACAAAGTTGAGACACTTATTTTGGGACGGAGGGAGTAGTATATACCAGCGAATGGTGCATATCAGTTCTTTGACAATAGTTCGTTTCCGCTACTCGGATTTGCTATCATATCATGAAAAAAACTGTACCTTCTAACAGTCAAGTTTTTGAGCGATGTTGACATTCCATAACTAGTTGGCTATCTAACCATGCACTTACTAGTTTTCTCATCGTGATAACATGTGAATTTTATGCCCTGCAAAATGAATCTATGCAATCAAACCATAGTCCTGGTGGCGAAACATCTTCATTTGTTGTTGTTGTCTGCAGGTGTCACTTGGTATGCTGCAGGGCTGGGTAACACGCTTGTTGACGCAGGTGGAGTGCTGATCACCAATGCAACATCTCCGACCCCCTCTAGCGGGTTGCAGGTATGTCCTCCTCTCCTTCCTTCCCCTTTCCCTCAAGACCATAGCATGCTTGTGATGCTGTTCAAATGATTATTTTCAGCAGCCTGTGTTGCTAGTCGATTATGATTTGCCGAGTCAGTTGTGCAATGAATCATCAAATGCACTGATTTTACCAAATATCCGATTACATTGGGTATTTCTAGGAGGTTCTTGTGCTTTGCTTGTGTGCAAAATGGAGCAGATACCATATAACCATATTTGATACCAGCAAATGGTGCATATCCGTTCTTTGACAATAGTTCATATCCCTTGCTCGGATTTGCTATCGTATCATGATAAAAACTGTCCCTTCTAACAGTTAATTTTTTTGAGTGATGATGAACATTCCATAGCTGGAACACAGGACCTCATAATTGTTGGCCACCTGGCGATGTACTTACTAGCTATGATATCATGATAACATGTACTCCTAGTGATCTAAAAGATCTTATATTAGTTCACAGAGGGAGTAGATTTTATGCCATGCAAAATGAATTTCTAGGCAAGCAAACCATGGTCCTGGTAGTGAAACATCTTCATTATTTTTCCTGTTGTTTGCAGACACCACTTGGTCTGCTGCAGGGTTGCGTGACACACTTGTTCATGCAGATGGACTACTGGTTGCCAATGCAGCATCTCCGACTCCCTCCCGATGGGTTGCAGGTATGCCCTCCTCTCCTTCCTGCCCCTTGCTCTCAAGTCCATAGCTTGCTTGTGATGATGTTATGATAATTATTTCCAGCTGACGCTAGTTGATTCTGATGTGTCGATTCAGTTTGTGCAATGAACCATTAAATGTGCTTGTGATGTTGCCCTGATTAATTCCAGCCGTGGTAGCTAGTTCCGCATGGCTACTCCGACCCTGAAGCCATGGAAGGCCGTCTCCCCCTCTTTCGCCCATGTTTGGTCCCGTGTTGTTCTAGGCCGATTCAGTTTTTTCTGTCTCTTTTTGATTTAAACATGTTGGAGCAGATTCCAGTATTTATGTGGTGTTCACCTATATATAGATAGATAGATAGATATTGGTAGCATTGTAAGTACTGACCATGCTAAGAGTCAGCACATCGATCTCTTCAAAGTTAAAGTGAGTTTTGGTAAACTTGATGATACTCTGTTGGATGTTATAATTAATCACAAATGAAACAACACTTGGATGATAACCTGCATTCCTTTCTTTGAAATAGATTTTGCTGAATTTGATGCCTGACTGTTATAGTTGATTACAAACTAAAGAACACCTGTTTGATAATCTCGCATTTTTTGGTGGATAATCTCAACTATTATTACAAGCAGAAGTAGCTACTAGTTTTAATTATTGTAGGTAATTTAAGTAGGAACCCCCAGGATGCGAACGACGAGCACACGGAGACGCACTTCTCTGGAATCAAAGCCACTCATGCTTCGTTTGGGGATCGATGCAGGTTTTCGTTTAATTCATAGCGAGATTGCAATACTGCGTGCTTGCGTATATGCCAACAGTAAAAAGCTGCCATACTTATTTAATTCGAGATAGTGTGTCTGACAAAACATACTACCATAGATTTCAACGAAGGATTAAATGGTAAAGACTTGGGTACACGCCCATTTAATAACGAATAGGGATGCAGCTCCTGGCAGCTGTCCAGCCAGATAAGTTGGGCAAGAAAGTCATTGCCCGTACAAGAATCGGAGAGCTGAAGTAAGTGTCTATGCATTTAAATATATTACATCATCGCTGAACTAGTAAAAAGTTAAAATATTACACTGACTCCATACATGCATTGGCAATGTACTGTGTGGTGAAACAACAGTGGCAGAGAAACAACTCATCGCTCATAAATTGATCAATGAATCAACTTGCAAGTTGGTTGTAACAGTAGTCATTTCCAGCAGCTTGTGATGCTGGCGATTCTGATGCGTCGATTCAGTTTGTGCAATGAACCATCAGTGCGCTTATGATGCTGCCTTGATTAATTCCAGCCATGGTAGCTAGTTCCGCGTGGCTGCTCCGACCCTGAAGCCATGGAAGGTCCTCTCCCCTTCTCTCACCCATGTTTGGTTCTGTGTTGTTCTAGGCCAATTCAGCTTTCTCTCTCTTCTTCCGATTTAAACTTGTTGGAGCAGATTCCAGTATTTATGTGTGTTCACCTATAGATAGATAGATATTGGTGGTATTGTAAAATACTAACCATGCTAAAAATCAGCACATCAATCTCTTAAAAGTTAAAGTGAGTTTAGGTAAACTTGATGATACCGTGTTGCATGTTACAAATGAAACAACACCTGGATGATTTTAACCTGCATTCCTTCCTTTGAAATAAATTTTACTGAATTTGATGCCTGACTTTTATAGTTGATTACAAATTGAAGAACACTTGGTTGATAATCCAGTGTTTTGTTAGTGGATAGCTCAACCATTATTACAAGCAGAAGCAGCTACTAGTTTTAATTATTGCAGGTAACTTTAGCAAGGTTTTCGAGACGACGAGTCGTTCTGGGGTAGCGACTCTTGACGAGTCGAGCCTGGCCGATTGACTAGTCGCGACTAGTCGAGGTGTTTGAGTAGACACAGGCAGTGCGACTCGTTGACTAGTCGCGCAACTTAAAATCAGTGAACTTAAGTAGGACCCCCACCACTATATGCTGCTACTGGTTGCTCTTCTGGGATTATTCACTTCTCCTAGTTTAACTAGATACATCATGTAGTAGCTGGGATTATGTTAACAAACACTTGGTGCCTCACTTGGATGAGTTGATGTACACTACTTGATTAATGATTGATATATTGTAACTGAAAGAAAACCTTTTAGCAGGGGCTTGCTGACCAGAGGGGTCAACTTGAAGCTCCTCTCTGCCCCTACAGCTGATTAATCACCTTCCTGTGGCAGCCCGCTGGGGAAGCAGAAGCAGATGGGTCGGAGCACAAGTTGATAATGGTGATCCCGCTTAGAGCAGTATGCCCAGCGCTCCAGCACCTTCTTCCCGCCACTCTATCACCTTCTGCTTTGACAAGTCAGTCATCATCATCAAGTTCCCTCCTTCACAAGTGCATTATTTTACTGGACCTAAAATTTTCTTTTAGTAGTAAGTTGAGAATAATCAATTAGCAAGTAGGAGTGTTATCCTGAGGTAAAGGGGGTGGTTGTGAATAGTGTTAGAGCTGTGTACTGAGGATGTGAAATACTGCTTGTGGTGCTGATCTGTAGATAGATATTGGTAGCATTGTCTCACCTTGGCCATGCTAAAAGCCAACACTTTGATCTATTAAAAGTTAAAATGACTTGTGGTAAACTTGATGATATCGTGTTGGCTGTTATAATTAATCACAAAAGAAACTGAAGCTGGATGATTTTAACCTGCATTCCTTTCTTTGAAACAAACTTTGCTGAATTTGATGCCTTGCTCTTTTACTTGTGATTATGCATGGGGAACTTGTGTGAACTTGTGGAGGAGCTTTCCATGCTAAGCTCGTGTCTTGTGTTGTCAACAGTCTAGGTTTCCTATGAATTGGAAAGGCCAAGAGGAAGGAGCGATCATAAAGCCACTCGCTCATCAGGAGGTGGAATGTCTGCCTGGTGGCTTCCATTCCCAGGAGTTGTCATGTTCAACTTGTTTCTCTCGTTCTTGAAATAAAGGCTGAATGACAGGTAAGACCTGACATGGCAGGAGCAAGCATAGCATAGATAGGAGACACTTGAGACCATGTTTTTGTCTTTGTCTAGTCCACCCAAACACAAAAAAATTCCATTCGCCGAATGATGTAGATTGGTGGTGCTTTATTTTCTGCTTGTTCATTAGGTATTGTGTTATTGTTGTCCAAACTCGAAATAGCCAGCATAATTATTGTTGCTTCGCATATTTGTCCCTTATAGCTCCCTTGTGGCATCTAAGTAATAGAGAAATTATGGACTTTGATTTCCAGTCCTAGCTATTTCTATAGACTCATCTGCTAGTGTTGTAAATTTTCAAGTATGGCTAGATTCGTCAATAGAGTAGAACAAGACACCCAATTCACCAACCTGCTTCAGTCAAACATCTAGTTGTTGATCTAGACAACAACCACACCAATTCCTGTAAACAAAGAACTAAGTAGGTTGAAGACCAGGCACATCGAGGCGTCTACTGTTGTACCACTAGCTACACAAGCTTCACCTGGATAGTGTAGTGATGGAACTATGTCACAGATCTAGTGTTTGTTACTTTGATAATCTCAATTGGAGTATTATTACAAGTAGAAGAATCTACTTGTTTTAATTATTCCACTGCAGGTAACTTACGTAGGACCCCCCACCACTCTACTATGCTACTAGCACACATGGTTGCAACTAACTTAGGGGCTGTTCGGTAATCCTCCCGCTCCGGGAAATCTGAGGATCTGTGGAGCGCCTCCTTCCACACTCCGCGATTTTGAACTGTGGCTCCTCCAGCTCGGGAGCGGAGTTGTGGAGGGGAGGGAATCCGAACAGGCCTTTACTATGCAACAGAGTACATGGGCACACCACATTCCCATTGAACGCGCCCCTGTTTATTCTGTTGTTAACTTCTTTTTTCACTTGGAGTCCTATGTGTTTGACTTTTTTTTCCTTATGTGATGTGATGCGCATGCAGCTGCTGATTGGGAACAATCCATTGGTGTACCTCAACAAGGGCACCGACGGATGTTGTCTAGTCTAGGGCATGTTTAGGAATGCAGTTTCATGCGTCTTTAACGTTGTGAAGCACCGGTCTTCTTCCTAGTACATGATCTCACTGTAGGTTCTAGCATGATTTACTGGCAAAATGATCTATAATCCTACTTTGCTCCTAAAACTGGTTCCAGCTGCTGATTGCCTAAGCTCACTGATATGACATGAATAGTTGTACTATCCTTGTTACTACTTTTAGTTGGTCTATTCTGGGGTTATTCCCTTTCCTAGTTTAATTAGATATATATCATGTACTAGCTGAGATTATGTTAACAAAACAAACCCTTGCTGCCTTGCTTGCTTAACTTCATATACACTCGTTCATTCATGATTGATATATCGTAGTAACTGAAAGAAAACCTTTTTGCAGGGGCTTGCAAACCAGAGGTGTCAAATTGGAGCTCCTCTCTGCCCCGATAGGTGATGATTAATCACCTTCCTGTGGTAGCTTGCCAGGGGGAGCAGCAGCATATGGGTCATAGCACAAGTTGATGATGGTGTTCCTGCTCGGAGCACTACGCCCGCCGCTCCAGCACCACCTTCTGCTTCGACAAGTCGGTTGCCGCCATTGTCATCAAGGTCCCTCCCTGATGAGTGCAATAGTTCACTGGACGTAAATTTTTCTTTTAGCAATTCATTAAGAATAACCAGTTAGCAAGTAGGAGTATTATCCTGAGTTAAAAGGGGGTGCTTGTGAACATCTTTCTTCTTTTATCTTATCATCCATTTTCTTTATGAAACTACATGTTGTATGACACTACACCCGAGGATCCGAAATACAGCTTGTAGTTTCAGACTGCATCAATTCAGTTAACTTGCTTTGCCTGGACCTTTGTTTTTCGTCATGGCTCACAACTAGTGAAAATTGTTTAACTTCTAGTTCACAGTGTATGTTGATGCTTAGTAGAGTTATTACATGAGTAACTAAGTGGTTTGTTTAAGTTGGATTCTCTGTGTTCTTTGTTTGCTATGGACATTCTTGGTTTTTGGCGTAAGCATGCTGTCATGTATAATATCTCCATACCTTTTCGGTTATTCTAAATGGACACACCAAACATTCTTGGAGTTTTTTCTGTTCGTTTGATCTTTCAGTGAGTAAAACTGAGTCATTTAATCATTTTAGTGCATTCTTACTGTTTTGGTAATCAGTTTATCATCTGTTGGTGTTCAACCATCAATAATGTTGTTCGTAAATGCAAAAAACTACAGATAGTGCCATGTTCTTACAGTTTAGTTTTCGTTGGCCATCCAAAATGAATTTCTAGGCAACAAATTATGGTCATGGTAGTGAAACATCTTCATTTTTTCCTCTGTTGTTTGCAGGTGCCACTTGGTCTGCTGCGGGGTGGGGTGACACTCTTGTCGATGCAAGTGGACTGTTGGTCGTCGATGCAGCATCTCTGACCCCCTCCCCATGCGCATGTGGCCTCCGGCCGTATAGGTTTGGCTCAGTCTCACCGTCTTCGTGAAGCTCACCACTGTCACCGACGGCGCGGGTACAAACATCAAAGGTGAGACCTCCTCCCTTCTGCCTGCCCTTTCTCTGGGCACGTGTCATCGAGCCATGACTATTTAGGTTTTGTGAAAATGATACCTTGATGGCCATGTATAACATTAAATGGAACCCCGCACTTGTGATGCATCTCATTCCACCCTGTATCATTTTGTTTAGCTCTGATGAGGCAAGTAGGTTTACCATGTAAAGAGACCCAACCAAAGGGAGCTCTCTGGTAGCTACCCAGCTATGTTGTTGTGGCAGACAACAAGATACTAAACTTACTTTACAAAGCAAAATGTCGTTAGCAAATGAACCAAGGCTGTTTGTTTGCTTCCAGCTGTGGAAACTAACTTAATTTTCCCATCATCATTTTTCTTAGTTGAGGCAGTCCTTCCCCACATGGAGACATATCTCAATTGATTTTATAATGCACTAGGAGATCTCTAACACGGTCATTCCTACGAGTTTTGATAAGTGAAGAAGATTGCCTCCAGTGTCAATGTAATGAATCAACAAAGCAAAGAAGATTGCATCCAGTGTCAATGTAATGAATCAACAAAGCATCATTTTCCCCACTTCACCCAGTTGCCAGTGTTGTGTGGTATAATGTTACATAGAGTGGCATTTACATGATCTAGGGTTAGTTATGGTTCTACTGTTTGGGCTTAATTAGCTCCATTGCCTGCTGTTTAAGGACCATTCGCTTGTGCTAAACTCTTCTCTCCTTATGCAGCAGCAGGATGGACTCAGTGGCGCCGCGCGACGGAACCGGTGCTTCTCTGCTTCGGCCACAAAATCGCCATGGTGAGCTACTCCAGATCCTATCCTTCCTCTGCTCCGCGCCCCGTGGCCATGGCTGTACCATGCTCTGCTTCGTGGCCATTGAGCCGTGGATGATTTAGGGTTAGCGTTTTGCTACTGTCTGAGCATATTTAGCTCGTTTGCCTACTGTTTAATGTTGATTGCTTGTGCTAAGTGCTCACTATTTGATACGGGAGCAAAAATTATCCACATGTAGCTCATGTGATGTTAGCAACTTATCATATAATGTTGATAGATGCCTTATGTGTATGGATATGAAGTGAAAGCTTTGCTTCAAATCATCTAAATTTTCTTTCCCTTGATAACAGCACTAGTCATGAGTGTGATACGTTTTGATGATCTCCATGCACTAGATGACTAGTAGGCAGACTTGTGTACTTGTGTTACTTGGCATGCTATGCTCCGAGTCGCACTGTTCTTTTAGGTGCAGATTTCTTAGGAACAAAGAAAAAACATGAACTTGGTTGGTTTCTTGTCAATGACCAACCATATGTTTTTGTTAACAACCGTCTCAAGTTTTGCCAAGTAAAGCACTAGGAGCAAGCACATATGCGTGATAGATGTCTCGATTGTGATTTGCCCCGTTACCTCACCTAGATTATATGTTTTTTTTTCGGGCGATGATGATTGCTTTAAGTTAACTATCTAATATAGTGAAAAAAATTGGTGCATGCCCAAAAAATACAGAATCCCGAGTGAGCCCAATAGCCCACTATGACTAACCTAATCTTCCTCTCCCGCACTCCTTTCTTTTTGCGGGGGTCTCGCACTCCTTCGACCGCACTGGGAATAGGGGATCGAGGGTGATTGAGGAGTGAGGAGCGCCAACAACTCCTGGAGTGGCTCGCTGCCGCCGTCTCCACCGCTAGAAATCACCTCATGTTGACTCGCCATTGCGCCGCGTCAACTGACTCGACCTGAGTCTTGTCCGCCGTTCCCCCGAGCTCCGAGTGCTGTATGCTGGTCTGCTTGGATGCTTGCTGGCTGAATTCTTGGCTAGCTGCTTGACGGCTTCCGTATTAATAATAGTAGTACACTAGTTCTATACACTAGTACTTGCTTGCTGGCATGGCTGATGTTGCTGCTATCTATGAACACAACTTTGTTCATGCCGCACATAACTTGCTTGCTGACCTGCAGAACAGTTGGGTGATGGCCCAACTAGATTAGAATCAGATCGTGTCCTCCTCCTTAGATTCAAGAATTATTCATGAACATATATATCATTCAGATTATGTCCGCCTTCTTAGATTCAGAAATTATGGTGTTGTTGCGATTTCTCTTTGGCATGTCCTCCTTTTTCCTGTTCTGCGACGACGATCTGAATATATATATATGCTCTGTGTTGATTAGCACTATTTCGTTTATCCGTAGGGGATGGCTCCAGCTTATGGCTATATTTGGTACTGCAGGATGAGACTGAGCACGAGGATACTGTAGAGGATGTATCCCTCACACTTCGTTTGGATGTTGATATTGAGGCCCAGATATTGATATTGGCATTGAATTCCCCGAATTCCGCTGTTCAGATGGTCAGGGAATCTAGTTCATCGAATTGGCCCATAATATTGACAGCACCGACTCAGGGAATCTCCTGGCCGCAGCTGAGCACACCGAAGAGATTTACAAGTTCTACAGAGAAAATCAGGTGATCTATTGTCCATTAGTGTCTCGTAATGTGTATCCTCATTTTTTGATTTCTTTTTTCAGATTTTCATAAAATGCAAGGGTACCTTACTGGCATTATGCTTGAATGAATGAAGGTAAGCCCATGCAAAGAAAATAAATGAATTTGACCAGGATCCTATAATCAGTACACATTAAACAATAGTTCTATTGTTGTGTGATTTAATGAAATGCATTAACAAAAAAAATGTTTGCCTTAAAATAAAAAGGATCGAGATTCTAAGCACTTTAAGTGACTAATGTGGCTATAATTATTAAAACTTTTGGTGTGAGTGATTGGTATGGCACCAAGGGACAACCTGGCAGTGAGAGTTTGTAGGTTTGAAGATTTCGAGTGAAAATTGTACTCCCTCCAATCCATACTAAGGGTCGTGGTTTTTTTAACTAAAACCACGACACTTATTATGGATCGGAGGGAGTAGTAGATTTCGAGATTCTCATAGTCGTGCTTAGATCAGATACATGACATTTGAACCACATAAATCAACCATATGCACTCGTAATAAATTGTGATTCTCTTGATGCAAACCTTAATGAACATGGAGATCAGTTTTTACATGACAGCTGATAGCAATTCATGTTCATTGGCATGAGTGAAAAGCAAGTGCTAGAATACTCTTTCTCCTGTTGTGTGCTCCCTAAAGGTTTTGGGCTTCCTTAAAAAAATTGCAGGGCTTAACTTTTCATCATTACCTTATACCAATATGGTTTTACACAGGAAATGAGATGTGTGCATGCTGATTATACACTTAAGAAGACATAAACGAAAATATGAGAGCTATTCTGATAGATTGGATCATTGAGGTAGCATGGAATGCCCTGAACCTTCTGTATCCTATAGATGGCTCTCGTAGGTGCTACCTAGTGGTTGTCGATGCCGGTGGTGGTGATGTACCACCCTTCAGGTAAATTCCTGGTTTCCTGGGTCCTCCTTATGTTCCACTTGCTCTGGGACCATAGCCTTTGAGCTATGGCCATTGTGTGTGTGTCCGACTATCGAGCTGTGGTAGATAAAATGATGGTGTATTGTCATGCTTTTGGAGATGAGAAGTCTGTTTTACTTGGCAATTTGATTAGAAGCATGTACCTTTTTGCTAACAGGTTTTTGCTCCTGTTTAGAAGAATGTTCGTTTTATTCATGGCTGTCTTATGGAGCCACATATGCCATGTGTTAGCAATTTTAAATTTGTGGATAGTTTTGGCACATGAGCAGTCAATATTTTGGCTTGTGAACATCTTAAGTAGCTTGATCATGTGTTTGTTTTATTCACTTTGTATCATGGCGGTTCCTTTTATTTTTTATTAGTTCTGTTCCATCCTTTGCTCTTTGGCTCGAAAGCAATGCGTGAACTGGAGGAGTGTCCATTCGTGTGTTCATCTATTTGTATCTTTTGACTGATGGATGATTTAGTTGTCCTTGCATTTTGTGTTTCCTGGTGTTGTATCTTGTCAGAACAACATTTTTTTTTGGGCTGATGATTAGGAGGGAACCGTGGCTCAAAGAGAACCCCGGTCAGGATCGTTGACCTGCAGCTGCCATTGCTGGAAGTTTGATCTTTCCAGAGGCAGAGGGCAATCCTTATCAAATGTACAAAAAAATTGAGACTTGTTCCCCTTTTGCCTGTTGAGTAGCTGGGACTTGTTCCCCTTTTGCCTGTTAAGTAGCTGGGGCTCAATACGTGTTCCCCTTTCGCTTGTTAAGTAGCTGGGGCTAAATATTTGGGACTTGTTCCCCTCGGCTGGAACTTGAGCTTATCCTGTTTCTGTCATTTCCCCTTTCGGCTGCCATTGCTTGTCCTGTTCCTGGAATACACGGGACTTTATTTTCTTGAGAAAATGTCAATGCCCATTTGGCAATGACAAGTGGCTGGAACAATTAGCATTATGGAAATTCTCAGATTAGCTGGATTTCATGTAAACGCTAATCTCTTTAATATTGTGGATTTTTCCTTGATATTGACAAGTGGCTTGATTATTTGCTTGGATCAGAAGCTCTAATAGCTAGTTCTATCGACCCATCTGCTAGTGTTGTGAATTTACAAATATAGCTGCTTCCTGTTAACTGAAGGAACTTGGGGTTTCTTTTTGATGACTTAAATTCTTGGGGTTAATGTGGAATCCATTCTCGTGAACATGCTAAGTTCTACTACCTTGCATGCATCTAGGCTCTTGACAGATGCAACTTTCGGTTTTTCCCTAAGCAACCGCGGAGCAAGTTTTGATTGAAATTGCCATCTAGATGTAAAATCCTCATAGGGATGACCTTTCTCGCTTCTTTTGTCAGCATGCATGTTCATCTGAGAGAGACCTGACTCTGTTCTTGAAATATTACAGGAGATTATAACTAAAGGAGCAAAAGATCTGGAAGTTACATCAGTTTGGCTACAACCATGGCGTTGGTGATCGCCCCTTCCTTTGTTCTGGTGAGGCTCCTGTACTCCTCTCTCTCCCCTTGTGCCCATCCATTGTTCTGAGGCTGTGTTGTCATTCTAGCCTTGAAGCCGTCGTAATTTCGTTGTTATTAATTACTGTCTGCATGTGCCATTGGTTGTATACCTTAGGGCATGGTTTTCTGTTCCTAGAGTCAGCATTATGCTCGTATTCCTTTTAGAGCCCTCAATCATGCTACCATGATGCTTAATTGTTAGATTAAGCTTTTTCTTATTCCCTTTGGCACGATCTGGATTCATGATGGAATAAAGGTTCCATTTTTCCATTAGCATGGCTATGTTTTGATCAGTCTCAAATGCTGCTATGCTATCATTTTGTCTTGTGACCATCCAATAGATATCTGACTTGGTTGTTACAGGTTGAGGGAACTTGATACGCTCAAGGGGCACCTAGAGTTTGTTGTCAAGCTGAAGTGGCTCAAGAGCGACCTTTTTTTATGTACTGTCCACATTTCTAGATGATTGTGCATTGGTTATTGGGGAAGTTGCAAATTCGTAGCTTATGCATTCGTGCTCGCTATTTTGGTCGCTCCTCTTGGTGCTCTTAGCATAATCATCAGTCAAGGATTTTGGGTTACACTATCTTGTGTGTTTCCATGCTTTGGACTAGATCCAGTACGATTGCAAATTGAGTCATTGAATTGATCTGTAATGGCGTAGGAGTAGATAGCACATGTGGGTTTAAGCTGCCAGAATGCCCTTAGTACAACTCTGCTTCTTCAGTGCCCTTGGGGAGCTGTTCTTCTTCCATATGCTATTAATTGGGAGCGTTCACTTGTTATTCTTTGTCAATGTTGTTGTACTATCATTTTCACAAGGAACTGATCATGATATCACTTTGTTACACCATTTTTCAGGGCTCAGAGTTTGTGCTTTGTGTTTTTGTCTGTGAGATCGAACATTTGTTGTCTTCCCTTGTTTCTTTATGAATGGATGAACGGTTGAGCTAGGCAGTGATGATCGAGAGTGATATGTATCACTAAATATGACCTGAATTTCTTGTTTGGGTAATATAGATGGGTGCTTTTGTGCTTGCGTGTTTATCATCTGCCTTTGTTCTATTTATGGATTGTAGGCATCCTCTTAATGAAGATGGCCTTGCTGGCATCATCATACTCACTTTGGTCATTTCATCATGTCGCCAAAATGATACGCTTATAAGAAAAAGAAACAAGTGGCTTGCTGGCCCATCCATGAGACAAACAACAGCAAATCAGCAGCAACAACACACTTAGCAATACTCATCGGTTGGTTGGTCATCTTCTCCGTGCCGATTGATCGATCGGTGCCATTATATTGTTGTGCTCCTCCTTAGCTCATCCCATATGTGGAGCAAGCAAGTTGCAGCTGGTACCTTGGCGTCTGTATTGTTGTAGTGGTCATCTTCTCGTATGTTGCGTCGTCGCAAGAAATAATGAAAGACGCAAAAGTTCCTCTCGAGACACGTACGTACTAGCTAGAGAGAGAGAGAGAGAGAGAGAGAGATTGAAAAGTTCCCCTCCAGGCCGTTAATTAACAGTCCGCGCATACCAGAGAGGTCATTTCTCTCAAGGCTAGATGCATACCAGAGAGATGCAAAAGATAGATACCGTACAAGAGAGAGATGCAAAAGTTTCTCTCGAGGATTTTAACAATAGTGAGGTATTTGTCTGTCCGATGCTTCCCCTTTATTAATTCTTACTGTAAACGAGGGATTAATATCTCGGCGCCTCTCTCATAGAGATCGAAAAAGTAAGACTTGCATGCACAAAGCTGATATAGTACTATTGCTTGTTCCTTGGCTGCATGCATGCAGCAAAACGAGGCACATTAACTGAGACAACTGGCATCACAAGTAATACGAAGGATTTCTATGGAGGAAAACGGGGCTCTAATACCAAGGGATGGTTCGATTGCGCCATGTCATCGATCCGTGGCACGGCTTTGCCTTTGGCCATGGATCACCCACCTTGTTCTTCTCTCCACCATATGCCTCCATCTCTCTCTCTATATATAGATGAAACAGTCGTTCATCCGCGTGCGGGGAGCGCGTGCGACTTAGGACTTGGGACGTCGGGCGATGGCGAGAGGCGGTGCTCTTCCTCTGAGGAGGTTCTTGTTCCAAACGGTAAGAGATGGGATGAAACACATGTTGAGCGTTGGTTTCTTCTCCTCTGATCCTTCCTTGATGAAGTTTAGTTTGGACTTGGATCCGGCTCCAGTTGACGTAGTAGGTATGCTCCATTCTCCCCTCTAGTGCGCGGCTCGTGCTCATCCCTGAACCACCTGCTCCGGCCGCCGTCCCGAGCATGGCCTTCTGGGAGCACCGTCGGCCCCGAACATGCATGTAAGACGAGAGAGAGGGGAGAGCACACACACCGTGCATCCCACAGATTGCATCAAGCTCACAAACTCGAAAAACGATTAATTCGCGGAACTGCAGCTTGTATTTTCGCAAACTGACCAAGTCTGAAAAACCTACTGTCGAATGCCTGAAAAAGGCCAAGTCTGAAGTGTTTTTGTACCAAGGTCAACCAGTGGCGTTGGATCTTGCTTGGATGGTAGTAGATGTGGAACCGCTTGTTATCTGCCGAGAGGCATATATATATATCACCTGATCCCAGACAGAGCGAGAGAAAGATAGGTCGAGTCTAGGGTTTCTTCGCGTAAGCAAGCAGATCGAGCGGCGATGGCGCTGGCGGAGGCGGAGGCGGAAGTGGACTCCTACATCAATTATTTTTTGATGCAGAGGAGGAAGGCTAAGGAGGCGCAGGAGGAGGCGGAGAGGAGGAAGACAGGGGGCCCCGGCCGCAAAATGAAGAAACGGAAGACGGAGACGGGAAAGAGCTCAAAGGCGGCGGCGGTTCCGGCGGAATCTGATTTGGCGAGGACGACGGAGATTGTAGAAGCAGCCATGGCCAAGCTTCTGGCGCGGATGAACGGGGTCGTCATCAAGGAGCCGGCCAAGACGATGACAGAGGAGGACGTCGCTGCGGCGGCCGTGTACAGAGCCAAGGCCGAGGAGGCGCGCAGGAACCATGACCGGCCGGAGGAGACCAGCGCCCTCATCAAGTGGATCGCCACGGGAGACCCCGAGGCCGTCAAGTGCCGCAAGGGTTGGATCAGGGAAGACATGGAGGCCCTGAGGCTCAAGGACATGGATCCCGACGAGGATACCTCCGACTGGTATGCCTTTCAAGCCAAGGAGTTCCGCGAGTTCTGGGAATTCCTTTATCCCAAATCCTTCGGTAAATTCGAGGAAACCAGTAAGCTACCAATCCCCCTCAACATTGCTTATTATTATTATTATTTTTACTGCTAGCTAGCTGTAAGCATCTTGATTGATTGATTGGTTGGTTGACAATTTGACATCGATAATATGCAGCGCGTATCCCATCCATGCTTTACACGGACAAGAAGTCTTCAGGTGGTATAGCCCATCCCATAAGAACTCTGCAAGTCTTTTCAGTCAAAGTTGCAGGACTACAAGACGGAGTGCACTGGCCGCTGGAAGTGTTTGGCGTCGTTGCTGCACGAGACAGTTTGGATCATAATCGCAATATTATCTTCCAGCGCGAAAGGGATAACTGCCAAAAGATCGACAAGGAGGTTTGTATTCCTGCTGCTGACAGTTGTTAATTTGCGAAGATGAAACACGTGTATACTTGGCAGTATATATTGGCATTGGCACATGTATATGCATATCAAGACTTTTGCATACTCCCCCGTGTAGACAGTTGCTCCCTAGGCATCCATCGTTATTTAACCTTCCTCCTGTGCCACGAGCCTGATCGGGTTACTGGATGCTTCAGAATCCATTAGACATTGCGCTAATTAAGTAATCCATGAGTCAGAGTAGAGTATCTGCTCATAGCTGGAGTATCCATGGATTATATTGTTTTCTTAGAGCATCCAGTGTGTGTGTGCGTGCGATTTGGAAAACCTATTCACTTACCGGGATATAGCTGTTCTGCTAGTATGTAGAACACAAGAGAGTTTTGCCAGCTACTGCATTTTTTTCTGAAGAAAAGAAATAATATATCATGTTCATCAATGCAAACATAGACTAGAAGTCGTAAAAGAAGTGGTATAATTAATTGGAGAACAAATCAAGAATATACACGACCAGATAGTATGACACATAAAATTATTGAATTGTTCACCGTGCGACTAAAACAGAATTCGTGAAAAACTTCTAAAAAGGATGATGCTCCAGCTTTGTAAAACAACATGATTATACCTCACCTCCTCCTCTGGCCTCACTCTCTCCCATCTCCGGTGGTTCCAGCGGTGGAAATTAAGAAGAGGGATGGAGGCCTGTATCCCCCTACTATGACATTAGGTGTTGTGATTGTGATCTTTCTAATAAACCAGATATGCTGGTTAAGTCTTCTCCTCCTGCTCTTCCTTGCTGTATACCTGGTGGCTGGAGCTCTTGCAGCAGTGGAGGATGGCTCCCTGGTGGATCTCCTCCTCTGCAGGGTATGTTGATGGCATGTTGTTTGGATTTGGTGGGTGTCATCGACGATGGAGCTTATGCAAGATCCGCGCCTTCTTTATCCATGGCCTCTCGCCGTCTGCTAGATCCTTGTTCAGTGACGTCCTCTTCCTGTTGCCTTTCCCTTTTCCCCAGGTATCAAAATCCCTGTTTCATTCCTCAGTTATCCTCACCGGATTTGGTGCTCCATATTTTTTTCTCCGACGGGCGACGACCTCCTTTAGAAGCCATAGATCTACCTCCTTCCTGCTTTGGCAGGGTTGGTTCATGGGAGTGACATTCTATTATTCCTTTTTCTTGCCACCTCCCTTCTTTTTCTCTGGAGAATTGTTTCCTGCCTCTCGTATGCACTCGACAAAGGCCTTTGATTTCCTAGGTGCTTGATGGGGACGTCGGCAGCGAGCGCCTGGGACAATTATAATCATATGAAGGCGTGGGATCGCATCCCATTTGAGAGAGCGGGAGGCAAGGGAGGGGAGGAAGAATTCTATGGAAGAGCGCCTACAACATTTAGCCTACTCCTGGCTGTTCTCTTTGAGAATATATTGGCCCTTTTTAGTTGTGCTTCCGCAAGGTGTAGGTAGATACTCGAATCCATGGCGCCCCCTGGTCTGTGTGAGACCATTCTTTTATTTTGTTTGTACCTGTTATTACTTTATCGTGTTCTTTTGTAAAATTTCTGCTTGAAAATGCTCAACAGTACTGTTGTGATCCATTGACAAATTAACCTCCGAGATATCTGTTAATAGTAGTATATGAACACCCTAATAATATGCCCCTTTTTTGTATCTTGTTTTCAGACTACACACAATTTTGTAAGTTATGTTTTCATTGTGATGATGCTCAATGCCTTTGGGTTCAGTTTACATATTGTTTGTTAACTTGCTTCAGCTTCTTTCTTACCCATCTAGACTCGAATCTACTGGCTCTTACATCTTAATTTTGCCTTTCACGAGCTTACCTTTTTCTACGCTTGCTGCCGACAGATATTTAATTTAAGCTATTATATGCTTAGGTTTCATTTTATTTATGATTATCTTTTGATGGATGCACATTCTCTCTTATTTTCAACATATATTGGTCATATATGCTGCAGTCCTATTTGAGATAAACGATACATTACTTACTAAATAATGTCTGCATGCAGAATCCGTATCTGACACTGACAGGTCCTAGCCGTGCTATTGTGGTGGTGGATCCTGTGTGGTTTGAGCTTGCATTGCAAGTGAAGGGCGCTACTAAATCTGAGGATAAAGAGCTAAGCTATCACGTCGATCCTTATTATATGTCTGGCTCAATGAAGTCCTATGTGTTCAATCGCGTCAGGACTAGCAGGCTGAGCACAATGGAGTTGACACTGGGTGACATGGTTCACTCTGTGGAGGCCACCATCAGTGTTAGAGTGGTTGGCGGGGAATGGCCAGAAGGTTTCCGAGGTGTATTTACCGCCACTACCGCCAGCATAGACGACATGAAAATCGAGTTGCTAGATTCCGGAGACGATACACTGGTTGTTGCAGCTGATGGCTCGATACAGCTCTCACGAAGTGTCGTGTCTGTCGAAGACGACGGGCAGCTGAGAGTCTCTGTCATGGCACGGCACAAGGTGGATGAATCTGTCCAGCGAGACTCTGGAGTGGTCGCAGCTAAGACATCCTCCAGAAGCTATGCTAACCTTGAAGTTGGCTCTTGTAAGATGGAAGTCACAGTCGCCTGGTCTCTTCTCCCGGACTGGCCACATTACCATGACAGGAAGTGAAATAGAGATGTGCTATGCGGCAGAATCACAATACTTAAAAACTTGATCACAAGAAGAGAAATAAGTACATACTCCATCTGTCCCACAGTATAAGATCGATTTTCATGCTAACAATATAAGATCATTTTCAAGCTATATCGTTAGCTTGAAAAAATATCTTATATTGTGGGAAGATCATTTTCAAGCTATATTTGTTATCTTGAAAAACAATCTTATATTGCGGGACGGGATGGAGGGAGTAATATTGCATCACCGGAACGACACTGTTTTTATATTTGGTCCCTCAACTTCAAAACCAGCAAACCTCGGTCCCTCAACTCTTCAAACCGGATAATTTTAGTCCCTTATCTCAACTGACCCAGTATCGCTGCTGACCCAGTGTGGTATTGACCGGTCTTCGCTGAGGTGGCAAAATTCATCTCTCCTCATTCTATCTCTTCTTCCTCTCATCTCTCTAGTAGGCATTTGATCGAGCAACTCGCGTGCGAGCCTGCACTTCCCTCGCTGGCACCACTTGGTTGTCTGACTAGGCAGCACCAGCTAAGAGCACGTTGCTGGAGGCCGGACGTGCACGCCTTGGCTGGTCGTCGACGACGGTCGCCCGGGGCTTGGCCTGTCGACACGTCGACGGTGGCCGTAGACGTTGCGGGGGCGCTTGTGTTCGCCTGCTTTGTCCTCATCGCTGATGCTCGATGGTCGCGTGCTAATTGTGGCCGAAGCGAGAGTTCTGCAGGCTGCTGGTGCGGAGGAGTGTGGGTATGGTGGAGAGCACGTGGAGGCGGCAGACGCCGGTGGAAGGGCGTCAAGCTGCGGGATGGCGAACGACTGGACGTAGTGCATCTTGGGGAGGACGGAGGAGGGTACAAAAAAAGATGCCGGCGAGAGACGGAGGTGAGGCGCACGACGAAGCAGAGCTCACCGTTCATGCGCACGCCGGACGGGTGCAACACTGCAGCACGACAAGTGGGTGCGTGTTAGTGCACCCCTTGTTCATCTCCAGCATTAAGAGACGTATCCTCACCTTGCCCATCCTCTTGACGGTGTTGCCGGCGGCGGTGTTGGCCTTGCCGAGGCGGCAGTTGCGGACCATGGCCAGCGTGATCACCATGCAGGGCTGTGGAGCTCCCACTTGGACTGCTCGTTCCGCCGTGGGCTACACGAGTCGACGACGGTGCACGTGCGCACCCACTTCTGACCGTATTTGACCACGCAGTACGCGTCGGTGGTTCTCCCCGGACACGGTCGGCATGGCGACACGAAGGTCACAGAGCCGGCAATTCAGCTTGTGGCACCGCTGCCGCTTTGCCTCCACGTCCGAGCAGAGAAGGACCCCGCGAGCCATAGGTCGTCCTTGTTGCGGATGGCCGGGCCGTCCTTGGCGGGGCGAACGCAGCGTGTCATAGCCGGTGTCTAGCAGTGCGCGGCTGTATCCATGCAGTCACATGGTGAGGTGAGGTGGCTGCAGTCCCGCCTCGGGCAGAGCTTCCCGGCGCCGTCGCAGGTCATCTTATCGGGTCAAGATGCAAGTCTCTGGCTTCAGTTTAGGCACAATGGAGTTTGCTGGGTTGGTTAGCTGTACCCAAAAATTTGAACGATCCAACCACATGTACGCTGATGTGTCAAGATTCGGTCAAAACCATGTGCATGTCACATAAAATCCTCCAAAAGTGGTATGAGGGACTAAAGTTATCCGGTTTGAGAAGTCGAGGGACTAGGTTTTGCTGGTTTTGCAATTAAGGGACTATTTCTACACTTTCAAAAGAATTAAGGGACGAAAAATATACTTATCCCTATTTTAAATGGTCAGGGGGAAGAGTCCCCAGCATTTTATGAGAAAAACCGGATTGAAAGCCGTACAAGATGACCAAGAACAACCACGAAAGGCATAGTTAGACGAGGGGAGTCGTCCAAGGATCACAATACCCAGACTTAGCAAGCGGTCTAACCATGAAATGACAAGCACGAACATTGACTTGGAGTTCCATCTTGAAAATCCGGGAACGATTAGCAGATTGGGGAGGCATATTACGGCCAGATTGGGGAGGCATATTACGGCAATCAATGAACCAAGACAACGCGAAGAGAGCACCAGCAGCCACGGGAGGTCCCACCACCAACCCCATCACCAAACTCATCAGCAAGGAGGAGGACTTCAACTTCCATCTTCATCTGACTAAGCAAGGAGAAGAGTCTTGAACGTTGCTCGTCTGGTCGCCACCAGACAACACCCCAGAGAGGTAACCCGACAACACCCCGGAGAGGTAGGGTGTTATACAACACCCCGGAGAGGTAACCCGACAACACCCCGGAGAGGTAGGGTGTCATACGGGAATGAGGTGATCCAAAGAGGAGAGGATAACGCCCCCGCTAACCCGACTTCGGATGAAAAATCAGGCCACTCCAGAGCATGATCGAGCCAAAATCACGTTGACAGAGCACCACCATCCTACTTCACCACCTCACACCCACCGTCGACCCCAATCCGGTCGCACCCAACACCAGGGAACACCACCAAAGATGCCACTACCAACATCCCCACACCCCTTAGCCAACGACACCACAAACCCAACTCCACCTTGAGCCAGACGGTCCTACAACAGCAACAGGGACTCCAAAGGTGATGACTCCAAGAAGAGTGTGATGTCAATGACACCACCGCCGCCCGATCATGCATCGCTCGATCTAAGGTTTTCATCCGGAGCCTGAGTCCTTGGTGTGGAGCTGCCACAAAATCCACGACGACATCCCCAAGGGGGAAAACGATGTCTGAGGACGTCATTGCCGCCGGCACCGACATAGTCGTTGCAAGGGTTTCACCTGGACCAGTGCAGCAAACCAACGAGGTGTAGAGGAAGCCGACGACCGAGCCCCAGCAGAAATACAGGGACAACACCCTGTCGTGCACCGGGGACGGGCAGATGACGCATCATTGCGGCGAAGGGAAGCACCACCAAGCCTCCGCCCCCACTACCACCGGAGCCCCGGTGCAGATGACGCACCATTGCGGCGAAGGGAAGCACCACCAAGCCTCCGCCCCCACTACCACCGGAGCCCCGGTGCAGATGACGCACCATTGCGGCGAAGGGAAGCACCACCAAGCCTCCGCCCCCACTACCACCGGAGCCGCTCACCGACGTTGCAGGCCCGCCACAGCTAGGAACAGAGTCACGAGCCCTCCGATGCAGCTATGGGCCAGTGGCCCGCGAGAGCAAAGTGTGATCGCTATGCGCTGCATGCATGCACGCAAAATAGTTAGCCTGGGAGCGAACGCGCGCGCATAATACTACTTCCGGTCACTCCTAAAAAAAAGCTCCTTCGGGTCTTTTTTACTTCTGCATATAAATTTTATTCAAAGTCAAACTATCTCTATTTTGATCAAACTTATAAGGAAAAAGACGTTCTTATTTCTGCATGTAGTTTTTATCTAAAGTCAAAGTATCTCTATTTTGATCAAACTTCCAGAAATTTTTTATTAACATCCATAATGCCAAAGCAATGCTTTTAGATTCATTATGAAATGAAGTTTCATAGTATATATATTTGGTATTTGTAGATGCTAACAAATTTTCATATAAATTTGGTCAAACTTTGTAAAGTGTGATCTCTACGTAACGTACACACGTAGGCCACGACCGTGAACCGGACGGTCGGAGCCTGGCGCGCTGCTAGCTAGTGCGCGTTGCTTCACGAGTTGGCGAATTTGACAATTTTAACCCGTGGATGAAATCATTTCACAAAATGAACTGTCTCTAAAAAAAATCACTCGGCTGACCTTTTTGAGTGGCGCCCGACATGAAGGCGCCACACTACACTGTGCAACATTTGACTGACATGCGCTACACGCCTGGCCAGCATCGCCCTCCGGACTGCCTAAAAATTACTAAGTCAGCAGCGCCTGAGAGCTAAGCGCCACACTATACAGTGTAGCGCCTAGC
>LR738709.1:39912239-39931280 GCA_902687465.1 Secale cereale | reverse complement strand
GCCTAGGGGCTAGGCGCTACACTGTGTAGTGTGGCGCCTAGCTCTTAGGCGCTGCACATTGATTTAGTAATTTTTGGATCACCCGGGTGCGACGTTGGTCAGGCGTGCAACGCCTGTCAGTCAGGCGCTGCAAATGTAGTGTCGCGCCTTTGTGTCGGGCGCCACTAAAAAAGGCCAGCTGAGTGAAATTTTTTTAGGGGTAGTTCATTTTGTGAAATGATTTCATCCATAGGTTAAAATTGCCTCACAAGTTGGTCAGCTTGCAGTACCAATGTACCATCTCGCAGTATACCAGTATTATTTATTTATCTACTCTACTGCTGTACTTTGTACATGGCCCATAGGTAGTGAGATGACGCACGGCGCGGCGGGGGTGTCCGCCCGTGACCGCCCGGCGCGAGCCGCAAGGAGAGCCGGAAATGGAGGGGTGCACAGAGGCTGCGGCCAAGAAAGGCCGAGTAGGTGCTTTCCCTGTTCGGAACGGGAGGGTGGACCGGGCGTCAACAGGGGGGAAGACCGAGACTCCCCGCTCTGCTTCGCGCGGCCTCCAAAATTTCAAGACGATCATGCCTGCCGCCGAACACATTGCAGCTGGTCGACGCCACCAGCTATATCCTAGGTCGGATGGATTGGTTAATGTTCTGTGCAATGCAACATGGATCAACAGTTGTTGCTGGGTCTCACCTCAAGATGGGAATGGGCCGGGTCGGCCCGCCGGGTCACTCACCCGGCCCAAAAAGTCGAGGCCTATGAGCCAGCTGGGTTGGCCTTGAATAATATCTGGGTCAGTGGAGCCGGCATCGTGCGACCCGATGGGTCAGACGGGTCGACCCATCTGAACCAATGAGGCACGAACAACGCGTGTGCATATACTGATATACATATAGCTTGAATGTTATCTTAAAAAATATAGCCTGATTAGGTCAGTGAGGCCGTGTCGTATCCTCGTGTTACAGCATTTGAACCGAACAGCATGGTGTGTGCATGCATACATATAGGCATATAGCTACTCTAGTGCCAGGGCGTTGTGCCTAATTATTTTCGTTAATAAGGCAGCTAATGGCGTGAACACCAGTACATATATGGCCTGTGAGGACGGCATGAGTAGTACACGAGAATACCAAGCTTGTGTAAAAAATTGCTGAATTTCGGGTCGGCCTCGTGTACCCGATGGGTCAGCGAGGCCACATAATTTTGATGAAATGGGCCGGCCCATGGCCTCACATATTGACCTTGGGGCCAACGGGCCAGGTCCAAGGCCAGGTCCGGGTCGGCCCATTCCCATCTTGAGTCTCACCGTGTGGCGGGCGTGATGAGCAATCTTCAACAATTCAGAACAAGAAAACTTGTTGTTGTGTGGCGACTCGTGGTCGCTCCCACGGGGTGGGCTGGGTGACCTAGCCGGCGCAACATGGTTGGAAGGCGACGAGAGATCGACGGCACGGGTAGGCCATGGTGGCGGCCCAAGGAAGATCTTGACAACTTTAGCCCCTCTTGCATAGTGTGTGGGGGCGGTGTTATGTCCGTTATTGGTGTCCTGATCCACCATTTGCCAAGGGGATCATGCCGGGGTCGGTGCAGGGGGCAATGTTCTTGTCCGTGGCCGATAGCAAAAAATCGTCCACAATGGCGGTCCGAAAATCGACATGGCCAGATTAGGCGGCGCGGCAATAATCCTGGATCGGGGAGTTGCCACATGCATGGCTTGTCGGCCGTGGCAGCGTGTCATTGCAGTGAGCAGTGGTGATCGGGGCGTTGAAGTGGCTCATCTCCGCCGTCGCCGTCACAGATGTGGCATGACAACGTTCAAAAGCGACGTGACGACATCTTCTTTTTCGGCATACTCCCCTTTGGTTGGATGGTTCTGTGTGAGAGCAGCAACAAATATGTGGATGCCTACATTGGCGATTGACATCAGTGTTGTTATATCCGGGTGAAAACCCATGACTCGGCCTTTCTAGCTAGATCATGTGGTGTCAACGCCCGCGCGTTGTTCTCTTGTTTAAGGTGTTTTCTCGAAGTTCTACTTTGGAGGGCGATAGACCCTAGATTAACTTTTGGTTAGACTCCCGCCAACAACGTGTTGATCCCCCTTTTTAGAAGCATTGTCTCCCTTTTTAGAAGCATTGTCTTTAATGTTGTGTCTTTGTTCGGTCACATGCGCTCGACCCGCGGATTATGGTCCACAGGTATAAGATAGGCGGTACGTTTGAGGAGATGTTAGGGCTAGGCAAGTCAAGATCCCAGGGTTTATCCTCCTTTTTCGGGGAATGTTTGTTGATGCGCAACGTATGGCTAGTGAAATAATTTGCGAGGCACCTCTCCCCACACCAACGTATGGAGTAGAATGTTGTAATAACCGGTGAAGTAGTTTTTTTTTTTTTGGAGAGGAAACTGGTGAAGTAACTTGTTGATGGGCTGAACGGGCCGTTGCTCTGTAACAGGTGGGAAAGACACTACGCATGGCGACGGTGCACGGGAAGAAAATGCTTTAATTTATCAAAAAAAAAGAGCTTGTGCAGTGAAAAACCATGCAAACTACAGTAGCATCAGCTCATTTAATTTATCAAAAAAAAAGAGCTTGTGCAGTGAAAAAAAGCCCAGATCTCGATATGTTTTAATTTAAAATAACTGCCAGCCGATACTTCGAGATGCTTCTAAACCCTGCACCCTGAGGCACAGAGAGAGAGGGAGAAGAGAGAGAGCGAGAGAGAGCAAGGGGAAAGAAGGAGCCCTCCCTCCCCCGTCAGCGGCGGCATGGACGAGGACGAGGATGAGCCGCCGCCGCCGCCGCCACCGCCGCCGCCGGCGCCCCTGCCGCCCCAGACCGGCCCGAGGTGCGGCCCCTGGCAGCGCAGGCTCAACGTAAGCTCGTCGCCCTCCTCTCCCTTCCCCCGCCCCCCGTTTCTGCGGCCGTAGCCCTACCCGACGGCGACCAAAGAAGCTTCCTATTTTCCTCCGCGTTGCATCGAGCTCCAAGGGTCGATCGCCGGGTTCGGGCGGAGGCCGTGCCAGTTGTTGCGGTGCGCGGTGCCTCCCACGGGCCGGGGCCGAGGAAGGACCAAGCCGCGCGCGCACGGGATGCGCGGCCGCGGCGGTGGCAGCCCGCGTACGGGCGGGGTCGAGCCGTCGAGGATGTCCCCTGTCCCGTCGCGTCCAGGACCCGCCGACGCGGCGCGCGGATGGGTTTTTCGCATGTACTAGTACAGTATCAGCCTAGTTTTTCTTTTGGCGTGGTATGTGTGAGCGTGGCTGCGCTTGCGCCTGTGCTCTGGGCTCCGATAAACTAGATAGATTCAGTGCGTGTTTTGGTAATATATATATCCAGCCAAGGAACCTGGAATCTCTTGACTGGGAGCAGCTATATGAGTACTCCCTTTGGGTGTTGCTGTTTCTTCTCATCAGTCTTTCTGTTCATAGCAGCCAGTTCCGTGCTGTTCTGAATATATTGCTGTGTTGACTGTCTAGTCTCTAGTGTATGTGCATTCACTTTGTGAGACCTACAAGAGGACTGATGCTAGCTATGAAATCTCATTGTCACTCTGGCATTGACACATTGCTCTCTTTGTTGATTAAATGCAGGAGATCCCAGTAATTCAATTCGATGTGAGTGGTTCCGTTGCTGATTATGCCGCTTTTATGGCACTGAGGTTCAGAAGAGCCGGCCTTGTCGCTCCCTTGAGCTATTGTGGTGCACCCGTCACCCCACACAAGAATCCCAGGGCTAGAGAGAAGAAGAATGGCAAGGAGATCGATGAAAGCGGAGTGTTTTATCAAATCATCGAGCTGTCTAACTCCCTTGAGGAAATCGATCCCTCGTTATGTGTGCAACTCTTGGTGTCCGACTATGATGGCTATATGGTTGCCATCAGAAGCAGGGTGCTCAACCGTTGGGGGGCATGGGGCAGATTCACTCGTCTCTTTGTCCCTAGTTGGTTAAGCTCGTCTCTTTGTCCCTAGTTGACTCTTTGTCCTTAGCGTTGGTTCTCCTGTCCCTACCAGATTGCTGACACAGGCGGCGCCGGGTGTTCTTCCGTCATGACGGCGTTGCACTATGCCTACGTGTGTGGGGTCACCAGCTCCTCGCTGACGCCTCCTCCTTCGTCGTGTTGTCCTCGTCCACCTCGGGCATATAACACATATAACACATATTTAATTCCTCAAATTGATGACCTAGAACTACGCAAATGACTTATTCACCTAAACGGAGGTAGTAGCATTTTTTTAGGAATTAAATAGTTTTAACCCTTCTCCTAATCAGCAGAAAGATAAATAGTCTACAATTATCGCATGCATTCAGATACTTTTTGACCAAGGCTAGCATCGGGAAGACGAGCCAGCAGGGTCATGGATTTTATAAAAACACCATTAATTACGTAGAGTATTAGAGGGTGCTGGGATACGTTTTAGTCCCATGACTAAAAGTAGTGGGACTAAAACTTGCTAGCCTTACCCATGCTTGGATCCAAATACTAAAGAGACTAAAATCAAGTTAATGAGCATTTATTATCCTCCAAACCCTCCAATCCAGAACTTACATGTGTTAGAGGAGAGGAGTTAAATGAGGAGAGAGAGGACTAATTCATATTTTAGTAGGGGTACCCCTGACTAAAAGATTTTAGTCTCAAGACTAGTTTTAGCCCCTCTTTAGTCAGGGGTGCTTGGAACTTTAGCCTCTTAAAGAGACTATTTTTAGTCAGACTAAAATAAGTCCCTTGGATCCAAGCAGGGCCTCAGTGTGGCCGTCGCGTAGTAGGTTTCTCGGCCACTACGCATGTATAATGCTGACATGCAGACAAACGAGAGCCACTTTGAATGCGGTAAACAACCGTTTCCAATCCCGTATGGTCAAGCGTCTCCGATAATCGAACAGGCGCAGAGACCGGGAAACGCTCTTGGTCAGCGCGTCACTTCAATTTTGGATGTAGAAAAAGAAATGTGATAGTAATGAATCTTTCTCAACCATAATCGAATACCAACATGTAATGGTCTCTATCACCACATGCATGCCTCTCTCGGATCGATGACAATGTTGATGATCTATTTACTGCCTCAACTAATACATGCATGTGTTAGCTATGCTTAAATTTTTATTAACAAGCTTTAATTAAGCTTGTTTGTGTGCCCTATTAGACCTAGGGAAGATCCGCCGTGATCAGTCCGTGAGAGATGACGATTGACCAATCAGGGGGCAACAATTTTTTTGGACAGGCTCAAACCAGCCCGTCGAATGTGGGCGGACGACTGAGATCAACAAAAAAAAGGATCGATATTGACCAATCACCGAGCATCAAGCAGTCCGTGGCCCAACAACAGTCCATCCGTTATCGATTAAAGACACTATCAATCTATGGGGGCGTCTCTCTCAGCCTGCAACACGCGCAACCTCCATCAGTCACCCGGATGTCGCGGGCACTGCGCATGGACTGGTACATTGCTCGTTGCTCATCCAGGAAGCCCAAATCCTTAACAACCATGGCCATGACGACATCATCGTTCGCCTGCTCGCCGATGATTTGCCTCTCCATGAGCCGATGCTCGTCGAGGAGCCGGATGTTGTAGCCTCGGTTCTCCTATCCCTACCAGATCACCGACGCAGGCGTTGCACTACGCCTACGTGGGCGGGGTCACCGGCTCCTCATCTGACGCCTCCTCCTTCATTGTGTCGTCCTCGTCCACCTTCGGCAAGCAAGTCAACAAGCTAACTTATACCCATTGCGCACGATGGGTCTACCAGGTGGTCGCTAGGGCGGCTAACTCATGCTTCTGATCCATTAGAGCATCTCCAGCCGTTGTGTCCTCCAGGGACGTTTTTTGCGTCGGATAAAAATGTGACGGCGCTAATTTTGCTCTTGGGGTGGAAACTTTCCCAGTCGAGGTCACACCTCCCTCGCTCGCCCGCCTAGCCGCCTTCGTGCTGACCGCCGCGTCCACCCCGCGCCAGGGCCGATGAGCTCGTCCGCCGCCGCTCGAGCCGCTACCGCATCCGCCCCGGGCCAGGGCCTGCTGCATCCGTCCGCGTGCGCCCGCGCCTGCTGCCGTTCGGGGCGGAGCAGTTCGACGCCAGACAACGCTGTGGACCGGGAGCTCGTCCACGCGCGCCCGCGCCCGCGCCTGCTGTCGTTCGGGGCGGAGCAGTTCAACGACAACAACGCCGTGGACCAGGAGCTCGTCCGCGCGCGCCCGCGCCTGCTGCCGTTCGGGCCTGCTCCTGCCCCTGCGCGGCCGGACAAGCATAAGCGCGGAGCCGGCGGCGAGGTGGTGAGGGAGGCGGAGGCGGAGAGGACGCCCAAGTGGCGGACACGGCGTCCCCTCCCCGGCGCGCCAGGTGCGCGACGCGATCGACCGCGCGCGGCCGCTCCCGTTGGAGCTGCGCCATCCTCGCCTCTCACCGTGCGCGCCGCGTGCATCGAGTGCGCATCCACGCCTACTCTGCCACGGCCACGCGAGCTCGGGAGGGCGAGAGGCGGTGTCGGGGCGGTAGCCTGGCGAGGGCGGCGTCGGCGGACCGGCGGGGACCGGAGTGGACGAACGCTCGAGCTCTTCCTCGGCGCGAGCGACAGAGAGAGAAGAGAGCTGGCAGGGAAGGAGAGAGGCTGGTAGTGGGCCTTGCAACAGCTAAATATAACGCTGGCGCCCCCAGCTGATCCTAGCTTTCTGGGTTTCCCTTGCGAGCACCGGCGTAATTTTCGCTAAATCCGGCGCAAAACATGTCCGTGGGGGTGCGGCTGGGACCGTTTTTGTCTGCCGGCGCTGAAAAAAAGCTCCTGGGGGGCCTAGTGGAGATGCTTTTAGAGGTTCTCCCACGTAGCTCTACAGCTGGCGATCATGACAGACATGGTGCCATGTGGGTCATGCTCGGCGAGGAGGAAGCGGTTAAATAGTGGTTGCCATCCAGGGCAAGCGACTGGTTGTGTCAATGGGACCGTTGTAGTGGGTTTCTCGGTCGACATGCCTATTTAAAACTGGCATGCGGACAAATGAGGGCTAGTTTGAATGTAGTAAATAACCGTCCATTCCCGTACGATCAAGCATCTCTGACATTGGAACAGGCGCGGAGACCGGGCAACGCTCTCGGTCAGTGCGCCACTTTGATTTCCGCACCAGTGAGAGATCGCGTCCGCTCTGGGCCATCACGAGTGCGGCGTTGGCGTTGTGGACCAGCATGAATGCGCGACAATCGCTTCACATGGAAAGGGCCTGGCGCACGGGAGAGGTTTTTGGGTGGGACCCGGGTGGGGGTGCGTACGTGGCAGCTGTCCGAATGCCCGCAAAGCCCCTAATTTGCGTCCGGTTTGCGGGAAAACAGACGGCCAGACCAGTCCGCGGACCCAGGGGTACCATGTTGGACAGCAAACGACATCTATATACTGCGTTCTAAGGGGTTCACCTTTGAGATTCACTAAAAGGCAGTCTGAGGGACTCATGGGTTCTATAGAAACGTCATGTGGCAAACTATTAGTACACCCAAACGCTTGGATAATCATTTTGAGTGAAGCCAACCTTTATACAACATCCTATGATTTTATGTGTACGTGCACTCCCTTCACTCCAAGCTAGGTAAATACATCTCTCAATCTAATCACTAACAACCTAGTATTTCTCTTCATGCTACTAGTAATCAACCAACCGAACAACCATCGGTTGTACTTTAGTTAAAAGTGCGCCCCACTAACCTTTAGCATTTTTTTAGGAATCAAATAGTTTTAACCCTTCTCCTAATCGGCAGAAAGATAAACACAATTAATTATCGCATGTAGTATTCAAAATACTTTTTCTACCGAGACGAGCATCGAGATGACGAGCCATAGTAGAGACGAAGCCAGCCTGAGACACATGGGTTATATAAAACACCATCATGTAGACTATTATTAAAAATAATAATAATCAAAAGTAGTAAATGTCTCCCGAGCGTTTGATAGTATCATTTTGAGTAAACCCAACATTTATCCAAAATCCATTGATCTTACGTGAATGGCAATGGCTAAGGAAATTATGATATAGTATAGCGTTAAAATCTCGTGATTTTAATGTTAACATCGAACCATGGTTAACGAAATTAATTTTTGAGTCCATATACTTGCTTCAAACAGGTTTTTGTAGAAGTATTTTTCAATTTTATAAGAATTGGTTCATTTGAAAAGGAAATCTGGGATGCGGTCTGCACGGCGTCGGATGTGCTCTAGAGGGGATCAATCCATGAGAGATGACGATTGACCAATCAACGAGCAGCAGCGAAAAAATTTCTTGGAGATGCTAAAAAAAACAGCCCGTTGGATATAAACGGACGACTGAGATCGATTAAAGAGAAGAGAGGATCGATCCGCGAGAGGTAGCCATTGACCAACCACGAAGCAACAAAGCAATCCAACAGTCAATGTGATATGATGATTGACTGAAGGCAGGGTCGATCCGCGAGAGGTAGGCGCGGACCAATCAGGAAATAGACGGTTGAGATGGAGTCACACCAGCAGCCGTGGGAGCAGCGAGCAACAAATGCGTCGGCCAGGATTAGGAACCCAAAGCAGCTCCCGATTCCAATTCCGATTCCCGATTCCCCTCCCCACCCACATCGCCGCCCACCTCCCGTCCGTCTCCCTCCCGCCGGCCATGGCCCCCACCCTCTCCCCTCCCCTCCCCTCCCATCCCCTCATCAGATGAGGAAGACGAGATGGATGGAGGGAGATCGACCGAGCCGGCCAGGTCAGGCCCAGATTCGCCATGGGCGTCAACTTCTTCCTCGACTTGGAGGGAGATGGAGCTCGTCGAGGTTCGTCTTCTCCTCCCGGTCTCTCTTCATTCCGATTCTGCCGCGGTTGCTCTCTCATGTGCAGTTTCCTCTGCTCCATGGAGCTCGTCAATGTCTGACCCCGGTCTCATCGATCTCTGTAGGTAGCCATTGACCGAGACGACGCCGACAACCCTAGCAAGAGCTCGAGGCCTGCCCCTTATGCAAATTCGCGGGATCCGCCATGCAATGGCTGTCAGCTTCTTCTTCTTCAACCTGGAGCTCAATCCCCACAGTCACCTTCCGCGCGGCTGCTCCGACCCCGACGCCATACAAGGTCGTCTTCTCTCTCTGCTCAGTTGCAAAAGGGACGACATTTCTCGCAGCATGATAGGAAATCACGTCTAATCAGTGGTTAAATGCCCAGTTTTAGAGCTCTCGGGGTAAACAGGCTGATCCGTGAAACCCCAGAGGGTCATCTTCACTTATTCCTAATATAAGGGCCTCTTTAATTAAAAGTGATTTCATGAGAGTTTGGACGATTTAAATCCTTACAAAGTTTCTCCTATGCCAATTGTTTGAATCTTATACTGTGTGTGGCAATTTTTCCTAGGGATACTTTTGTACTATGTTTTACACCAACATTTCCCTGTTGTGCAGTTTCCTCACGCTCGTTAAGGTCTGACCCCCGTCTCATCCCTGTAGCTGTAGGTAGAGCGGCCGGCCAGCGACCAGGACAACGCCGACAATCCAAATAACCTCGAGGTCCGCTCCTTCTCCACATACGCGTGATCCGCCACGGGTGTCAGCTTCTTCTTCAACCTGGAGCGACATCCCCACAATTGCTCCGACCCTGACGCCATGGAAGGTCCCCTCCCATCTCTTGTGCATCTCCTCTCTCTGTTCAATTCCCCAAAGGGAGGTCATTTGTGGTACAGTCAGTAGCAAGTTGCAGCAGGAGAAGAAATCAAGTCCTGCATTTCCTAGTCAGTCAGTCTCCTAGGCTTGTTACTCTACGGTGGCAGCACATTTTTTGAACAGTTTGTTTGCAAGATGCATGCTCGTGTGCCACTCCATACATAATAATGTCACCAATGCCCCCAGCAGCAATTAGTCTAATCGGGATTCGGGGGTGACTCACATGGTTTGGGATAGATTAGTGGTTAAATGCGGTCCAGTTTTAGAGCTCTTGGGGTAGGTAAATTGGCCGATTCGTGTAACCACAGAGGGTTATGTTGACTTATTCCGAAGGCCAACTTTAATTCAAAGTATTTTCATGAGAGTTCTGGAGGATTTAAGTCCTTACAAAGTCCTTCCTACGCCGATTGTTTGAATCTTATAAGAATTTTTCATAAGGATACTTGTGTACTATGCTTCACCGGAACATTTGCATCCATCAAACTTGGTAAAAATCATTTGCTTTTCATGTGAAGCAATCAAATAAACCAAATCATGTAGAATTCAGATAAGTTTTTTTTTACTCATTTGTTTTGGAAATCCTGTGAATCAAGATCCCCTAAGAAAAATGATGCACCCTCTGTTCCTAATTATTAGATGTTTTGCCAGTTCAATCCTGTGTGAAGCAATCAATACTTGGAACCATACCACGTTCATCTTGGACCTGTTGTCCGACTAAAAAATGAACATTGTTCTCAAGACAAACCACTATGCATGCAAACATTTCGTTGCTTATGTGCAGCTTTCCTTCGGCAAATCTTACAAATTTTATTGGTAAAAATAGAACACTGTTAGATATCTGTCCTTCCAAGTTTCCTATTCTTGAATCATGAAGAACACCATGTTCTCCAGTTTTCTGGAATTTCTAATTGCATACTGCATGTGCATCGCTTCCGTTTAGCTGCAATCTTAGTACTGTACACGTGTTAACTGAATGACTGCAAAACTTCACATGTTTTGACCAGACAACACCGTTGTTCTTGATGCACAGATTTTAGCAAATAAAGCTATATCCAATTGCATTGGGTATTTCTAGGAGGCTCTTGTGCTTTGTTTATGTGCAAAACAGAGCATGAAGCATATTTTACTACCTCCGTCCCAAAATAACTGTCTTAGCTCTAGTATTACTTTGTACTAAGCTTAGTACAAAGTTGAGACACTTATTTTGGGACGGAGGGAGTAGTATATACCAGCGAATGGTGCATATCAGTTCTTTGACAATAGTTCGTTTCCGCTACTCGGATTTGCTATCATATCATGAAAAAAACTGTACCTTCTAACAGTCAAGTTTTTGAGCGATGTTGACATTCCATAACTAGTTGGCTATCTAACCATGCACTTACTAGTTTTCTCATCGTGATAACATGTGAATTTTATGCCCTGCAAAATGAATCTATGCAATCAAACCATAGTCCTGGTGGCGAAACATCTTCATTTGTTGTTGTTGTCTGCAGGTGTCACTTGGTATGCTGCAGGGCTGGGTAACACGCTTGTTGACGCAGGTGGAGTGCTGATCACCAATGCAACATCTCCGACCCCCTCTAGCGGGTTGCAGGTATGTCCTCCTCTCCTTCCTTCCCCTTTCCCTCAAGACCATAGCATGCTTGTGATGCTGTTCAAATGATTATTTTCAGCAGCCTGTGTTGCTAGTCGATTATGATTTGCCGAGTCAGTTGTGCAATGAATCATCAAATGCACTGATTTTACCAAATATCCGATTACATTGGGTATTTCTAGGAGGTTCTTGTGCTTTGCTTGTGTGCAAAATGGAGCAGATACCATATAACCATATTTGATACCAGCAAATGGTGCATATCCGTTCTTTGACAATAGTTCATATCCCTTGCTCGGATTTGCTATCGTATCATGATAAAAACTGTCCCTTCTAACAGTTAATTTTTTTGAGTGATGATGAACATTCCATAGCTGGAACACAGGACCTCATAATTGTTGGCCACCTGGCGATGTACTTACTAGCTATGATATCATGATAACATGTACTCCTAGTGATCTAAAAGATCTTATATTAGTTCACAGAGGGAGTAGATTTTATGCCATGCAAAATGAATTTCTAGGCAAGCAAACCATGGTCCTGGTAGTGAAACATCTTCATTATTTTTCCTGTTGTTTGCAGACACCACTTGGTCTGCTGCAGGGTTGCGTGACACACTTGTTCATGCAGATGGACTACTGGTTGCCAATGCAGCATCTCCGACTCCCTCCCGATGGGTTGCAGGTATGCCCTCCTCTCCTTCCTGCCCCTTGCTCTCAAGTCCATAGCTTGCTTGTGATGATGTTATGATAATTATTTCCAGCTGACGCTAGTTGATTCTGATGTGTCGATTCAGTTTGTGCAATGAACCATTAAATGTGCTTGTGATGTTGCCCTGATTAATTCCAGCCGTGGTAGCTAGTTCCGCATGGCTACTCCGACCCTGAAGCCATGGAAGGCCGTCTCCCCCTCTTTCGCCCATGTTTGGTCCCGTGTTGTTCTAGGCCGATTCAGTTTTTTCTGTCTCTTTTTGATTTAAACATGTTGGAGCAGATTCCAGTATTTATGTGGTGTTCACCTATATATAGATAGATAGATAGATATTGGTAGCATTGTAAGTACTGACCATGCTAAGAGTCAGCACATCGATCTCTTCAAAGTTAAAGTGAGTTTTGGTAAACTTGATGATACTCTGTTGGATGTTATAATTAATCACAAATGAAACAACACTTGGATGATAACCTGCATTCCTTTCTTTGAAATAGATTTTGCTGAATTTGATGCCTGACTGTTATAGTTGATTACAAACTAAAGAACACCTGTTTGATAATCTCGCATTTTTTGGTGGATAATCTCAACTATTATTACAAGCAGAAGTAGCTACTAGTTTTAATTATTGTAGGTAATTTAAGTAGGAACCCCCAGGATGCGAACGACGAGCACACGGAGACGCACTTCTCTGGAATCAAAGCCACTCATGCTTCGTTTGGGGATCGATGCAGGTTTTCGTTTAATTCATAGCGAGATTGCAATACTGCGTGCTTGCGTATATGCCAACAGTAAAAAGCTGCCATACTTATTTAATTCGAGATAGTGTGTCTGACAAAACATACTACCATAGATTTCAACGAAGGATTAAATGGTAAAGACTTGGGTACACGCCCATTTAATAACGAATAGGGATGCAGCTCCTGGCAGCTGTCCAGCCAGATAAGTTGGGCAAGAAAGTCATTGCCCGTACAAGAATCGGAGAGCTGAAGTAAGTGTCTATGCATTTAAATATATTACATCATCGCTGAACTAGTAAAAAGTTAAAATATTACACTGACTCCATACATGCATTGGCAATGTACTGTGTGGTGAAACAACAGTGGCAGAGAAACAACTCATCGCTCATAAATTGATCAATGAATCAACTTGCAAGTTGGTTGTAACAGTAGTCATTTCCAGCAGCTTGTGATGCTGGCGATTCTGATGCGTCGATTCAGTTTGTGCAATGAACCATCAGTGCGCTTATGATGCTGCCTTGATTAATTCCAGCCATGGTAGCTAGTTCCGCGTGGCTGCTCCGACCCTGAAGCCATGGAAGGTCCTCTCCCCTTCTCTCACCCATGTTTGGTTCTGTGTTGTTCTAGGCCAATTCAGCTTTCTCTCTCTTCTTCCGATTTAAACTTGTTGGAGCAGATTCCAGTATTTATGTGTGTTCACCTATAGATAGATAGATATTGGTGGTATTGTAAAATACTAACCATGCTAAAAATCAGCACATCAATCTCTTAAAAGTTAAAGTGAGTTTAGGTAAACTTGATGATACCGTGTTGCATGTTACAAATGAAACAACACCTGGATGATTTTAACCTGCATTCCTTCCTTTGAAATAAATTTTACTGAATTTGATGCCTGACTTTTATAGTTGATTACAAATTGAAGAACACTTGGTTGATAATCCAGTGTTTTGTTAGTGGATAGCTCAACCATTATTACAAGCAGAAGCAGCTACTAGTTTTAATTATTGCAGGTAACTTTAGCAAGGTTTTCGAGACGACGAGTCGTTCTGGGGTAGCGACTCTTGACGAGTCGAGCCTGGCCGATTGACTAGTCGCGACTAGTCGAGGTGTTTGAGTAGACACAGGCAGTGCGACTCGTTGACTAGTCGCGCAACTTAAAATCAGTGAACTTAAGTAGGACCCCCACCACTATATGCTGCTACTGGTTGCTCTTCTGGGATTATTCACTTCTCCTAGTTTAACTAGATACATCATGTAGTAGCTGGGATTATGTTAACAAACACTTGGTGCCTCACTTGGATGAGTTGATGTACACTACTTGATTAATGATTGATATATTGTAACTGAAAGAAAACCTTTTAGCAGGGGCTTGCTGACCAGAGGGGTCAACTTGAAGCTCCTCTCTGCCCCTACAGCTGATTAATCACCTTCCTGTGGCAGCCCGCTGGGGAAGCAGAAGCAGATGGGTCGGAGCACAAGTTGATAATGGTGATCCCGCTTAGAGCAGTATGCCCAGCGCTCCAGCACCTTCTTCCCGCCACTCTATCACCTTCTGCTTTGACAAGTCAGTCATCATCATCAAGTTCCCTCCTTCACAAGTGCATTATTTTACTGGACCTAAAATTTTCTTTTAGTAGTAAGTTGAGAATAATCAATTAGCAAGTAGGAGTGTTATCCTGAGGTAAAGGGGGTGGTTGTGAATAGTGTTAGAGCTGTGTACTGAGGATGTGAAATACTGCTTGTGGTGCTGATCTGTAGATAGATATTGGTAGCATTGTCTCACCTTGGCCATGCTAAAAGCCAACACTTTGATCTATTAAAAGTTAAAATGACTTGTGGTAAACTTGATGATATCGTGTTGGCTGTTATAATTAATCACAAAAGAAACTGAAGCTGGATGATTTTAACCTGCATTCCTTTCTTTGAAACAAACTTTGCTGAATTTGATGCCTTGCTCTTTTACTTGTGATTATGCATGGGGAACTTGTGTGAACTTGTGGAGGAGCTTTCCATGCTAAGCTCGTGTCTTGTGTTGTCAACAGTCTAGGTTTCCTATGAATTGGAAAGGCCAAGAGGAAGGAGCGATCATAAAGCCACTCGCTCATCAGGAGGTGGAATGTCTGCCTGGTGGCTTCCATTCCCAGGAGTTGTCATGTTCAACTTGTTTCTCTCGTTCTTGAAATAAAGGCTGAATGACAGGTAAGACCTGACATGGCAGGAGCAAGCATAGCATAGATAGGAGACACTTGAGACCATGTTTTTGTCTTTGTCTAGTCCACCCAAACACAAAAAAATTCCATTCGCCGAATGATGTAGATTGGTGGTGCTTTATTTTCTGCTTGTTCATTAGGTATTGTGTTATTGTTGTCCAAACTCGAAATAGCCAGCATAATTATTGTTGCTTCGCATATTTGTCCCTTATAGCTCCCTTGTGGCATCTAAGTAATAGAGAAATTATGGACTTTGATTTCCAGTCCTAGCTATTTCTATAGACTCATCTGCTAGTGTTGTAAATTTTCAAGTATGGCTAGATTCGTCAATAGAGTAGAACAAGACACCCAATTCACCAACCTGCTTCAGTCAAACATCTAGTTGTTGATCTAGACAACAACCACACCAATTCCTGTAAACAAAGAACTAAGTAGGTTGAAGACCAGGCACATCGAGGCGTCTACTGTTGTACCACTAGCTACACAAGCTTCACCTGGATAGTGTAGTGATGGAACTATGTCACAGATCTAGTGTTTGTTACTTTGATAATCTCAATTGGAGTATTATTACAAGTAGAAGAATCTACTTGTTTTAATTATTCCACTGCAGGTAACTTACGTAGGACCCCCCACCACTCTACTATGCTACTAGCACACATGGTTGCAACTAACTTAGGGGCTGTTCGGTAATCCTCCCGCTCCGGGAAATCTGAGGATCTGTGGAGCGCCTCCTTCCACACTCCGCGATTTTGAACTGTGGCTCCTCCAGCTCGGGAGCGGAGTTGTGGAGGGGAGGGAATCCGAACAGGCCTTTACTATGCAACAGAGTACATGGGCACACCACATTCCCATTGAACGCGCCCCTGTTTATTCTGTTGTTAACTTCTTTTTTCACTTGGAGTCCTATGTGTTTGACTTTTTTTTCCTTATGTGATGTGATGCGCATGCAGCTGCTGATTGGGAACAATCCATTGGTGTACCTCAACAAGGGCACCGACGGATGTTGTCTAGTCTAGGGCATGTTTAGGAATGCAGTTTCATGCGTCTTTAACGTTGTGAAGCACCGGTCTTCTTCCTAGTACATGATCTCACTGTAGGTTCTAGCATGATTTACTGGCAAAATGATCTATAATCCTACTTTGCTCCTAAAACTGGTTCCAGCTGCTGATTGCCTAAGCTCACTGATATGACATGAATAGTTGTACTATCCTTGTTACTACTTTTAGTTGGTCTATTCTGGGGTTATTCCCTTTCCTAGTTTAATTAGATATATATCATGTACTAGCTGAGATTATGTTAACAAAACAAACCCTTGCTGCCTTGCTTGCTTAACTTCATATACACTCGTTCATTCATGATTGATATATCGTAGTAACTGAAAGAAAACCTTTTTGCAGGGGCTTGCAAACCAGAGGTGTCAAATTGGAGCTCCTCTCTGCCCCGATAGGTGATGATTAATCACCTTCCTGTGGTAGCTTGCCAGGGGGAGCAGCAGCATATGGGTCATAGCACAAGTTGATGATGGTGTTCCTGCTCGGAGCACTACGCCCGCCGCTCCAGCACCACCTTCTGCTTCGACAAGTCGGTTGCCGCCATTGTCATCAAGGTCCCTCCCTGATGAGTGCAATAGTTCACTGGACGTAAATTTTTCTTTTAGCAATTCATTAAGAATAACCAGTTAGCAAGTAGGAGTATTATCCTGAGTTAAAAGGGGGTGCTTGTGAACATCTTTCTTCTTTTATCTTATCATCCATTTTCTTTATGAAACTACATGTTGTATGACACTACACCCGAGGATCCGAAATACAGCTTGTAGTTTCAGACTGCATCAATTCAGTTAACTTGCTTTGCCTGGACCTTTGTTTTTCGTCATGGCTCACAACTAGTGAAAATTGTTTAACTTCTAGTTCACAGTGTATGTTGATGCTTAGTAGAGTTATTACATGAGTAACTAAGTGGTTTGTTTAAGTTGGATTCTCTGTGTTCTTTGTTTGCTATGGACATTCTTGGTTTTTGGCGTAAGCATGCTGTCATGTATAATATCTCCATACCTTTTCGGTTATTCTAAATGGACACACCAAACATTCTTGGAGTTTTTTCTGTTCGTTTGATCTTTCAGTGAGTAAAACTGAGTCATTTAATCATTTTAGTGCATTCTTACTGTTTTGGTAATCAGTTTATCATCTGTTGGTGTTCAACCATCAATAATGTTGTTCGTAAATGCAAAAAACTACAGATAGTGCCATGTTCTTACAGTTTAGTTTTCGTTGGCCATCCAAAATGAATTTCTAGGCAACAAATTATGGTCATGGTAGTGAAACATCTTCATTTTTTCCTCTGTTGTTTGCAGGTGCCACTTGGTCTGCTGCGGGGTGGGGTGACACTCTTGTCGATGCAAGTGGACTGTTGGTCGTCGATGCAGCATCTCTGACCCCCTCCCCATGCGCATGTGGCCTCCGGCCGTATAGGTTTGGCTCAGTCTCACCGTCTTCGTGAAGCTCACCACTGTCACCGACGGCGCGGGTACAAACATCAAAGGTGAGACCTCCTCCCTTCTGCCTGCCCTTTCTCTGGGCACGTGTCATCGAGCCATGACTATTTAGGTTTTGTGAAAATGATACCTTGATGGCCATGTATAACATTAAATGGAACCCCGCACTTGTGATGCATCTCATTCCACCCTGTATCATTTTGTTTAGCTCTGATGAGGCAAGTAGGTTTACCATGTAAAGAGACCCAACCAAAGGGAGCTCTCTGGTAGCTACCCAGCTATGTTGTTGTGGCAGACAACAAGATACTAAACTTACTTTACAAAGCAAAATGTCGTTAGCAAATGAACCAAGGCTGTTTGTTTGCTTCCAGCTGTGGAAACTAACTTAATTTTCCCATCATCATTTTTCTTAGTTGAGGCAGTCCTTCCCCACATGGAGACATATCTCAATTGATTTTATAATGCACTAGGAGATCTCTAACACGGTCATTCCTACGAGTTTTGATAAGTGAAGAAGATTGCCTCCAGTGTCAATGTAATGAATCAACAAAGCAAAGAAGATTGCATCCAGTGTCAATGTAATGAATCAACAAAGCATCATTTTCCCCACTTCACCCAGTTGCCAGTGTTGTGTGGTATAATGTTACATAGAGTGGCATTTACATGATCTAGGGTTAGTTATGGTTCTACTGTTTGGGCTTAATTAGCTCCATTGCCTGCTGTTTAAGGACCATTCGCTTGTGCTAAACTCTTCTCTCCTTATGCAGCAGCAGGATGGACTCAGTGGCGCCGCGCGACGGAACCGGTGCTTCTCTGCTTCGGCCACAAAATCGCCATGGTGAGCTACTCCAGATCCTATCCTTCCTCTGCTCCGCGCCCCGTGGCCATGGCTGTACCATGCTCTGCTTCGTGGCCATTGAGCCGTGGATGATTTAGGGTTAGCGTTTTGCTACTGTCTGAGCATATTTAGCTCGTTTGCCTACTGTTTAATGTTGATTGCTTGTGCTAAGTGCTCACTATTTGATACGGGAGCAAAAATTATCCACATGTAGCTCATGTGATGTTAGCAACTTATCATATAATGTTGATAGATGCCTTATGTGTATGGATATGAAGTGAAAGCTTTGCTTCAAATCATCTAAATTTTCTTTCCCTTGATAACAGCACTAGTCATGAGTGTGATACGTTTTGATGATCTCCATGCACTAGATGACTAGTAGGCAGACTTGTGTACTTGTGTTACTTGGCATGCTATGCTCCGAGTCGCACTGTTCTTTTAGGTGCAGATTTCTTAGGAACAAAGAAAAAACATGAACTTGGTTGGTTTCTTGTCAATGACCAACCATATGTTTTTGTTAACAACCGTCTCAAGTTTTGCCAAGTAAAGCACTAGGAGCAAGCACATATGCGTGATAGATGTCTCGATTGTGATTTGCCCCGTTACCTCACCTAGATTATATGTTTTTTTTTCGGGCGATGATGATTGCTTTAAGTTAACTATCTAATATAGTGAAAAAAATTGGTGCATGCCCAAAAAATACAGAATCCCGAGTGAGCCCAATAGCCCACTATGACTAACCTAATCTTCCTCTCCCGCACTCCTTTCTTTTTGCGGGGGTCTCGCACTCCTTCGACCGCACTGGGAATAGGGGATC
>LR738709.1:39887680-39908850 GCA_902687465.1 Secale cereale | reverse complement strand
TTGTTAGATTAAGCTTTTTCTTATTCCCTTTGGCACGATCTGGATTCATGATGGAATAAAGGTTCCATTTTTCCATTAGCATGGCTATGTTTTGATCAGTCTCAAATGCTGCTATGCTATCATTTTGTCTTGTGACCATCCAATAGATATCTGACTTGGTTGTTACAGGTTGAGGGAACTTGATACGCTCAAGGGGCACCTAGAGTTTGTTGTCAAGCTGAAGTGGCTCAAGAGCGACCTTTTTTTATGTACTGTCCACATTTCTAGATGATTGTGCATTGGTTATTGGGGAAGTTGCAAATTCGTAGCTTATGCATTCGTGCTCGCTATTTTGGTCGCTCCTCTTGGTGCTCTTAGCATAATCATCAGTCAAGGATTTTGGGTTACACTATCTTGTGTGTTTCCATGCTTTGGACTAGATCCAGTACGATTGCAAATTGAGTCATTGAATTGATCTGTAATGGCGTAGGAGTAGATAGCACATGTGGGTTTAAGCTGCCAGAATGCCCTTAGTACAACTCTGCTTCTTCAGTGCCCTTGGGGAGCTGTTCTTCTTCCATATGCTATTAATTGGGAGCGTTCACTTGTTATTCTTTGTCAATGTTGTTGTACTATCATTTTCACAAGGAACTGATCATGATATCACTTTGTTACACCATTTTTCAGGGCTCAGAGTTTGTGCTTTGTGTTTTTGTCTGTGAGATCGAACATTTGTTGTCTTCCCTTGTTTCTTTATGAATGGATGAACGGTTGAGCTAGGCAGTGATGATCGAGAGTGATATGTATCACTAAATATGACCTGAATTTCTTGTTTGGGTAATATAGATGGGTGCTTTTGTGCTTGCGTGTTTATCATCTGCCTTTGTTCTATTTATGGATTGTAGGCATCCTCTTAATGAAGATGGCCTTGCTGGCATCATCATACTCACTTTGGTCATTTCATCATGTCGCCAAAATGATACGCTTATAAGAAAAAGAAACAAGTGGCTTGCTGGCCCATCCATGAGACAAACAACAGCAAATCAGCAGCAACAACACACTTAGCAATACTCATCGGTTGGTTGGTCATCTTCTCCGTGCCGATTGATCGATCGGTGCCATTATATTGTTGTGCTCCTCCTTAGCTCATCCCATATGTGGAGCAAGCAAGTTGCAGCTGGTACCTTGGCGTCTGTTTTGTTGTAGTGGTCATCTTCTCGTATGTTGCGTCGTCGCAAGAAATAATGAAAGACGCAAAAGTTCCTCTCGAGACACGTACGTACTAGCTAGAGAGAGAGAGAGAGAGAGAGAGAGAGAGAGAGAGAGAGAGAGAGATTGAAAAGTTCCCCTCCAGGCCGTTAATTAACAGTCCGCGCATACCAGAGAGGTCATTTCTCTCAAGGCTAGATGCATACCAGAGAGATGCAAAAGATAGATACCGTACAAGAGAGAGATGCAAAAGTTTCTCTCGAGGATTTTAACAATAGTGAGGTATTTGTCTGTCCGATGCTTCCCCTTTATTAATTCTTACTGTAAACGAGGGATTAATATCTCGGCGCCTCTCTCATAGAGATCGAAAAAGTAAGACTTGCATGCACAAAGCTGATATAGTACTATTGCTTGTTCCTTGGCTGCATGCATGCAGCAAAACGAGGCACATTAACTGAGACAACTGGCATCACAAGTAATACGAAGGATTTCTATGGAGGAAAACGGGGCTCTAATACCAAGGGATGGTTCGATTGCGCCATGTCATCGATCCGTGGCACGGCTTTGCCTTTGGCCATGGATCACCCACCTTGTTCTTCTCTCCACCATATGCCTCCATCTCTCTCTCTATATATAGATGAAACAGTCGTTCATCCGCGTGCGGGGAGCGCGTGCGACTTAGGACTTGGGACGTCGGGCGATGGCGAGAGGCGGTGCTCTTCCTCTGAGGAGGTTCTTGTTCCAAACGGTAAGAGATGGGATGAAACACATGTTGAGCGTTGGTTTCTTCTCCTCTGATCCTTCCTTGATGAAGTTTAGTTTGGACTTGGATCCGGCTCCAGTTGACGTAGTAGGTATGCTCCATTCTCCCCTCTAGTGCGCGGCTCGTGCTCATCCCTGAACCACCTGCTCCGGCCGCCGTCCCGAGCATGGCCTTCTGGGAGCACCGTCGGCCCCGAACATGCATGTAAGACGAGAGAGAGGGGAGAGCACACACACCGTGCATCCCACAGATTGCATCAAGCTCACAAACTCGAAAAACGATTAATTCGCGGAACTGCAGCTTGTATTTTCGCAAACTGACCAAGTCTGAAAAACCTACTGTCGAATGCCTGAAAAAGGCCAAGTCTGAAGTGTTTTTGTACCAAGGTCAACCAGTGGCGTTGGATCTTGCTTGGATGGTAGTAGATGTGGAACCGCTTGTTATCTGCCGAGAGGCATATATATCACCTGATCCCAGACAGAGCGAGAGAAAGATAGGTCGAGTCTAGGGTTTCTTCGCGTAAGCAAGCAGATCGAGCGGCGATGGCGCTGGCGGAGGCGGAGGCGGAAGTGGACTCCTACATCAATTATTTTTTGATGCAGAGGAGGAAGGCTAAGGAGGCGCAGGAGGAGGCGGAGAGGAGGAAGACAGGGGGCCCCGGCCGCAAAATGAAGAAACGGAAGACGGAGACGGGAAAGAGCTCAAAGGCGGCGGCGGTTCCGGCGGAATCTGATTTGGCGAGGACGACGGAGATTGTAGAAGCAGCCATGGCCAAGCTTCTGGCGCGGATGAACGGGGTCGTCATCAAGGAGCCGGCCAAGACGATGACAGAGGAGGACGTCGCTGCGGCGGCCGTGTACAGAGCCAAGGCCGAGGAGGCGCGCAGGAACCATGACCGGCCGGAGGAGACCAGCGCCCTCATCAAGTGGATCGCCACGGGAGACCCCGAGGCCGTCAAGTGCCGCAAGGGTTGGATCAGGGAAGACATGGAGGCCCTGAGGCTCAAGGACATGGATCCCGACGAGGATACCTCCGACTGGTATGCCTTTCAAGCCAAGGAGTTCCGCGAGTTCTGGGAATTCCTTTATCCCAAATCCTTCGGTAAATTCGAGGAAACCAGTAAGCTACCAATTCCCCTCTCCATTGCTTATTATTATTATTACTGCTAGCTAGCTGTAAGCATCTTGATTGATTGATTGGTTGGTTGACAATTTGACATCGATAATATGCAGCGCGTATCCCATCCATGCTTTACACGGACAGGAAGTCTTCAGGTGGTATAGCCCATCCCATAAGAACTCTGCAAGTCTTTTCAGTCAAAGTTGCAGGACTACAAGACGGAGTGCACTGGCCGCTGGAAGTGTTTGGCGTCGTTGCAGCACGAGACAGTTTGGATCATAATCGCAATATTATCTTCCAGCGCGAAAGGGATAACTGCCAAAAGATCGACAAGGAGGTTCGTATTTATTTCCGGTGCTGACAGTTGTTGATTTGCCAAGATGAAACACATGTATACTTGGCAGTATTGGCATTGGCATTGGCACATGTATATGCATATCAAGACTTTTGCATACTCCCCCGTGTAGACAGTTGCTCCCTAGGCATCCATCGTTATTTAACCTTCCTCCTGTGCCACGAGCCTGATCGGGTTACTGGATGCTTCAGAATCCATTAGACATTGCGCTAATTAAGTTTATTAATTAAGTAATCCATGAGTCAGAGTAGAGTATCTGCTCATAGCTGGAGTATCCATGGATTATATTGTTTTCTTAGAGCATCCAGTGTGTGTGTGCGTGCGATTTGGAAAACCTATTCACTTACCGGGATATAGCTGTTCTGCTAGTATGTAGAACACAAGAGAGTTTTGCCAGCTACTGCATTTTTTTCTGAAGAAAAGAAATAATATATCATGTTCATCAATGCAAACATAGACTAGAAGTCGTAAAAGAAGTGGTATAATTAATTGGAGAACAAATCAAGAATATACACGACCAGATAGTATGACACATAAAATTATTGAATTGTTCACCGTGCGACTAAAACAGAATTCGTGAAAAACTTCTAAAAAGGATGATGCTCCAGCTTTGTAAAACAACATGATTATACCTCACCTCCTCCTCTGGCCTCACTCTCTCCCATCTCCGGTGGTTCCAGCGGTGGAAATTAAGAAGAGGGATGGAGGCCTGTATCCCCCTACTATGACATTAGGTGTTGTGATTGTGATCTTTCTAATAAACCAGATATGCTGGTTAAGTCTTCTCCTCCTGCTCTTCCTTGCTGTATACCTGGTGGCTGGAGCTCTTGCAGCAGTGGAGGATGGCTCCCTGGTGGATCTCCTCCTCTGCAGGGTATGTTGATGGCATGTTGTTTGGATTTGGTGGGTGTCATCGACGATGGAGCTTATGCAAGATCCGCGCCTTCTTTATCCATGGCCTCTCGCCGTCTGCTAGATCCTTGTTCAGTGACGTCCTCTTCCTGTTGCCTTTCCCTTTTCCCCAGGTATCAATAAGGCTGTGTTTGATAGCAAAGTACTGCAAAAAACGGAGTATTGAAAACTGCAGTATTTTATCCCATTGGTGCAAGATACCGTGGTTTTGACTTATCAAACTATTTTGGAGTTTTGATAATACAACGACCCGTTTGGCTAGCGCCGTATGTAGTGATGTAATATGAGTTTTAGCTAGCTCGGCGTTGCATGCAACTGATCGGCCATGCACATTTATCATCCGCATGCACAAACTGAACGTCACTGCACGGCCATCGACATGGCTTGTAGCTTCCCTTGGAGAACGCTCGGCAACATGAAGTAGCTGACTCATCACCGTCGAGTCATGGTGGAGCTGCCAGTGGAGGTAACACGTCACGCTCTGCACATGGCGTTGTTGGTCGGAAGCTGCGCAAGTGCGCATGGACTGAACGGCCTGACCTTCATCCATATCATCGTCGAGGGGAGAAGCTGACTGTGAATTGTAAACGGGTGGCCAAGATGGTGTTCGTCATGTCCATAGCTAGCTCCAAGCCTTCCGTGCCACTGACTCCTCGTGTATCGCCGTCCCGCCGCGCCTAGGTGTTTCTCTGCAACCTCTCCACCATGACAACGTTCCATGGCCTCGCGGTGCCAAGCATCGGCTTTCGTCGTCGTGTGAGGTTCACTCCGCGGCGTGGCCTCCACCCCATAGTCTACGACAAGGTACGTAGCCAGGAGGTAACGGACGGCCTGCGCAGGGAGGCAGGAGGATGATGATCAGTGTATTCATTATTGTTTTTTAATTTGCTGTCTCTTGGATTGTCCATGGCCGCCGAAGTAGAAGATCTTCAAAGATGCGGCGCGTCGATGGCTTGGAGCGAGGAAGAAGTTGAAGACACCCGTTTCTTTTGTGTGCTCTGTTTTAAAAAAAGAGGTGTGGGGTTCTTTTTATTAGACAGAGAAAATACTCTGGCTTTGGAAATACCACAGTATTAATACTGCAGTTTTTGTGGGTAGCCAAACACCTCACTGTAAATTAAACTGTAGTATTTAAAAAAACTGTAGTATTATCAGAATACTTTGAAAAAACTTCGCTATCAAACGGGGCCTAAATCCCTGTTTCATTCCTCAGTTATCCTCACCGGATTTGGTGCTCCATATTTTTTTCTCCGACGGGCGACGACCTCCTTTAGAAGCCATAGATCTACCTCCTTCCTGCTTTGGCAGGGTTGGTTCATGGGAGTGACATTCTATTATTCCTTTTTCTTGCCACCTCCCTTCTTTTTCTCTGGAGAATTGTTTCCTGCCTCTCGTATGCACTCGACAAAGGCCTTTGATTTCCTAGGTGCTTGATGGGGACGTCGGCAGCGAGCGCCTGGGACAATTATAATCATATGAAGGCGTGGGATCGCATCCCATTTGAGAGAGCGGGAGGCAAGGGAGGGGAGGAAGAATTCTATGGAAGAGCGCCTACAACATTTAGCCTACTCCTGGCTGTTCTCTTTGAGAATATATTGGCCCTTTTTAGTTGTGCTTCCGCAAGGTGTAGGTAGATACTCGAATCCATGGCGCCCCCTGGTCTGTGTGAGACCATTCTTTTATTTTGTTTGTACCTGTTATTACTTTATCGTGTTCTTTTGTAAAATTTCTGCTTGAAAATGCTCAACAGTACTGTTGTGATCCATTGACAAATTAACCTCCGAGATATCTGTTAATAGTAGTATATGAACACCCTAATAATATGCCCCTTTTTTGTATCTTGTTTTCAGACTACACACAATTTTGTAAGTTATGTTTTCATTGTGATGATGCTCAATGCCTTTGGGTTCAGTTTACATATTGTTTGTTAACTTGCTTCAGCTTCTTTCTTACCCATCTAGACTCGAATCTACTGGCTCTTACATCTTAATTTTGCCTTTCACGAGCTTACCTTTTTCTACGCTTGCTGCCGACAGATATTTAATTTAAGCTATTATATGCTTAGGTTTCATTTTATTTATGATTATCTTTTGATGGATGCACATTCTCTCTTATTTTCAACATATATTGGTCATATATGCTGCAGTCCTATTTGAGATAAACGATACATTACTTACTAAATAATGTCTGCATGCAGAATCCGTATCTGACACTGACAGGTCCTAGCCGTGCTATTGTGGTGGTGGATCCTGTGTGGTTTGAGCTTGCATTGCAAGTGAAGGGCGCTACTAAATCTGAGGATAAAGAGCTAAGCTATCACGTCGATCCTTATTATATGTCTGGCTCAATGAAGTCCTATGTGTTCAATCGCGTCAGGACTAGCAGGCTGAGCACAATGGAGTTGACACTGGGTGACATGGTTCACTCTGTGGAGGCCACCATCAGTGTTAGAGTGGTTGGCGGGGAATGGCCAGAAGGTTTCCGAGGTGTATTTACCGCCACTACCGCCAGCATAGACGACATGAAAATCGAGTTGCTAGATTCCGGAGACGATACACTGGTTGTTGCAGCTGATGGCTCGATACAGCTCTCACGAAGTGTCGTGTCTGTCGAAGACGACGGGCAGCTGAGAGTCTCTGTCATGGCACGGCACAAGGTGGATGAATCTGTCCAGCGAGACTCTGGAGTGGTCGCAGCTAAGACATCCTCCAGAAGCTATGCTAACCTTGAAGTTGGCTCTTGTAAGATGGAAGTCACAGTCGCCTGGTCTCTTCTCCCGGACTGGCCACATTACCATGACATGCCGTGTCCTAGCATATGAATGGCTTTGGTGAGTTTGGCTCTAGTTGCCGGAAGTAGTTATTTATCTATATGTATGTATGGTTCGGAGCATGTGTTATGCAGTGGTACTGCAGCTTAAGCTGGGTGGGTGGTAGTAGGCCCTATCCTTCTATTTATCAGATTCGATGGCTGTTCTAGTCATAAGCCTATGGGGCTGTTTGGATGGTACCAATGCCAGCCCTACCAAAACGAGGGCTTGCCAAAATTTTGGCGCTGGATTTGGCCGCCAGGGATTCACCCACAGGTTGCTGCAGAATCTGAAAGGGTAACCAAATAATTGGCAGGGATTTAGAAAATTGGTTGTGATCCAAACACCAACCAAACCATCAGTCAATGACAAAAAAATTGGCAGGGCAGCTCTGGGCTCCCATCCAAACAGCCCCTATATATGCTTGAATAATGAGTTACGGCTGTGCTGTCTCGGTCAACTAGTCTTTTGGTTCAGTCCTTGCACCGGGAAAATAATTATATCGCCATAAGTTTATGACCTAACATTTTTTTAGGAAAAGCCAACTGGCGATCGTCTGCTGGGGAGGGTGGCTTTTGAACGGTTTTGCTGGCATTTTTACTTGTGTTAGGGTTGGCAGTTTCTTCACAACAACATATGTTTTCTAGGAGCGGGATATCTTTGAACCTTAGTCCTCTAAAATGTCAAACTGCCACCCCGGCTAACTAAAATGCCAGCAAAACATTCGCAAATGCCACACCTCAGCGAATGGTCACTAGATTAGAGGGTCTATTTCTTGTCGATGTAATGTCTTTCGGCGCTTTATATTGGTTAACAAGCAAGAAAATATCCCTATAAACCTGGTGGTAGATGAACCCTATAAATATTGTCAGGGATTTCTTTTAGCAATTCAGGAAAAATATTTAAAAAAACTGAATTTTTTTTCGAGCAAACTTGACTTATTGTGCCAGTCATAAATAAATTTGACAATAAAAAACTGCAGACAAAAAATCTGAGCATAAAAGGAAATTGACCTTGACAATATATAGTGAATAGTAATCTAATATGGTGCCGATTTTGTGTTTATCGTGGACAATAATACCATAAAAGTCTTTTCGCTTCCAATTTTTTTTACGAGTAGGACAATAAGTCAAGTTTGTTGGCAACAAATTTCATGTTTTTTCGACCATTTTTTGAATAACTATTTAAAAGAAAAACGGGTTCATAGATCCCCCCCCCCCATGTTCCAAACGCTCCCCTCCTTAACAAGCATAGTGTAGCACAAGATGTCCGGCAAAAGGCCAGCGATCTGCGCCGGTGCGCCGGCCCAACAGTTGGGCCGGTCGAAGCCCAGCCGTTGGATGCAGTTGGCGTCGACCGTCCGATCAGCGCGCGAGTCCGCGCCGAAGCAACCGTTGAAGCAAAAAAATGTGAAATGTTGCAAGCGTTGTTTCGACCAACCACAATCTGCGCGCGAGTCCTCCCGCGTCTGCCCGTCCCCGACCCGGCGGCGGCGGCCAGATCCGCCAATTCTCTCTTCCCCCGCGTCCCCACGTCCGAATCACTTCGAGGAGGTGCTCCCCCATCTATCTAGCTGCCTTCAATTTGCTTCAAGGATGTCTTACATCCGTAATGACATACTAGCCGCCATGGATGTGGGCTCGAGCTCCGCTGCTTTTCATGGCCGAAGTCCCCTGGGGCGACAAGAAATTGGTGGTAGTGGACCTGTGCTGCAACAGTACTACAACCCTGATGTGGTCTTCCAAGATGCAGCACGGCATGGCCGCGATGAAATCGATCTGGTATGAATTCCAATTGCAACCCTAGATCCTTTCTTTCACATAAAAAATGTTGCAAACTTTGATAGTTGAGCATGAGATGAGAAGAACATGTTGTCAAAATACTTGTTTTGATTTTTCTGAAATATTTATGAGATGTTGTCAATTAATGCCAGTAAAAAAGTTTCTTCATGCTGTCTACTAGTGTAATGTTACAAGTGTATACTTAAGTTGCTACATGCTACTACCTACATGTTACATGCTATATCCTAAAATGATACATGGGTTCACTTTTTATGTTCGCGCTTTGTGCATATTTTTTTACGAAGCAAAAAACAACAAAGAGGAAAATTGACTTCGGTGCTGATTTTGTTGCAGAATGTTGTTGTGGAGCCATCTATTTTCCTTGATGATGAACTACAAAATGTTGCGCAGCAAGGAGAAGACGATGGCATTGATTTGAATGAAACTCCAGGAACGGATAGTGATGAATCCTTGCAGCTGAACACGGAAGGTGCAGCTCCAAATCAAAGAAATGCCCATGTTGCAACTGAAAATACCAATGGAAATGCTGCAACCCTTGTTGATGAACCAGACGAAGATATATCATCATAGCCAATTGTGCCTTTTGTTGGAATGGTTTTTGACAATGTTGAAGAAGCTCAGCGTGTTTACAACGAATATGCATCGAAGATGGGCTTCGGAACTCGCATTGTGACATCAAAGTATAGTAGGAGAACAAGGCCGGAGCAGAACCGCATACTAATCTACAGAGTTTTCGAGTGCATACACTCACGTAAAGATCCTTCGAAGAATGTCTGTGGTAGCATCTCTGACGGTGCTGCAACAAATAGATGCGATGATGTTGACATGAGCTACAGTAGTAACAAAAAATCAGCAAGCAAACAAGCTGGAATCTATATGGACGTGGGTGACAAGAGACAAAGAAATAGGCTGGAGAGGTATGATTGCAAGGCTCACATGGGTGTTAGCCTCAAAGAGGGCAGTTGGATTGTGACCGTTTTTGTGGCTGATCACACACATCAACTGATGTTACGAAGGGGACGTCGGAGATTTTGCCGCTCTCATAGAAAAATCCCAGATGCAGACATGCAGTACATTACTTCGCTTCACTATCGCAACATATCAACAGCTAATATGATGGGCTTGCTTGGAGATGCACGGTGTTGCGATCCAAGGAGTTTGCCATATGTGAAGACTGATGTGACAGATGCTAGAGCAAAGCTACGAAGAGGCCTGTCAGAGCGTGATTTGGAGCTCACAATTGAGTACTTTAAGAGAAGACAAGTGGAGAATCCCAACTTCTTTTTTTCGAAGCTAGAAAAAGATGGAGCTGTTAGGGCACTTTTCTGGGTTGACAGTAGAACAAGGGCCTTGTATCCAAAGTACAAAGATTGTGTTTTTTTCGACACCACATTCTGCACAAATCGCTACAACCTACCCTTTGCTCTGATTGTTGGCATTAACAACCAGACACACACCGTTTGCTTGGGTTGTGCTTTGTTGCCTGATGAAACCATTGAAACATTCAAGTGGGTCTTTGAGCAATGGATGTTGGCAATGAATAACGAGCATCCATTGAACATTATGACTGATCAAGACCAGGCAATGGCTACAGCCATTTCAATGGTGTTCCCGGAGACGACACACAGATGTTGCAAGTGGCACGTCTTTCGGGTTGCACGGACAAAACTAGGGAAGATGCTGGGCAAGGATGAGCCTTTTGCTGAAGCATTCTATGGTTGCATCAATGGTTCGGATACCATTGAGGAGTTTGAAGAAAGGTGGAAGCATATGGTCGAGGTGTTTGGTGTGGCTGATAAGAAACACCTAAAAAACATGTCGAACACTAGGAAGATGTGGGCTCCTGTGTACTTTAGGAAAAAGTTCTTCCCATTCACAGGCACAACCGGACGGTCTGAGGGCCTAAATTCCTACTTCAAGACTTTAAATCATCATGGAGACTCGGTTTGGACGTTTGTGCAACAGTTTGAGCTTTGCCAAGAGCTAATGCTTGATCGTGAGGATAATGTTGGCTTCATCAATGAAACAACGAGGCCACCACTGTGGGGCAAGTAAGTCCAAAAAGTCATGTAGCATTTCTGTAGTTTGGTTGAAAAACATTTCTTGGAAACATATGAAGCAATTCTTGGGAACATATGTAGCAATTCTTGTTGATGGTTGTAGAAATGCTTGGTATCATTTTTTTGTTGCTGTTTTCCAGTACAGTTTGGTTGAAACATTTCTTGGAAACATATGTAGCAATTCTTGTTGATGTTTGAAGCTTTTTTTGTTTGCAGTTACAACATTGAAAAGCAGGCTGCTGATTTCTATACAAGAGAAGTATTTTCCAAGTTTCAAAAACTATTGGCTAAGTCAACAGGCTTTGGGCTTCAATATCAGGTGCAAGGGGGTGTCGTCTGGTTTCAGATTGTTGCAAATGATGGCGTCAACCCTAAAGTGCACACGGTGCGTGTTACCCCTGAAGATCAGACATACATGTGTAGCTGCAACATGTTTGAGATGTGCGGGCTGATCTGCCCACACATCATCCGTATCATGGTGCACATGAACGTGCAAACAATACCTGTGACTTACATGCTTCCGAGATGGTCTAAGATTGCAACTGACCTTGCGCCTGAACCGGGCGAAGGGCATAGAGCTATGCACTTCGGCGTCCCCATAACAAACACCCTGAAGTTTAACTCTCTCTGCCGGAAGTTTGGGAAACTCGCTTCTGATGCATGCTTCAATGATGAAGCTTATAGCTTTGTCTCTGGGCTAATTGATCAGGGCATTGTTGGGGTTGCTGCAATGAAAGCTGCAGCAACGGATAGTGTTGCAGGAGACGAAGAAGCCCAAGGTATTGCAGCAAATGAACAAGTCTCAGGGGGTCCAAGTACAGGGCAGCGAGATCCACCCCCCGTAGGACTGCGGAACCCACCAAAGTCAGCAAAGAAGGGGAGGCCAAAGGAAAACGAGAAGCGAAGGAAGCCACTAATTGAGATTCGGGAATATGAAATGAAGAAGAAAGCAAAGAAGGACGCAGCAAAAACGAAGAAAGCTCCAAAGCCAAGGGAAAAGAAGACTTCATGCAAATATTGTGAAGATGAGGGTCACAACGTGAAGGAGTGCCAACTCCTTGCTGCTGTTCTTGCTTCAACTGCGAGCGCGAAAGCTCCGGGTGTTGAAACAATCCTTACCCTTTAGGATGTTTCGTGAGGCAAAAATGATGACTTGCATTGTAACACCCCATGATTTGTGATAAAAAAGTTGTGTTGACTACTTGTGAATGCTTGTTTTGTGGGATTGCAACATATGTGTGGTGTGAAAATGCAGAATGTTGTTGTTTTATGAGAGTTGATTTAGAAACTCTGTGAAAACATGGTTGAAGCTTTTAGAACAAATGGTTGAAGCTTTTAGGAAACATGGTTGAAGCTTTTTTTTTAAATGGTTGAAGCTTTGTGAAAACATGGTGATGCTTTTAGGAAACATGGTTGAAGCTTTTAGAACAAATGGTTGAAGCTATTAACACATGGATGAAGCTTTTAGGAAACAAAGGTTAAAGTTTTTTTTTAAAAAATGGTTGAAGCTTTTAGGAATCATGGTTGAAACTTTGTGCAAACATGGTTGAAGCTTTTTTTAATAATGGTTGAAGCATTTAGGAAACATGGTAGAAGCATTTAGGAAGCATGGGTGAAGCATTTAGGAAGCATGGTTGAAGCTTTTTTTAAACATGGTTGAAGCTTTTAGGAAACATGGTAGAAGCAAAAATAACAAGTTGGGAAACGATAAAGCCTTCAATGATTTAAAGTGTTGATTTTTGCTATGCAACAAAAATTTGCTTTTGAAACTTGTAGCAATCCAATTGCAATTAGAATGTAGCAATATAGAAAATGTTTGGTAGTAATATTTTTTCAGTATAACTTTTGAAGCTTTTTTACATTATGCTTCCATCAAAAAAATTGTAGGGATGTAGCTAATTTCTTTGAGCTTCCAGCAATTTATTTGTGATGGGTGAAGTTTGAAATATTTTCATATTTCAGAACAAGCGAAACAAAAAAAACATCCGATAGAACCAGCATGATCATGTTGGCAAACAAAAGAACACATGCCATTAAACACAAAAGAAGTGCTTCACCTAAAGATCAAGTTGTCATCATTTTACATGCCAAAATAAGAACACATTTGTTTTTATCAGAGGTATCATCAGTTTACATACGAACGCGCACTACGTTAATCCTATTGGAACGCTACCACCTCGTTCATGATCTAAACCTAACAAAGAAACGAGCTTCTTCATCTTGAACTTTCCAGAAAATCAAGCCGCCAATTCTTGCTGGAATGCCCGCTCCATTGGGGCATTGTTCATTGGGTGAGTGAAGAGGTTGTGTGCCACATGCATGCGGTATCGCGCCATGTCCTCCTGTAATATGAATGCAAAAAGTAAGCAAGTATGTTGCTGCATGAGTATTCAAAACAAAGAAAATAGATTGTAACAAAAATGACAAGGCCAAAAAATAAAAATGTGTACCTGCTTGAAGTCCCTCACGGCTTTTCCATCATAGTTGTCAACATATTTGAGATAAAAAAAACAACAATCACACCTGTGGGATAAAAAATAAGTTCTCCATCATAGTTCCATGCATAGTGGAAACAACAAAATTGTTGAAATGCAACACATGGTTGAAGCAAAAAGAAAAAAGAAAAACTCACAGGTTGTTTTGCTTTGGGTAATCCTCTAGGTCAACACGGGTGAAAGATCCAACATTGACATTGAATTCGCTGCACTCTTGTGCGAGATTTGAAAAGTTTGTGATCTACCACAAAAAACACACACATAAGTTTGAAAAATAAAATGAGATGAATCAAAAAGGAAAACAGAAATTTAATAGAGAGCACGAGCCTACCAGGTTATTGGCCTGCTTCTTCAAAGGAGATTGTTTTCCTTTTCCATTGATTGAGTCAAAAACGTTCCACTATTTGTGAAGCAAGTTTGCGCAAACAAGTATCCAATGGCGATCATGAACAATTGTGAAAAAGAGCTGGAAAAACAAAAGAAAGTCAGAAAGGTGGAAGCACTTTTAAAGTTGTTTTAGACTCTGATTGGAGGCATGGATGAAGCATCTTTAAAGAATGGTTGAAGCTTTTTTAAAGCATGGTTGAAGCTTTTTTAAAACATGGTTGAAGCATTTTTAAAGCATGGTTGAAGCTTTTCTAAAACATGGATGAAGCATCTTTAAAGAATGGTTGAAGCTTTTTTAAAGCATGGTTGAAGCTTTTCTAAAACATGGTTGAAGCATTTTTAAAGCATGGATGAAGCTTAATGAAAGCATGGATGAAGCTTTTTTTAAAACATGGTTGAATCATCTTGAAATCATGGATGAAGCTTATTAAAAGCATAGTTGAAGCTTTTTTAAAACATGGTTGAAGCATCTTGAAAACATGGTTGAAGCTTTTCTAAAAGCTTTTCTAAAACATGGTTGAAGCATCTTGAAAGCATGGTTGAAGCTTATTGAAAGCATGGTTGAAGCTTTTTTAAAAATGTTACAGCAGCGTCGCATCATTGGATGCATATTTGAAAGTGTTTTGTGGTGTGAAACAAAAGAAGGCTCTCGGGGAACTTACGAGGTCAAATTTTTGAACCTTGAACTTTGTGACAGCCCTTTCAAGCTCGGGCATGAGATCTGGTACTCGGAAGGTTGATGGGTCTTGTTTTAGTAGGATCTACTTGAAAGAAACAACACAATGGTTAGTGTGTGTTGCAGCAAAAATGTGAAGAAAAAAGGAATGAAGCATTCCTTGTTTTTACAAAAACTTACCCCGCGTGGACTGAGAACATGTATTTCCTCAAAGTACTATTGCTTGCTGCACGAGATGCGAGGTTGTTCATCTCAATACATAATGACATAACCTCATCATTCATTTCCCCGCGAGGCTTCAAGCATGCAAGGAATTTCTTGTAACCAACATAAAAACCACCTATCTTGATGAACGGTGTCCTATTACCATAGTTGAAATCAAATGAATCATTTGTTTCAAGCAGAAAAATAAAAAAATCACAAACATGTAGGGCTTAGGTAACTCACACTTGCTCATTGGGTAGTGATTTCTTCAATGGTTTCCCGTGCTTAACATACTTCTCATACATAGCTGCAACTTCGTCAACCTTTTGCTTCTTTGCCTTGGCATTTTTGATGGCCGGGACTTTAGCCATCCTCTTCTTCCTAGTGTTCTTGTCATGTGTGCTAGGGCCACTACTTACATCAATAATTTTCTCTTCTGTAGCTGCCATCGTGGGAGCTGTAGCAAAACAAGAAATGGATGAGTTTGCAAGAGGTTGTACAAAAAAGAATTTGCTGCAATCACACATATGTGAAAAAATGACATGAACAATAACAAAAATAAATGCAATGCAAGAGGAAGGAAGCATACTTGGGCTGTCATCGTCGTCTGAAACAGGAAACACGGGGATGTTTGCAAAGATGGGGCTGACTGTCTTCATTTTGATTGTAGGCTCGTCCGTGCTATGCATCAATTCATAGTCTTCGGAGCCTTTTGGGAACAACTCACATGATGGCTCGTCATCCCAAATGCCAGCTGTCGCACTCCTAGGTGCATCGTAGAAGAGTGGGGGGCTGTGAGGTGAGACGTTGCCATCCATTTCGAACCTCACTCTTTGTTGCTCACGAGTTTTAGCAACCTCTGTTTCAACTTGTAGGTTCAATCCAGTGACTTCATCCTTGTTCATGCTGGGTGTTGTACCATCATCTTGAGCTTGAGCAGCACTGCCATCATTTGCATCTTTAGCAGCACCATCATCTTGAGCTTCAGTAGTACTGCTTTCATTTGCAGCTTTAGCGGCACCATCATCTTGAGCTTCAGCAGTACTACCATCATTTGCAGCTTTAGCGGCACCATCATCTTGAGCTTCAGCTCCACTGCCATCATTTGCAGCTTTAGATGATGGTGCTTCAAATGAAAAGTTGTGCTCATTGGTAGCTGTGATGGCGTCTCCAACATCACGAAGGAGAGCGGCCATCCGGTTGCACTGCAATCCCTTTAAACATTGTCCAAGCTTGCCTACTGCTGCATCAATCTCCGATGCAAAAATACCCTTGTGCTTGTCATACAGCATTTGAAACTGAGTTGGTACCTACAAGAGGATGAAGATTTGAACATTTTAGTCATCTACTACATCAAGATTTTGAAAAAGTCTGGATGTAAAAAAAGGCACAAATGATTAAGTGAGAAACAAACTAGGTTTGTTGCTGTGTCACTATGAATCAAATTAAAGCAATGTCATTGTAGCATTTTAATGTCATGCATGAATAAAAAAAAATAGATGATTTATACATCAAGGTAGCAAATTACTGATATGGATGTAGCAAAATTATGATATGGATGAAGCAGAAAATAGAATGTAGTTGTAGCAAAATAAACATATGCATGTAGCAGGCTAAAACTGAAGGAAATATGCCCTAGAGGCAATAATAAAGATGTTATTTGTATTTCCTTATATCATGATAAATTTCTTTTATTCATGCTAGAATTGTATTAACCGGAAACTTGGTACATGTGTGGATACATAGACAAAACAGTATGTCCCTAGTATGCCTCTACTAGACTAGCTCATTGATCAAAGATGGTTATGTTTCCTAGCCATAGACATGAGTTGTCATTTGATCAACGGGATCACATCATTAGGAGAATGATGTGATGGACAAGACCCATCCGTTAGCATAGCACTATGATCGTTTAGTTTTTCTGCTATTGCTTTGTTCATGACTTATACATGTTCCTATGACTATGAGATTATGCAACTCCCAAATACCGTAGGAACACCTTGTGTGCTATCAAACGTCACAACGTAACTGGGTGATCATAAAGATGCTCTACAGGTGTCTCCGAAAGTATTCGTGGTGTTGGCATAGATCAAGATTAGGATTTGTCACTCCGAGTGTCGGAGAGGTATCTCTGGGCCCTCTCGGTAACACACATCACAATAAGCCTTGCAAGCAAAAAGACTAATGAGTTAGTCACGAGATGATGTGTTACGGAACGAGTAAAGAGACTTGCCGGTAACGAGATTGAACTAGGTATAGAGATACCGACGATCGAATCTCGGGCAAGTAACATACCGTTGACAAAAGGAACAACGTATGTTGTTATGCGGTTCTGACCGATAAAAGATCTTCGTAGAATATGTAGGAGCCAATATGAACATCCAGGTTCCGCTATTGGTTATTGACCGGAGATGAGTCTCGGTCATGTCTACATAGTTCTCGAACCCGTAGGGTCCGCACGCTTAACGTTTGATGATGATCGGTATTATGAGTTTATGAGTATTGATGTACCGAAAGGTAGTTCGGAGTCCCGGATGAGATCACGGACATGACGAGGAGTCTCGGAATGTCCGAGACGTAAAGATTGATATATTGGACGACTATATTCGGACACCGGAAGTATACCGGAAAAGTTTCGGATTTAACGGGATTGCCGGAGGGGGTTACCGGAACCCCCTACGAGGGGGGATGGTCCATAGTGGGCCTTAAGGAAAAGAGAGAGGCAGCCCATAGGGCTGGCCGGCGCCCCACCTAGGGTTCCTAGTTGGACTAGGATTGGGGGGGGCGCCACCTCTCCTTTTTCCTTTCCCTCTCTTCCTTCTTTTGGTGATTCCTACTAGGAATAGGATTGCAATCCTATTCCTAGTAGGATTGCACTCCTAGCCGCACCAGGGAAGGGCCGGCCGGCCTCCCCCCTTGCTCCTTTATATACGGGGGCAGGGGGGCACCCAAAGACACACAAGTTGAATTGTTTTAGCCGTGTGCGGTGCCCCCCTCCACAGAAACACACCTCGGTCATACCGTCGCGGAGCTTAGGCGAAGCCCTGCGCCGGTGAATACATCATATCCGTCACCACGTCGTCGTGCTGACGAAACTCTCCCGTGAAGCTCAACTGGATCAAGAGCTCGTGGGACGTCATCAAGCTGAACGTGTGCTGAACGCGGAGGTGCCGTACGTTCGGTGCTTGATCGGTTGAATCGTGAAGAAGTTCGACTACATCAACCGCGTCACCTGACGCTTCCGCTCCCGGTCTACGAGGGTACGTAGACACACTCTTCCCTCTCGTTGCTATGCATCTGGTAGATAGATCTTGCGTGATCGTAGGAAAATTTTAAAATACTACGTTCCCCAACAAAAACATATGGATGTAGCAAAATAAAACATATGGATGTAGCAAAATAAACATATGGATGAAGCAAACTAAACATATTGATGTAGCAAACTAAACATATGGATGAATGAACTTAAACCAAACATGAAGCAAAAACAATACATGGTTGTAGCATATCAGAATGAAGGATGCAGCAAAAAACAACAACACTTGCAACTGGGTATAACAAAAATAATGCGAAGGGAGAGGTATATACACTTAGATCTTGCATGCTAGGGAATGATTGATGCAGCCAATCATTCAGCGATGATGATAGGTGTGGTTCAGCATCAATATTTTGTTGAGCCTCATTTGACTGAGAGTCCTTTGCTTGAAATTCAGCACCATGAATTTGGCTTCCTTGGCCACTAGGTGCTTCAGCACCAACTCCCTGCCCACTGGCTGCTTCAGCACCAACTTCCTGTCTCATGAGTTGTGCTCCGTAGGGGGTGTTGCACAAACTCCGGATCTAGGAAAACAAAACATGAGTGGTGGAAATAAGAAGGTTGCCATAACCTAAATGTAAAAGCAAAGATTGCTACATGCAAATTTAGTTCGCAAAAGAAACATAAGAGTGTTAATACTCCATTAGCAAAAGAAATATATGGGGCGGGATGTAGCAAAATTACTTGGGTGTGTTTCCCGTAGAAAGGTTGCCCAAGAGTGAGCTTGTTCTTGTCAACTTTATCCAACCAATCAAAATCCTTTTGACAAACAAAACGTATCCTCGGCACGGAATAATCAATGACATGCTCACTTGGGAGGCCGGCCGAGATATCAACATGATCCATGTATATGATCTGTTAGAAACGAAAAAAGACATTAGCCAACAAAAACATATATGCAAGCTATAGATAATGTGCAAAAAGGTTTCATGCAGCAAAGAAAGTAGATGGAGGTATTTCATAATGCTGCATTGCATACCGCTAACATGGGAAGGCATGAAGCGATCTGAAACTATTTTTCTGTATTTGCTCGCATCCTCTTCTTCTCTTGAAAGACTGCGACTTCCTCCATCGCTCGTGCCAACAAGTGCTCATCCCAAGCGAATTCATGCACCGCAGACATATCTTCCAAGGAAGCTAGATACTCAAGATTCACCATATTGCCAGTGCCTGGGCACAAAACAGTTGCCAACGCAAGGAGTGCCCAAGTCCTATTTATCATAACAACATCCTCATCGCCGCAGCTAGTGAGCAACTTGACAACATGGGCGATTGGAGCCCTGCTGCCATCCTTGTAGACGGTGCGAAGATCATGCTCATCACTCTTCTTAAGAAGCTTCACGGGTCTATCACCAGATGGCACATTGAAAATCCTTTTCACCATGAGCTTGCTGAAGTTGATGGATTTGTTCTTGTATTTGAACTCAGAGAGTATGTGATTCGTGTTCATCACAACAAACTCAATGAGCTCGTGGGGCACCTTGAAAGATCGGATGTCCAACAAGTCTCCAAACGGTCCCTCCCTAATGATTCTTCTTTTCTCCAGTGATACTTGCTTCCCAATTTCAGCAAGCCTTTTTGAGTTAAACCTTGACTTGAATCCACATAGATTGCCTTTCTTCTTTATCTTCTTCTTAACCTTCTTGATCCCCTCATTCTCACCAGAGGGTCCTGCAACATTTACAAAGCCAAAAAAAAAACAAGTCAATAAAAGCATACAAACTGCATCATCAAAATAGGTGGCAAAAAAGAACATATGTGTTGCAACCGTCGAACACGATGCATTTTTGCTGGAACCATAATGTTTTTTTGCTGGAGCAGTTTCTGTTTTTTGCTACCACCAACAAAAATAGCTGTTGCAAAAAATTTCACCCGTTCACAGGTCACAGCCGGAATTGCTTGCCATCATCTACTCAGTCAGATTTCATGGCAGATTGTCAAGTTTTATGACAAGAAGGTGAGAGGGCATTTATGATCTGGATCGACTCAAACAGTGCTTAGGGTAAGAACCCATAACAGCAGTAGCTTTGTCTATCCATCCTAAGTAAAATGGGGAATGCAGTGACATTAGGGCACGGGCCAACAGCCGGATCGTGCGTGTATGCGATCAGTTTGTGGAATCTTACCACCACGTCCATGTACACATGGGAACATATGGTCCCTTTTCCATAGAAGGGGCACGCTGGTTTGGTACCAAATGAGCAGCGTAAAGGAACAAATAAATCTGCAGTAGCAGTTATCTTCAGTTATCAAGATGTGGCGCTGTTCCCGCTATTTACAGTTCAGTAGCCGCTATCTTCAGTTATGTTCAGTACACTGAGATTAGTGTTTTCAACTATCTTTAGTTTAGACTGAATGTAATGTTCTATCTATGAATGCAATCCAATTGTTCTCTTCTATATTGATGCAAATTTTCCATTCAGCCATATCCAGAAAGTGTCACATTGCAATGAAGCATAAAAATCAAATTCTTTCCCATTCAACCTCCCTCTTCATCATCTACAAAATGCAAATATAATGACACAGATTACAGCTTTCATGTTCCTACTGCCAACATACTGCTCACATCATCCTAATTCTTGCTGCTCCCTGTGAATTCTTGCTAGCATCCAAATTGTTTCCCAACGGAAGCAAATCCTACAGGAGCCAGAACAAAACACTGGCCCGAGCAAGGCGGAACCTAGTGGACTAGATGGAGAACCTAGTGGACTAGATGGATCCGGCGACCAGTTGCGGCCCGAGAAAACGGCAGAAGGGAGCACCGGCGCGAGATCAGGGTCGGGGAGGAACTAATTAGGGTGCGGGTCAGGGCCCGAGAAAACGGCAGAAGGGGGTGGGGGAGGGGGGAATACCTGCCGCCGGCTCCATCAGGGTCGGGGGAGCGAGATCTGGGGCGCCGCCGCGCGTCGCCCCTCCGGTCGCCGGATCCAGATCTCAGGCGCGCCGCGCGTCGCCCCTCCGGTCGCCGCTGCTCCTCTCTCGCACGGTTCTGGCCCAAATGCTGGCTGCGTCGGGCGAGTGCGTTCCGGCGCAACGGTTGCAACAAAAACTAGCGAACGGGGTTTCAACCGGCCAAGTGCGCGT
>LR738709.1:39833375-39887623 GCA_902687465.1 Secale cereale | reverse complement strand
GGGGGGGGGGGGAAAGATGGCACGAGGCCCAGCCGTTGGATGTAAACACATCGAACGCACGTAGCACGACCGGCCGAACGTTTCGGCCGGCGGCCCGGCCAGCAACATTTCCCCCGGCAAAATATGACTAGGAGGATCACCGATGGTCACTCTGCATGCCTAGGAATAGTCCGCAAGCTTGCTGCCATGAGTAAAATTTCAATAACTCAAATTTGATTTTTTTTTCAAAATTTAAAATGTTAATGTACTTGAAAAAATATTTTGTATTTTTAAAATCTTCATAAAGTTTATAAATGTTTGTGAATTTTAAAAACTTCATGAAGTTGAACAAATCTTCATGAATTTTAAAATGGTTTGGGATTTGATTTTTTTTTTAGGATTTGGTTTTGGAATTTGATGAAATAGAAAAACTAGAAAAAAACGAAAGAAGAAGAAGCCAGCAGAGAAAACACAAGGAAAACACCAGCGGGGAACCTCATTAGAACCTTCCCAAAATCGAAAAAACAGGCCAGTCCATTACCGCGGGGGTGTACCAAAAGGGGATTCTTTATTCTCAAAAATATACGGTTGGGCTCCTCTGCTTGTCCATAGACGAAAATGATCAGAAGCCCGTGCTTACCTGGATTTGGGTTCGATGGCCCAAGTGGCCCAGCCTCCTTTCTGACCGAAGTACTTGCTCCCTAACGGTGGAGTTTGGGCCAAAACTTTAGGAGAGATTTTTCCGGTTTTGGAAAATTCCAGAAGCTTCCATCGCTTGATTTTTTTTTGTTTTTTCCGTTCCATTTTTTTTATTTTACACGGTTCTCTGTTTGTTTGTTTTCCTTTTCCTTTCCCCCTTTTTAAAAATCCGTATACCTTTTCAAATCCATGAACTATTTCAAATTTGTGAATGGAATTGTTTTCAAACTCATGAACTTTTTTTGAGCTCGTGATTTTGTTTCAAATCCGTGATCTTTTTTCGAGTTCACAAACTTTTTAAAATTCATAAACTTTGCTTGGATTCATGAATAATTTTCAAATTCACGAACCTTTTTCAAATCCACAAACTTTTGCAAATATTTGAAAAGGTAATGGCCAATTCAACCATTCAATGGTCAAGTGTCGGTCGAACAATCAACAGAAGACCAATCGAGCGAAGAATGCAGCGAGTGAGTCTGCTTGTCAAGCGAAAGAATCCAGTGAACGAGCGAGTAATCGTGCTTAATGCGCCGGTCCGACTGACCATGCGCATGTTTTAATGACTCTCTTTTTCAACTTAATTGTGGCATTTCATTCTGTTATCGACTAATGGTTGACATTGGAGAAGCATTGAAGGATCCTTCCATATATTCCAAAGCCATGTTTGCTATTATCTGAATATTCTGACTCCCTTGTTGTCTTATTGATCTGACCACTGAATAGCAAACTCACGGAGAAGGCGCTGTATAGAATATCTCGGTACTTGAGGGCATGACAACCCGCCTCCGATTAGTTCCTGGCGAGGCCTCGCCGCAACCTCACTATCTCGGCCTTTGGGCTACGCTGCTGCTCTTCATCTTGTTATCTACTGACGCTTCCAAAATTCTCAGGTAAATCAGAGAGAGAAAAGTATCAATATGAAGGCAAACAAGATTGTTAAATCTCAGTCGACTGAGACTTAACCAAGTCTCAGTCAATGATTCACTATTCTCAAGTATGATGAAGCCTAAGGAACTGTTAGCAGATCGTCGACAGCCAGAGCCAATCGATTGTCAGAACCTTGTAAAAGCGACATCATGTCATCGATGAATTGAACCAAAGCAACACTCGAAGGAAGCATAGCAAGGACATCATCCCTCACAATCACATGTGATCTAGATCGCAACCTGCACCTACTCATATACCTGCTCATGATGCCACTGTTGGGACTGTTGGAAAACATAGTAGAAAACAACAAAATTGCGCCTATGATCACACAAGATCAATATGAAAATGCATAGCGGGTTGTGATCAACTGAAGTCTCCAATTCCTATGTAGAGGCTTCTGTATCAGCCGCGGTAAGAAATTTTAGAACCACTTCTAGCGTTTCTTTCCTTTTACTTGATCACGAAGATTCTGTAGTCGCGTCGAATTGCACTGTCCTCCCACTCACCCTTTTGCAGAAAATATTTTCTTCAAAATGTCCGCACTCTGTGACGAAAAACTTTGCCTCCGCATAGTGATAGAGGAAATCCAACTATTTGGGATAACTTACAAAGTATCACTTATTTTAACAAATTTGATGGCCCTCTTTTTTAGTGAAAATCCATAGTCTTTAAAGCATCGCATTAAAATTATATTGGCGAAACAATCAATGTGAGTTTGGTTGGAATCCAATTATTTGGCTCGCCCTAGCCCCGTCCAGCCTTCCCTTTTACTATACAGCCAATTATTTGGCAAGGCACCGGTGGCCGTTTCCTCCGCCAAATTTTTGGCGTGCCATTGATTGGCAAGGCGGCCACGGGTGCAATCCAAATGGCCCCTTAATGCAGTGCCACACATATGTGATATTCTTTTAGTCTTGCGACATTTAGTGTCAGTGTTATGGTTGTTCAATTTTATCATCAATATTTATAAGTTAAATCCTATTCGCAACGGGAGTATGGCCATTTTGTTCATTATAGTGGTCTCACCCATATCAAGGTAAGAATGACACAAGTAAGTACTTTTGAATGTGAATCCAACATAAGTATACCAACAAGGGGTAATTGTTGGCCAAAGCTTGCGTTGGCAAGACGTAATCTGCAAGGTATTTCAGAAATGAGGGAGTAGTAATGTTTCATAACTTTCAAACAAGTGTGGAGGGAGCAGAAGAACCGTTGCCTGATTTGCAAGAATGTTTTATATTTATCTTCTTGAGACAATAAATAATGATACACATAACATCTTGAGCAAACACATGATTCATTTTGCAATATATATTTTTGTCCGCTATATTTTATATCGGCCGGATGTTCCGAGCTGCGTAGGCTAAGGTAGTGTTACTCAAGGATCAACCAGACAGCACGCATCAGATACATTGTACCCAAAAATCAGCATGTCCACTGGGTTCAAGCTACCTGAAATGCTCACAAATTAAAACAGATAAAATGTGGTACAAAGTTCTAAATGGGGTAAAATTGATTAAAATCGCTTAAATGGGGTAATCCCTGTCAAAAATGACAAAAGATGGGATCAAAAAAATAGATTTTTTTTTTCATACGCCTCCCAGCTGGGAGACAGGTTCCATTACGTCATCTTGGGCGAAGTTATTGTTGCTTCTTGATTGGCATATATATGCAGCGAACTAGTCTCAAGATGACTTGGTAAAAGAACTAAGTACTACAGTACTAGTTTTTCTAGTAGAGCCACTGAACAGCATGCACCTCAGTTGTCCAGATGCCAAGTGTGTTTATCTCATATATATGCTTCTAAAAAACTATGCCTCGACAGTCACAAGGAACTCTCCAACGAATCAAATACAAGTACAATGCCTGATCATCATAAAATACGAGCAGAAAGCCAGACCATAACTATTCTTCTTGCTGTGCAAACCCCAACAAGAAACACCAACAAGAACCAGCTAAGTTTTTTAGAAGATCCAAGAACGAGATTAACCACTGGAGCAACAAGAATCATTCCTTCTCTGTGGCTCTTGGTGCGTGTCTCCATACTTGCATCTCTCACTATAAATTCATTCATTTGGATGATATAGCAACTGCCTGCATTCACCGACGGCTACTAGACGTACTAGCTAGGATCACCGCTGCCTAAATCTCAGTTATACTTGCGTCAATGGCGTGTCCACCGCACGCGATCGTCATCCCCTACCCGGCGCAGGGCCACGTCATCCCGCTCATGGAGGTCGCGCACGCGCTGGCCGACGGGGGCTTCAACGTCACCTTCGTCAACACTGAGTTCAACCACGCGCGTGTCGTCGCCTCCATGTCCAACGGCGCCGGCAGCGGGCTGGGCCGGATCCGGCTCGTGGCCGTGCCTGACGGCATGGCCCCCGGGGAGGACCGGAACCAGCTGGTGAGGCTGACCATACTCATGGCAGAGTTCATGGCGCCGCGGGTGGAGGAGCTCATTCTCCAGAGCGGCAAGGACGGCGCGTGCCCGGGCAAGATCACGTGCATGGTCACGGACTACAACGTCGGGTATTGGGCGGTGGACATTGCACGGAGGACCGGGATCCGTGTGGGGGCCGTTTGGCCGGCGTCGGCCGCCGTCATGGTCACCCTGCTCAGCTTTCCGAAGCTGATCGAGGACAACATCATCGATGCGGAAGATGGTAAACTGATCGAGCAACTTATTTGACTTCTCTTGCATTTATTTACTGACAAGTTCGTCTAATATGCAGGGTCTACGGTGGGTGATGGAACATTCCAGCTGAGCCCCGACATGCCTCCCATGCAGAGCGCACACCTCGCATGGAACTGCATCGGCGACCACGACCAGCAGGCGACCCTCTACCGGCTCCTTTGTGACGGCGTCCGCGCAATGGAGCAGTGCGACTTCGTCATCTGCAACTCCTTCCAGGACGCCGAGCCGGCATCTTTCAAGCTCTTCCCCAATGTCCTCCCCGTTGGCCCTCTCCTGACGGGCGAGCGCAGCGGCAAGGCCGTCGGCCACTTCTGGCAGCCAGAGGACGACGAGTGCATGTCCTGGCTCGACGCCCAACCTGAGAGGTCCGTCGTGTATGTCGCCTTCGGCAGCTTCACCATGTTCCACCGGCGCCAATTCGAGGAGCTCGCGCTGGGCCTGGAGCTCTCAGGCCGGCCGTTCCTGTGGGTCGTGCGCCCGGACATCGGCCATGGTGCAGTGCACGACTATCCGGAAGGCTACCTAGTCCGAGTGTGCGGCCCCGGTGGCCAGGGCAAGCTCGTGGCCTGGTCGCCGCAGCAGCGCGTGCTGGCGCACCCGGCGGTGGCGTGCTTCGTGTCGCACTGCGGGTGGAACTCAACCATGGAGGGCGTCCGGAACGGCGTGCCGTTCCTGGCCTGGCCTTACTTCGCCGACCAGTTCGTGAACCAGGTGTACATCTCCGACGTGTGGAAGGTCGGCCTCAAGGCCGTCGCCGACGAGTCGGGGGTCATAACCAAGGAGCACATCGCCGGCAGGGTGGAGGAGCTGATGGAGGACGCCGGCATGAGGGAGAGGGTGGAGGAGCTGAAGAAGGCCGCGCACGAGAGCATTCAGGAAGAGGGCTCCTCGCATGGAAATTTCGATGCTTTTGCGGACGCCATGAAGAATGCGGCGCCTGAGAGTGTTCAGGATGGGGGCGCCTCACATGGAAACTTCCATACTCTTGCAGACGGCATGAAGGCATGATCATCTGTTGCTCCAGCGTACGCGTGGAAGTGTGTGCAATTTTGAATTCCCACAAAGAATAAAAAGTTCAACCATCACCACATTTGCCTTTATATTTGCCGCTTTTCTGTTTGTGAGTGGCTTTGGGACAGAGGGATACTCCCTCTGTCCCGAATTACTTGTCGCAGTAAAATATCTCAAATGAATATATCTAGATGTAATTTCGGACGGAGAAGTATAAGACGTTTATTGACACTATCAAACTCTAAACACATCTTAGAACAAGTTACAGAGAGATAGTACCTGAGAATGTTGGATGCGCCCGTAGATAACATGATGAAGAGCAGCAGTGTAGCCCCAAGGCCAAGACAGGGAGGCCCCGGCAAGCCAGGAGCTAATCGGAGGCAGGATATCGGCCACTTCCTATCCAACGCTTCAAGCGCTAGTTATACACATGGCACACACCACCTGATCGCTTACGTAGTGAGCCGGCCCATGTGGAATTTTTTTTCCGCTGGTTTTTGGAAGGTTCCCCCAGTTTTTTAGTACAGTTTTTTCTGATGTTTAATTTAGAACGGCTTTTATTCGGTTTTCCTTTTTCTTATTTTTTTTCTTCTCTTAATTCATGATTTTTTTTCAAATTCATGGTATATTCTCAAATTCATGAACTTTTTAATATTCTCAAATTATTTTTAAATTCATGAACTTTTTTAAATCCACAACTCCTTTCCTAATCTGTGAATGTTTTTTAAACCCGCAAACTTTTTTAAATGAATGAACTTTTTAGAATCCACAACTCTTTTCCAAATCCGTGGTTTTTTCAGCAGTGAACTACTAAAACAGTAAAGATAGGACAAACTAGCCATGTCAAAATCAATGTGAAGGGCATACCTCGGTTGGGACCTCGTTTATGACATGCAGCTCATCAGGAAGGGGTCGGAGATGCTGCATGCTGCTCCTGTTACTTCAAGCTTCCGGTCCTCTATAGGGAGACCGGGGCGCCGAATCGAGGGTGGCAATAGGGCGCAGGTGGAGCCCATGGTGGCCCTCGCTGGTACATACAAGAAACTGAGTTACATCAGTTTTAAGCGACCGGAAGAATAACCATTAATCAGCCGCCTCCTCCGAATGAACACAGGAGATCGCAGCAGAGATCACCCTGAAAAACAACAGTGCATGAAAAACAGATGTAAGGCAGTAGTATAACTAATAGCTAGCCATTGTTACATCTATCGAGTCGAGTAGAAAAAAGAGGAAAATATCATAAAAGGCTGCATTTGTACAGCCACCCTACATAGACATTCAAGCAATTAAGTAGTGCTGCGACCCTAACAATGACTAATACCCTACATAGACAAGTGAGTTATGACTTATGAAGCCATGGTTGGCATATGTATACGACTGCCTTGTGCAAGTCAAAGATTATGTCACAACTTGAGAACTTGGCCACATGTACCACACTGGCAGCAGGGTAATTTCCACCAGCCACAACCAGATCAGAGAAATATATCTGCTCATCAACAAGTCAAAGCTTATGTCACAACTTAAAAAGAACTTAGCCACACTTGCAGCAAGGTAATTTCCACCAACCACATCTAGAGATATATATCTGCACATCGACATCACAGCTAAGCTTTCATTGTCCTAGATTGCCGCCACAGGTCCACCATTGTTCATGATCTCCACAACTTCCACGAAATCGGAGTTCACCACCAGCTTGTTGAGTGATCTCCACAATCTAACAATGACTAATACGCTACATAGATGACTGACTTATGACTTATGAGGCCATGGCTGACATATGTATATGACTGACTTGTGCAAGTCAAAGATTATGTCACAGCTTCAGAAGAACTTGGCCACACTTGCAGCAAGGTAATTTCCACCAACCACAACTAGAGAAATATCTGCACACCGACATGACAGCAGCTTTCATTGACCTTGACTTTGCAATGTAAAACTGATTTGCTTCTAGCTCAATCGACACGTGCTTCATATGAGGCCAACAAAAGTATGATCCAGAGAAACAATATTTTGCTGTGCACAATACAATACTGCAGGAGTTGGTCAGGGGATGCTTTTCCAGAGAATCTGACCAACTGCAGCAAAAATACTGCCAAATGGTAGAGGACAAGCTTGCTTATGTGATTATGTCTCTCCATCTTTCTTCATTTCGTTTAGTAACCTCTCCTCATCCGGAGTCATGAGAAGCATCAAGCGTCTCTCCTTGCTCCAGCATCTCCTCTTCTTCTTCCTCTTCCTTGTCCTTGATCTTTCAGAGCTTGCTACCGGGCAACAAGACCAATTCCTCTACTCTGGCTTCGCTGGCGCCGACCTCGCCCTCGACGGCGTGGCCACCATCACACCAGACGGCCTGCTTGAGCTGACCAATGGCACCTTCCGGCTCAGAGGCCATGCTTTCCACCCGACTCCATTCTACTTCGGCAAGGCACCCAACGGGACAGCAGTTCAGGCTCCTCAGTCCTTTGCTGTCTCGTACGTGTTTGCTATCTACTGCATCCAGGCCCAGACCTGCGGCCACGGCATGGCCTCCGTCGTCGCCGCGAGCAGCAACTTCTCCGACACCATGCCCACCCAGTACCTGGGGCTCATCAACGACCACAACAACGGCGACCCAGCCAACCATTTCTTCGCAGTCGAGCTTGACACCAACTGGAACGATGAGTTCAAGGACATTGACAACAACCATGTCGGGATTGACATCAACAACCTCGTCTCCGTCAACTCCAGCAGCGCCGGCTACTACAACGACCGCAACGAGGGTAACTTCCAAAACCTGACGCTCGCGAGCTACAAAATGATGCAGGTGTGGGTGGAGTATGACGGAGGTCGCAGGCAGATCAGCGTGACCTTGGCTCCCGTAGACATGGCCAAACCCACCAAACCACTGCTCTCCACCACCTACAACCTCTCAACGGTGCTCCCAGACATGGTTTATGTCGGCTTCTCCGCCTCGACGGGCTCATTCGACTCGCGGCAGTATGTTCTTGGTTGGAGCTTCGGCATCAACAGACCTGCTCCGGCAATCGACGTCACCAAGCTGCCCAAGCTGCCCCGTCAAGGCCCCAAGCCTAGATCCAAGGTACTGGAAATTGTACTGCCAATAGTTTCTGCGACATTTGTTCTTGCTGTGGGCACCACTGTCATTCTTCTTGTCCGAAGGCGACTAAGGTATGCCGAGCTTAGAGAAGACTGGGAAACTGAATTTGGGCCTCATAGGTTTTCATACAAGGACTTGTTTCATGCCACCGAGGGATTCAAGAACAAGAATCTACTGGGGATTGGAGGATTTGGAAAGGTGTACAAGGGGGTGCTTCCAAAGTCTAAAGTGGAGATTGCTGTGAAAAGGATCTCCCACGATTCTAAGCAGGGGATGAAGGAATTTGTTGCAGAGGTTGCGAGCATCGGCCGCCTCCAGCACCGCAATATTGTGCAGTTGCATGGCTACTGCCGTCGCAAGGCTGAGCTTCTTTTGGTGTATGAATACCTGTCAAATGGAAGTCTCGACAAGTACCTGTATGATCAGGAGAAGAAGCCTACCTTAACCTGGGCCCAGAGATACAAAATCATCAAAGACATTGCGTCTGCCTTGCTTTACCTTCATCAGGAATGGGAGAAAGTTGTATTGCATCGAGACATCAAGCCAAGCAATGTGCTCCTCGATGATGGACTGAATGGACGGCTAGGTGATTTCGGTTTAGCAAGGTTGTATGACCACGAGACTGGCCCTCAAACTACACATGTTGTTGGCACCATTGGATACCTAGCTCCTGAGCTAGGACACACCAACAAAGCAACCCCACTTAGTGATGTGTTTTCCTTTGGCATGTTTGTTCTTGAAGTCACTTGTGGGCGAAAGCCCATCGAGCCAACATCACAAGGCAACCAACTGACCTTGGTCAGATGGGTGATTGACCATTGGCACCAAGGATTTCTCACAGATGCAGTGGATACCAAGCTCCGAGGCGCCTACAATGTTGATGAGGCATGCCTAGCTCTGAAGTTAGGATTGCTGTGCTCACACCCATTGATCAATTTAAGGCCCAACATGAGGCAGGTTACGCAGTATCTCAATGGTGATATGCCACCCCCAGATCTAAATCTGACACACATGAGCTTCAACATTCCATCCTTGATGCAGAACGAAGTTTCCATAGACGACTTGCGTGCAGCCCTGATGGTGTAAATTCCACTTTCTTCTTATCCCAGTTTAGATGCACATTTGTCCAAACTGTACCCTCGAATCAAATATATTATGTGCAATGTATTTATAAATGTGGAAGACCTGTAGACAAGAATTATTCTTGGTTAGTATTCGGCGCACCTTTTCTACATTGCACTATGCAGAGGCAAGGCTTGCCCTGTATAATCCTTTCCCTGACCCCACCTGGTGTGGAAGCTTCTAGAACTGGGTTTATCTTCTTTTTTTTTTACAGGTGAGTTCGTCTTTGTTTGGACTCTGTGCATCTTGTTCTGTACAGACCGGGTGTGAACTCTATGCAGTCCTACGACAATTCCTGACAATGACCAATTTAAAATGCTACATGCTCCCAAGACGGCTGACTTTATGCACGTGTAGCCATGGAAAGCTACACGACATAGACGACTGACTTATGAGGCCATGTGCAGTAGTCAATATGGAAAAGCAAGGCCGACGCACATGAAATAAATTATGAAGGCATGCGTGGCTGCAAATAAATTACAGCCGCACAGCAAATATTTTTCCACAACCGGCCTAACCATCTATCCTAAAAGTCATACTCCCTCCATGGTAGGTAATCTTTACACATCACAAACTGAAGCTAATGTGTAAGAGATATTAAGCTTGATTGCACACATTTATCTAGTAATAATAAATAACTGCATCATAAGGAAGACATGATTAAAATACATTTTCATCCTGATTTGTGCTCCAGGCTGCCTAAATTTAGATTTCAGTTCTTTTCAGGAAACAGTAAAATATTTATTGTTTAATATACACATGAGAAAAAGACATGGTGGCAGCAATCATGTAGTATGTTACAGTGGGACCCTAGTGCTTACCATGTTATAATGTTTTAAGAGTTCCTGAGATGACCATACATGTAGACATTTCCAAAACATGAATGTGATAGGATATGAACCAAACTGTATGAAGATAGCCTGGGAAACAAATAAAATATCTGGTACGCGAAAACAGAGTCTATATATTGCACTCAAAGGAAAACAGAATTAGGAACTATCTACTACTCAAAGTAAAGTTAATACAATTGTGAAGAACTAAAATATTAAACACTTCAAAAAAATGCCCTAAAGATGAAAAAAAAGTTAAATTGATTTTTGAGTAATTTAAATTATACAATAACTAAAAATGGATACCCAAATAGGGCTATCCAGATATTATCCGAATTACCTGACATCAATTGAAATCCGAGATGAATTATTTGACTTTGATTCTTAACAAGAGAAACTATCCAGCACCGGGTCCAATCGCAATTAATTTGATCGGTCGGATGATCAGAAAAAAACCATTCCATTTACATTGTAGTTGTTGAATTCGGTAGCTGGCAGGGCAAAGTTGGACGAAAAATATATAGTAATGCTCCTATATTTCTCATGATGCGCAGGTTTTCTCTTGATATGGCTTAATGAACCATAAAGAATGCCTTGATAGTTGTTCATAAAGCGAGAACGATTGCAGGAAAAAAGAAAAGGCCAGATGGCACATCATACAGTAAGAAAATCACATGCAATGACCAGTGTGGAAAGCTACATAGACGACTGACTTTTCAAGTCATGCATGCATGTGTAGCCATGGAAAGCTACACAGAAGATAGACTTGTATATGAAGCCATGTGTAGTGGAGAATATGGAAAGTAAGGACGACTGACTTTTGCACTGAAGTCATGACATGAGTGGCTAAGAATTTCCTTCCCTGCAAATAAATTACAACCACGAGGGAAGGATTGTGCACTGAAGTCATGCCTAGCATGTTTTTTCAAAACGTGTTCTTAGTATAAAATGCCAAACTGTCAATGTCAGACAACGACGCCTGTGGAAAAGAGAGGGCGGGATAGCAACTTTTACCTCGCTCAAATTAAGTTAAATAGCATTGCAGTCTGCTCCTGCAAGCACAGAGAGACACCCTCACATGAAGTTCCTCTTCCTCTGTTTCCTCCTCTGCTTTGGCCTTGAGCTTGCGTTTTTCACTGCAGCAAGTGATGACCAACTCTTGTACCATGGCTTCACAGCCGGTACCAACCTCACCGTCGACGAGGCTGCTTCAGTCACGCCGAACGGACTCCTTGAGCTAACCAATGGCTCGCTTGGTTGCAAAGGTCATGCGTTCTACCCAACTCCGTTGCACTTCCGCAAATCGCATGATGATACTGTGCAATCTTTCTCAGTCGCCTTCGTGTTTGCCATCCACTCTAATTACCCCATCATGAGCCGACAGGGCTTGGCTTTCGTCGTCGCCCCAAGCATGAACTTCTCGAGTGCATTGGCCAATCAATACTTGGGCCTCATGAACTCCCAGAACAACGGCAACTTGAGCAACCACATCTTCGCCATCGAGCTAGACACCGTCCTAAACATCGAGTTCAAAGACATCAACACCAACCATGTAGGTATCAACATCAATAGCCTCCACTCTGTAGAGTCCTTCCCTGCAGGATACTATGATGACAGGAATGGTACCTTCCAAGACATGGTTCTTGCTAGCGGTGATGCAATGCAAGTGTGGGTGGACTACAGTGGTGAAGCCAAGAAAATCAGTGTGACCATGGCTCCCCTTCAAATGGCAAAACCTACAAGGCCACTCATCTCGACAGATTATGACCTCTCAAGTGTGTTGCAAGATCCATCCTACATTGGCTTCTCATCTTCAGGTGGAGAGGTCGATTCAAGACATTATGTGCTTGGTTGGAGTTTTGGGATGAACAAACCAGCCCCACTGATCAATACCGCGAAGCTGCCAAAGCTACCTCAGCCAAAGCATCAATCAAAGCTCCTGAAAATCATCCTACCTATAGCGAGTGCAATTTTCGTATTTGTTGTCGGCTCTATGGTCATTTTACTTGTGAGGAGAAAATTGAGGTATGCTGAACTAAAAGAAGATTGGGAGATAGAGTTCGGGCCACATCGGTTCTCATACAAGGATTTGTTCCATGCTACAGAAGGATTTAAGAACAAACACCTACTTGGTGCAGGAGGATTTGGGAAGGTATATAAAGGGGCCCTTCCATCAACAAAATTAGAGGTTGCTGTGAAGAGGGTATCGCATGAGTCCAGACAGGGTCTAAAGGAGTTTGTTGCTGAGGTTGTCAGCATTGGCCGCATCCGACATCGTAACCTTGTTCAGTTACTTGGCTATTGTAGGAGAAAAGATGAACTCCTTTTGGTGTATGACTACATGTCAAACGGTAGCCTTGATAAGTATTTGTATTGTGATGATCAAATGCTTATGCTAAACTGGGCTCAGAGGTTCCGGATAATAAAGGATATTGCATCAGGCTTGCTCTACCTCCATGAGAAATGGGAGAAAGTGGTCATCCACCGTGACATCAAAGCAAGCAACGTACTCCTTGATAGTGAAATGAATGGGAGGCTAGGTGACTTTGGCCTTGCAAGACTTTATGATCATGGAACTGATATGCAGACCACACATGTGGTTGGTACCATTGGGTACCTAGCCCCAGAACTGATATGCACAGGTAAGGCAACTCCTCTCACCGATGTGTTTGCCTTTGGGATTTTCCTTCTTGAGGTTGTCTGTGGGCAAAGGCCAGTTAACAGCAATGCACGAGGAAATCAACCTTTGTTAGTTGACTGGGTTCTTGAGCATTGGAATAAGGGATCGCTGACTGAGGCAGTAGATACGAGGCTACAGAATGACTATAATGTTGACGAGGCATGCCTAGTGCTAAAGCTAGGACTATTATGTGCACACCCATTTACCAATGCAAGGCCCAACATGCAGAGTATCGTGCGGTACCTTGATGGCGATTTGCAACTCCCAGACTTGACAGATACAGACATGAGCTTCAGCCTGCTCTCTCAAATGCAGGGTGAAGGGTTTGACCGTTACGCGTTGTCATATCTTTCATTAAACACGAGCATTGGCACAATATCTGGTCTTTCAGGAGGAAGATGATATAAAAGTTGGTTAATGTTATCATATATGTGAGCTTGCATGCCACATATTATATTTAGTACCAGGTCATGTAATGTTTGGGGCTAGGTTAGACTTCTCAGAGTTTTCTCTTATTGTTAGAGTTGTGCGTAATTGCCTTTCGAATGGTGTTTACAGCTCATAATTTTAATATCTAAACGAAGAAGCTACCTTCGTACTTGTGGGTTGATTTACATATGCATCATTCAGTTGCTTATTACGTGGTGTTTCACAGCCCACAAATAAATACTATCTTTGTATTAATGGATTGATTTATTTGTATTATTCAGTTGCTTATTGCATGGTGTTTTACAGCTCACAAACATATATGTATATGTAGAAACTGTGGGAAGGTATCTACCTCCCTGGAGGAGGCTGTGTTTATATATTAACTAGCTACAAACAGAGTAAAGGTAGGATTGCAGCCATCTCCACCATTAGAGATGACACACAGCGATGAGGCGGCGATTCTGCAGCCTATCTCTCCTTCTCCAACAACCTAATGACGCCGCCGCTCCTTCGCAAGCTGCCCCCATCACACCTCCCTCCCCCCGTGACCGCTCAGCAGCCCCACGATGCCATCCCTCTATTGGGACCGAATGTTACCACCCGGTGAGCTCGCCACCATGCCCGTTATTCTTTCCAGCCTGACTAGCGGTCGGTTGTGGACCCACGCAGTCCCTCCTCTCATCGTCACCACTTGTGCTGCAAAGCTGATGTGCGACATCTAATCTCATCATGTACGATACAGGCTACACAAGTGGAGTGCCAAACACTGCCCCCACTGACACGACCCTAGATGTAATTAATCTTTCAACCCCACCCATTTTGAACTCCAACAGCAGGCAACTTTAAAACAAAATGAAAAGAGTCTACAGTACTTTATTTAGCTTAATATAAGTGGCAACTTAGCAAGGACTGGAAATATAGGCTGGCTGGGTTCACAGAAATATTATACTATAACCACTAGCTCAGACCAGTACGTAAAGATGGCAATACATGTCAGTGTGCCAGACTAGAACAAAATCCAAAATGATTTCCATGAAATGTAAACCAAGACTAGAATAATTACCAGCTGATCTTGTTGGAGGTCATCTCCCTTTCTGAAAATTATCTTGGATGCTTCCCCATTGGCCGTCTTGAAGGTAAGACGCGGTGGATTTTAAGGCACTCTTGAATACGGATGAATCTTAGGTGAAACACTAGTAAGCATAAGTGTAGCTGCTAACAGCGAACGAATTGGCTGAAAACGAAATTACCAAATTAAATCAACTAAAGCAACTAAGACAAGTTAATCCACACATATATATATATATATATATATATATATATATATATATATATATATATATATATATATATATATATATATATATATATGATCCATGTTTTTCTAGCACTCAACTGTAAACAGTGAGCAAGTTAATGATGTAACAGGTAGTCTCATCAAAGTTAGTATGCTCATTAACAACTACTGACGACACTTGTCCCAATTTCTCGACTCGAAAAGTTAGTATGAAACTAGCAATTTCAATATTTAATAAAGCTGAAATGGACAACAGATCATAACATGCGAGTTTTATATGCAGTAGTTAAGTAGAAAAAGAAATTGCTGATCATGATAACCAAATGCTGACTGAGTCATCATCACATCAATTGGTTCAGACTTTCCATTTTCCAATCGATACAACAGCTTCTTTAGCTTCCCACACATTATCACAATACTAAAGATAGGCTGCCTGGTCATTTAGAAGTTAGATCAAGGAATGTGAAATAGACATGCAGAAGTTACCACATAGATTCTTTTCGACACACATAAAGTTTGAAATGGTAGAAAAATTAGTGACATCGGAAACCAAATTCCAGTGTCCTTTTTAGTAATCACTTGACATGACCATATTATATTAATGAATTCTTAGACTCGGTACGGCCCAACATGCCTAGAAAGCACATTTCTCTGATGCACATACAAAATATGACAGTACAGAACATAAGCCGTGCTGAGATGTATGGATAACTGGATGTTTTAACTAACTTGGATATCACTCACTTCCATTGAACGGACAAACTTTGTTCTGTACAGTGGTTAAGTATATAAAAAAATTGCTGATCATGATAAACAAATGTTGACTGAGTAATCATCACATCAATTGGTTCACACTCTCCATTTTACAATCAATACAACAGCTTCTTTAGCTTCCACACATTATCACAATACTAAACATTCCAAACTAAATCAAGATAATGTGGAGTCGGCAGCTCGATATTATATAACAGGCTGACTGGTCATCAAGGAATGTGAAATAGACATGCAGAAGTTACCACAAAGATTCTTTTCAACACACATAAAGTTTGAAATGGTAGAAAAAAATAGTGACATTAGAAACCAAATTCCAGTGTCCTTTTTAGTAATCACTTGACATGACCACATTATATTAATGAATTCTTGGACTCGGTACGGCCCAACATGCCTAGAAAGCACATTTCTCTGATGCACATACGAAATACGACAGTACAAAACAAAAGCCGTGCTGAGATATAAGGATAACAGGTTTCTCCTCCACATGCATAATTACCTGGATATCAACATTAGTTACTCAACATTTTCTAGAGCACAATTCCTCCTACGTCTAGGAATAGTTACCAGAGAAGCTACATGGGGTTCAACAGATCAGTAAGGGCCAGTTTTTGCCCCCCACACACACGTGCAAAATATCAATTGAAATGTATGAAAGCATGAACCATCAATTAGTTGCACACATCGGTGTATTTTTGCCAACAACATGTTCAGTAAAGATTCCAAATGATATAGCCTTCATGAAGGATGAAAAGAAGACACATACAACACTCTGACGGTAAATCAGTTTCAACCTGGAAGACAACTCTGGGTTGCGTTGCGTGTGGTTCGAAGCTGCAGAATCCAACAACTGGGATAGGGAACAAAACTAATGTTTGTTCCAGCATCTCGTAATCCTCCTTAAATTTGTCCACAGCGCTGAAGGCAATCCATTTCGGCGTTAACAAGCCTCTCACCTCGCTCCTTCTTGAGAAAAGTAAAAAGGGAGGTCAGTGGAGAGAGTGGAGATCTGGGGGCAGGGACATGAGGGGAGGAGGGGAACGAGTACCTCGAGAGGCGGAGAGGGATTATGCGGAAGGTGAGGGCGGGGCTGATATGTCGCAGCGCAGGATGAAGCGGGACTCGCCGCCGTGCTTGCCCTGCTGATGCCGGTGGTCACCACGGCCATGGACGGACGGGAGGCGGCGTGGGGTGGTGATGAGTTCGGGAGAGTCGCTGTGCTGCCGGCAGCAGCCGCCAGCGCGAAGGGGTCTGGCTGGCTGTACAGGGGTTGGCGCGGTGGCGGTGGCGGTGGCGGTGGCGGTGGTGATCCGGCCGGCCGGCTGCCTCGTCGTCTCCACTCTGCAGAGAGACAGAGATTTTATTTTTGAGGGGTTGCAGAGAGACAGAGATGCAAACCGGCGGGTGTAGCTGGGCTGGGCTTGTGATTCAGCGGCATCAGAAAAGAAAGCCCAGTTCGCTCGCTCGTTCGCAAGATGCCTCCGTTCTCTCTGGTTTTCTTCAGGATTATTTTTGTTTTCTTTATTTATTTTTCAATTAGTTTTCTTCTTTTCTTTCTCGTTTTCAATGAGTATTTATTTATTTATTGATTTTTATGTTTATTTATTGATCTTCTTGTTTTCTTTTTCATTTTTGCACTGGCTTGTTTTCCTTTTCTTTCTACGGTTTGCTTTCGTTTTTTTTCTTTTTTTTTAACACATGGCTACATTTTACATACACAGTGTCTAGCTTTTTTTAAATACATGGTTAAAAGTTCTTTAAAATGTATGTTTTGATGCCTATTGTTTCATATACGTTGTACATTTTTGGTATACATCTAAAATGCTTTTTATACAGATTTAGTAATTTTCACATACACAATTAACAGTGTTTCAAATATATGTTTTCATACACATTATACATTTTTGGGATAAATCTAAAACATTTTTAATACACATTTAACATTTGTCTAGTACATGATTAACATTTTTTCAAATATATGTTTTGATGCTATTGTTTTCATAGCCATAAAAAAAATTATGCGGACTTGACATTTTTTATATACATGATTTTTTTTTCAAATATATGTTTTGATGTCTTCTTTTTTGTACCCATCTTACATTTTTCCTTATACATCTGAAACACCTTTTTGTACATGTTTAGCAGTTTTTTTGAATTACACATACATTTATGTACATCTCATAACATTTAAAAAAAAAATCCATGTACATGCTTTTGAAACGCGTGAACATTTTGTAAATGTCAAAAACATTTTTTTTGAAAGCTATCAATATTGTCTTATGTGGCGAGAGGAATTTTGGAGGCCGAGCTCCATGGAGGCCTTTATTTTTGAAATTTTCAAATTCAAACTTTTATGATTCAAAAAATTCTAAAAAAACTAATATGCGTGTATGTAAGGATGTAACCCACATGTGTGTAAAAATTAATGATGAAATACCTTGAGTTGCGACCTGTACGAAAAAGACAAATTCACTGGGGGAATGAACAATATATGTGTTAAACAACCCCAAATTTGTCTTTTTTGCACAGCCCTCATTTCAACATATTTTTTAACTGAAAATTTACACACATGTGTGTTATGCCTTCATGTATATCTGTATTTTTTCAGAATTTTTTGAAATATAAAAATATGAATTTTGATGAAATTTCAAATTTGAATTTGAAGGCCTCACTGGAGGCCGAGCTCCAAAAGGGATTTCCGGTCTTAAGTGATTCTAACAAAAAAATTATATCGCATTAACATTTTTCAAATTCTTGGTTGTAATTTTTTGAGGTAAATTATGTTTTGAAGTACATGTATTGGATATATATTCGACATACAAACATAAGTAATAAAAAGGAAAGCAATAACGTACAACAAAATGGACTGACCTGAAAGTTGGGCAGCGCATTATTTGTGGCTGGGAAGGCACTCCTTCAGCACACCTCTCATTTCACTACTTCTCTAATATAGTAAGATCATGCGTTTTATTTTCCCCTAAAAAAAGATCATGCATTTTTATTTCATGATGAGCATCAATATTAATTTTTCTGAATCGTGCACAACGATTATGTTTCTGTCTCCTAACTAAGATTCTTTCAGTGTGAAACACCTCCTCCCAACTGCCTCTTCTTCCTACCATGCCGTCGTCGGTGCCTCCATGGAGGAGGAGCAGATGAGGCTTGGTCAACGCTTAGTGGCGAAGCTTGCAAGCGACGTGCCGAGTTGATGGGTCCAGAACCGACCGCTGCATATTCGCCGCTTCACCAAGGCCTCGTTCCTGCCTTGGGGTGCACAAGCTGTGTCAGGCAGCTGCAGATCTCTTATGACCATGGCATATGCCATGTAGCTTCTCCTGTATGCAGCAGCTTCTGCATCGAAGGTATTCATCCATCTCTCTGGTGTCCTAAGGTTTGAAAAAAGTTTCTCCTCTCAACATTCTTTAGATTGATATTAGTCCGATGATGGTTCATATGGGAGGCTATTATTATATTGTAAGGTGCCAAAGTGGTTGTATGGATAACTTAACTATGTGTGGTTATGAACATTTGTGAAGATGAAATTGAAGATAATATCCACATTTGGGTGGATGTGGACATGCTTCCTATTCTACCTCTATGTGAGTTTGTCAAACAAATTTGTTAAGTATTTTATATTATTTATTTAAGAAATAGTTGGTATTCATCCCTATTAAACTTGTTTATTTCTAATTGAAAGCTTATTTCCAATCTTCAAAAGATGTACAAAAGGTACTACCTCATTTCCAGTTTATAAGGCTTGCGTGTATCACCAGGTCTATAATTTGACCAACATAAAATGAGTTGTATAGTCTAAAAATTACACCATTAAAAAGTAGAAAATCTGAAGTTTCTAATGATATATTTTTTGTGACAGATAACTTGTACTCCCTCCGTTTCTTTTTACTCTGCATATAAGATTTGGTCAAAGTCAAAGTTTGTAAAATTTGACCAACTTTGTAGAAAAAAATATGAACATCTACAAAACTAAAGCTATATGATATGAAAGTTGACTTCATGATGCATCTAACAATATTGATTTCATATTGTGAATCTCGATATATTTTTCTATAAACTTAGTCAAAGTTAACAAAGTTTGACTTTGACCAAATCTTATATGCGGACTAAAAAGAAACGGAGGGAGTATTATGTTGGTTTATTTTTCAACCTAGATATATGTGCAAGCCTTGTAAACCGAAAAGGAGGTAGTAGTAGACAATACATACTGCAGTTATGGCTCTGAACAAACTTGGGAGGAGAAACGTCATCTTGTGTCATTAATTAATGAGGTTGAGACTTTCAAGATCAATTATGAAATAGACCAGAATTATGGTCAATACGTGCCCTACTCCACGTGTTGAACTATGATAATTTTTTTACTACTGTGTCACTAGTCCGTCTTGTGCATACATTCTTCTTATACTAAACTACATTGCTAACTATGTTACTCATTTGTTCTTGAACAGAAGCTCCCATCAGATTGTGTGCCTCATCTGATGTATTTGGAAGGTGACATGAAAATTGTTAGCTTACCGACAAATCTGCTGGTGGCTTTCCACAGTCTATACATGATTACTCGACCAGACCAAGGCCTCAGAATCAAAGGATGGAGAGAAGTAATAAATACACGCTGGGAACTACTTGGAAGCAACGTGACCAAGGCGAATCAAAGAATGAAGAGAAGTAATAAATACACGCAGGGAACTACTCCCTCCGGTCCTTTTTACTCTGCACATTGGATTTGCCGAAAGTCAAACTTTGCTAAGTTTGACCAAGTTTATGTTAGAAATTATTAGCATATATAATATTTAATAAATATAATATGAAAATATATTTCGAGATGAATATAATGATATTGGTGTTGTTATGTGAATGTCAATAATTTTTTATATAAAATTGGTCAAAGTTGAATGAGATTGGCTTCAGACAAACCTAATATGCAGAGTAAAAAGGACCGGAGGGAGTACTTGGAAGCAACGTGACCAAGGTGAATCAAAGAATGGAGAGATGTAATAAATACGCGCAGAGAACTACTTGGAAGCAACCTGGTGCCCATACTAGAAATTAGAGACAAGTAGATCTCTTAATTACAATATGTGCTACATGATGATGAGTTATTATATATATGACTATGGATGATGTGTTGTTATATTATTGGGGTGGAAGAAACGCGGATTAGATTAAAGTGGACAGATCCAAGTCAACAAGTTGAATTAGTTGTATCGTCCTAGTAATTCAACTTGCTCACTTGGATCCATCCCCTTTAATCTAATCGGTGTTTTTTCTACAACCTCTACATTGCCATTGTATAAAAAAAAATAACAATGCACAAATACAGCAAAAATGTAATGAAATGAAATATGCACAAATATTAGAAGAGTGGGGCTGAAGTGGGCGCTAGAGCTATTTAGCAGTAGCGTTGGCCATATAAAGCACTACTGCTATCAGAATTAGCAGTAGCGCTGGATATACCGGAAAATGCCAACGAAGGCCGAGCTCCACGGAGCTCGATATTAAAAAAAAAAATCAAAAGTCATATTCAAAAAATCCATGAAAACTTATATGATTTCCGCATGCACGTGTGACAAAATCATTTGATATATTTTTTGCATTTTGTAGACTGTACAAAAAAGACAAATTTCTGGCCGAACAACAAAAAAATTGGCCCATTTTAGAAATACGTTTTTGTTATTTTTCTGTAAGCCACGTGTGAAAGTATATGTTTATGAATTTTTGCGCATACGCAATACACATATGTGAGAGTGTATACGAAAAAAATTGATTTTTTCACACAGTGAAAATTCGTATTTTGAAAACGAGCCCCGTAGAGCTCGGCCTCCAAAAGCCCTCACCCTGGATATACCCATGTTACTGCTAATACTTAGCTGTAGTGTCCTAGCAATAGCGCGGCCCCCAACACTACTGCTAGGCCTTTTACCCCCACACGCTATTACTAGGGTTTTTCCTAGTAGTGTCAAATTAGCCCGAAACACATGGCCCATTAGTGATAAACATATTGCAAGACAGTCCGTTTATTAAGTGTGTCGTGCTTTGGAGGGAAGGTGTGGCTGGCGTGTCGATACATAACGGGCCGTTTATAAACATATCATCGTGGATCATGCTATGCCAGCCGCATTTAAGTGAGGGCCGTGCCGACCCACTTGGCCAGGTTTGGACACAACAGCCCAGAAATTCAACGAAGAATATACAATATGATCTAATAAACATATAAAGTAAATACTGTGCAATAACTTTGAGCGTTCCCCCCAAAGATACTAAGCACGTGTTAGCAACTTGTACAACCCTTGGCAAGGAGTCCGCTCCTTACGGTGGCGGTTGGCGTAATTTCCGGAGTGGCGATCCCGAGGGCGATCGCATTGGTGCTAGGGTTCCTGTCGGCGGTGAGCCTTAGCTTGTCGATCCTCCTCCTTCCCTCCGGCAGCCGCCGCTCTTTGCTACACCCACCCAGCGTCACAACAGCTGACCTCCCACCCATCCCATCCACGATAAGCATTCTGCGGGTCGAGACCGCGATCGTACACCACCGAATCTGTCCTTAGGGTTTTGTCTCTGGAAACTTGGAGGCGGAGGGAAGGAGATGGAAGGAGTCGAGGGCCTGATGAGGGGGTTGAAGTTGTCGGAGGCGGAGAAGAGAGGGCTGAAGATCAGTGAGGAGGACAGAGGGAAGGGAGTCGGTTGGGCGTTAGATGAACCTCAGGCGATGGGCAAACTTTTCTCGGAGAAACCTGCACATGCAAGCGTGATTGGACAAACCTTGGGGAGGATTTGGTGCCCCATTAAGGGTCTGGACTGCAAGGAGGTGGAGTCCAATGTATTCCTGTTTACTTTCCGTCAACCGGCGGGATGGAGGCGTGCACTGGAGGAGGGACCGTGGTGGTTTGATAAAGAGCTCTTAGTCATGGAGGAATTCGACCCAGAGAAGATGGTAGATGAGTATGATTTCAACCTAATCCCAATATGAGTCCATGTCTTTGGACTACCACTCGGGTATATGAACAGGGACATAGGTGAGAGAATCGGAGATGGCTTTCATGAACTAGTCGATGTGGATGTAGGGCATGATGGGAGAGCTGTGGGGAAGTATCTTTCGGTGAAAGTGAAGCTGGATATTACAGAACCGATCATGAGGGGTTTTGTGCTGGATAGGGAGAGGAAAACAGATGGAAACATGCTGATTGAGGTAGTGGAGGGAGAAGAGAGCAGCAAGAAGAAGAAGAAAAAAGAGTTGATCTGGTGTCGGTTTGAGTATGAGCATATGCCGGTTTTTTGCTACACGTGTGGGATAATTGGACATGGGGAAAAGGAGTGCAGCATGAAACCGGTGAGGGGCGAAGCACCCCAATACAGTCCATGGATGCGAGCAGATGAGAATCATAAGAAGGACGAAGGAGGGAGGGGTAGATGGAATGAAGGGCGGCGCAGCAGCAATGGGAGAAATCTGAGTGTGAGTAGGGGGAGTGATGGGAATCAGTCTCAAGGGGAACGTAGACAGTACAACTGGGGTAGAGGTTCTGATGGGTCAGGAAGCGATGCACCAACTTGGAGGAAGGAAGGGAATGCATCGAGGAGTAACGAGAAGGCAGTAGGAGAGGAGGAAAAGGAAGTAACAAGTCCGCTCAAACTTGCAGATAAAAGAGACAAGCAACCGGAAGGTGATACAGTAAGAACTCTTCAGTTCAGAGGAGCAGCTATGCAGAACCTGGAAAACAGTGCACCGGAGAAGTCAGGTATGGTGGTTGAGGCTGGGTCCACTGGTGAAGAACTATGCATAGCATATAAGGAAAAAACTACAGGAGGGGGACGAAGCCAAGATAAAGTTGAGACTATAGGCCGACCGGGGCTAAGTGAGGAAGAGAACAAAGGAAGGAAGGAAGGGAAGATGTTCAAGAGAAGATAGAGAGTGAACTCTGGTGATTCTCAAAATGACCACCTAGGGGTTAAGCTTGGGAAGGGGGGTGGTGATAGTATGGAGGTGGATGAACCAACTCTGGCCAAAAAGAGCAAGGCGGAGGGGGGCGGGCTGAGCAACAGTTTGGTAGAACAAGGAGGGAGTGGTGCAGGTTCAGCAGTGAACGAACAAAACACGAACACATCGGCCGGGCTGCTCGAGCAGCCCCGCCGAGAGCAATGAAACTAGTAAGCTGGAACTGCCGGGGGCTTGGGAATGACCCGACAGTTCAATCTCTTCTCGAACTGGGAAGAACGGAGGAGCCCGACATATTATTTCTGTGTGAGACTAGGATGAAGGAGAAGGAGTTGGGAAGATTTCGGTGGCTGTTGGGGCTCGCCAACATGGTTGCTTGGAAGGATGAAGGAAGTGGAAGGGGAGTGGCACTGTTTTGGAGGAAAGAGATCGATGTCACTCTACGGTCATATGGGAGAAGGCATGTGGATGTGGATGTAAAGAGAGAGGATGGAGCGTTCTGGCGGCTTACGGGGGTGTACGGAGAATCTGAAATGCAAAGGAAAGTAGAAACATAGAGGCTACTAAGGATTCTAAACCAGCAACATCAAGAACAGAGGCCGTGGTTGTGCTTCGGGGACTTTAATGAGATCCTAACCAGCGATGAGAAGGTTGGAGGGGCAGAACGACCACATCACTACCTTGATGCGTTCAGAGAGGCGCTGGACCATTGCAACTTGAGTGACATTGGGTACGAGGGAGACATTTTCACCTGGCGGAACCATAGTAAGGAACTACGGACATACATTTGTGAGCGGCTTGATATGGCAGTAGCAAACAAAGAGTGGTGTGATATGTTCCCGCAAACTATGGTCATCAACGGAGAGCCGAGACACTCGGATCACAGACCAATAATTGTGCAGATGGACGGGGTGGATAAGAAATGGAGGGCAGGAGATAATAATTTTCGATTTGAGGCTCGATGGCTGCAAGAGGAGGGATGTGAGGAGGTGATCAAGGATGCATGGGAGAAGAGTTGGGGGGGAGGAGAGAGAAATGTGACCCAAGCTTTGAGAACGGTGGCGACACAGATGAGCACGTGGAGTAGAGAGGTGGTGGGGGAGCTAGAGGGAAGGATCAAGAAAACACGCAGGGAGCTGGAGAGGTGCATGAAAGAGCCGGTGTCGGAAGATAAAATCAAGGAGGAAGTAAGGCTCCGCGCACTACTTCACGAATTAAAGGAGAAGAAGCATACAAAGCTGAAGCAACGAGCTCATATGTGGTGGCTGAAGGGGGGCAATCGCAATATCAAATACCTGCAGTCCGTGGCATCGGCACAAAAAAGAACAAACAGGCTCAAGGAGATCAGAAGGGAGGACGGTGCTGTAGTAGAGGAGGGAGAGGCATTAACTAATTACGTTTGTTCATTTTTTCAGGAGCTCTTTACGACATCCAACCCCCACCGCTTGCCCGAACTGATTGACAAAGTCCAACCGCGGGTGACCCATGACATGCATGTAACACTCGACGCAGCGTTCACTCGGGAAGAAGTTAAGGCGGCACAGGACCATATAGGCGACCTCAAGGCGTCGGGGCCCGATGGGATGCCGGCAATTGTCTTCAAATGGCACTAGCATTTTATGGGGGACAAGGTAGTGGAAGAAGTGCTAGCTGTACTGAACGGGGGAGATATCCCGGAAGGATGGAATGATACAATGGTAGTGCTCATACCAAAAGTTAAGAACCCGAGAAGAATCAAGGATTTAAGGCCAATTAGTCTTTGCAATGTGGTATACAAGTTGGTGTCAAAAGTCATTGCAAACTGTCTCAAGATAATTCTCCCTGGCACCATTTCAGAAAACCAAAGCGCGTTTGTGCCGGGAAGGCTTATCACGGATAATGTTCTTATAGCATATGAGCTATTGACGAGGTTACACACCTAGGGTAGGGTCACAAGCCGGTCCAAGGTACCCCACCTAAGGTCACTACCCTAGAAGATCAAAAGACAAAACTTATGGCAGTGGTGGCAGTCGACAGAGACGGTCCAAGAAGACACCCCACTCGACTGAGCCCCATCCGCAAGGCGACTCAGCCCCACTCGACCAATCCAGGGCACTCGACCTCCGAAGGTCAAACGCCACTTGGGACAACAACGGTCCTGTATTTACTCGCTGTAGTAAACACCTTAATTATCCTTTACTGCAGGCGTTACCAGTAACGCCTGCCTTAATGTACATTAAACCCTTGGTAATGTGGAGCATGGCTGGGGTCCTGGCGCACTATATAAGCCACCCCCTCCTCCAAAACAAGGGTTCGCACCTCTGTAACACACATATACACATACCAGTCGACCAAGCCTCCGGGCACCGAGACGTAGGGCTATTACTTCCTCCGAGAAGGGCCTGAACTCGCAAACACCTCGTGTACAACATCACCATAGCTAGGGCCTTGCCTCTCCATTCATACCCCCTACCCTTACTGTCAGACTTAGAACCACGACAGTTGGCGCCCACCGTGGGGCAAGGCGTCTTAGCGACATCTGCTGAAGTTGCAATTCCTCCTCCGACCACTTTCATCATGGTGTCAGGCGGTGGTTTGGCATTGGGGCACGAGATCCGGCTCGGCGCACTAGTCTTCATCGCCGACGACTCCGCATGGCTCCAAGAAGCCCCTCTCGACGTCGAGGCTCTGCCCGTCCGGGGGACCGCGCACTTTCGCGCCGGCGCCGGCGGCGTCCTCCTGCTCCAGCCATCGACTCGGTACTCATCACCCCCCATCTCCGCCGGACGCCGCCGCAAAGTTCGCGGCTCCAGCGGTGGGTGAAACACGCGGTGGCCTGTCAAACGGCCACCCCTCAAGTCGCGGCTATCGAGCCCGACGACTACCTCTACGGGCCGGCCGACCAGTCGACCGGGCTCGAAGATTCCGTTTCCGAGTGCGGGAGCAGCGATCCCGCGGCGGAAATCCTTATGGTCGATTCGCGCCGCAGCCCGCCTGGTTTTCCTCGTGGTGGGAATGGCGGCAGCGGCGGTGACCGATCGCACGACAACGACGGTTACATCCCTCAGCCCCTCACCTTCGAACAAAGGGCTGAGCTTTGTCGCCGCAACGGAGATGCACTCTTCACTCCCATCGTGGGAGATTCCCCAGAGGCTTTGGCCCTCGAAGCCACGCGCTTGGCCACCTTGGCCGAGCGCGCGCGCTTGGAAAACATCCAACGCTCACTCGACGAGCAGGCCCGCCGACTGGTCCCCGAGTCCAGTCGACGGCCGCGGCAATCGCGTCAGCGCGAGACTCAGGTGTTCCGCACGCCAGTCCAAAACCTCGAAGCCGCGGCTCGTATCGCGGAGTTGATTCAACCCTCCTAGTCGGAAGCTGGGAGAGGTCTTCAGCAGATCCGAGCTTTGCTCCGAATGGCTGAAGAACAAAACGCGGCTGTTTCTCAGTCGCACAACAGGATTCACAGCAGATCGATGGCTGCAGACACCGTATGGTCGGCTCACAGTCCAAGATCGCCCCTAAGGCTTGAGGAACGTGGCCCGCGGCAAGACCGGCATCTGGGTCGGAACGACGATCCACTCGACCATCGGCACGAACGCTACGACCGCCGTCGAGCGCCTACCTCTCCTCCGGGAAGTGGGTCACACTCGCCCCAGCGGCACGTGGGCAGGCGCCTGCGAGATGACGAGCGGAGGATTCCCCCAGATCCCCGGCGGCCAGGTTTCGATGCGAGATCTATCCTTGTGCAAGGTCGAGTCGACCGCAACCAGGCGTCCAGAGAAGAGCGAGGCGAAGACCAACCAAGTGGCAGCCGAGCGCCAGCCTCTGGGCCTGAATGTTTCTGTAGTGCTATCAGAGCCGCGGAGATCCCTCCGAACTTCAGGCTGGCGGCAGGAGTAAGCAAGTTCACCGATGAGTCGAAGCCGGACACTTGGCTGGAAGACTACCGAGTGGCCGTATAGATCGGAGACGGCAACGACGACGTGGCCATGAAGCACCTCCCCTTGATGCTGGGAGGCTCCGCTCGGGCATGGCTCAATCAGTTGGCCCCCAGGAGTATATACAGTTGGGAAGAGCTCGCTCGGGTTTTCGTTCGGACCTTCGAGGGCACCTGCAAGCGACCCGCTGGACTCGCAGAACTTCAACACTGCGCGCAGAAGCCGAGTGAAACTTTGAGGGACTACATTCAGTGATGGACCACTTTGCATCACACGGTGGAGAACGTGTCTAAGCACCAGGCGGTGTGCGCTTTCAAGGAAGGCGTGCGTAACCGAGAGTTGAATCTGAAGTTTGGTCGAACAGGCGACATGTCCCTGTCGCGGATGATGGAGATTGCCAGTCGGTACGCCAACGGTGAAGAAGCCGATCAGCTCCGCAGCGGCAAGAAACCAGTCGGGCAGGACGACCAGAATTCCAATCGGAAGAACAAGCGCAAGGCCGAGCCAGCCGCTCAGGGAGAGGCTGCGGCGGTTAATCAAGGAAAGGGCAAAGGGAAGCCAAAAGGCTCCTGTGCTCCCAAGAAAGGAAAGGGTCAGGCAGGGGATGATATGCTCGACCAGCCGTGCCCCATACACACGAAGAAAGATGAAGAGGGAAACTTGGTATATCCCAAGCACACCACTCGGCAGTGTCGGCTCTTGATCCAGAGTTTCCAGAAAGATCATTCGACTGAGAAAGAGAAGGAATCAGAAGAGTCCGAAAACAAGGAAGGGGACGGAGGATACCCCCGGATCAACTCCACTTTGGTGATTTTCACGGACGTCGAAAGCAAAAGTCGACTGAAAATCATCAACAGAGAAGTAAACATGGTTGCCCCGGCGACCCCCACGTTTTTGAAATGGTCAAAGACCCCCATCACATTCGACCAGTCCGATCACCCAGCGCACATTGCCACCCCTGGGCGGCAGGCACTGGTGGTCGACCCAGTTATCGAAGGCACCTGCCTGACCAGAGTTCTGATGGATGGGGGCAGTGGCTTGAATATCTTGTATGCAGCAACCCTCCGGGATATGGGCATTCCGATGTCCAAGCTGAGAGAAAGTAACATGAGGTTCCACGGGGTAATCCCCGGGAAGAAAGCTGACTCACTTGACCAGATCTGACTCGACGTAGTCTTTGGTGAGTCGAAGAACTACCGAAAAGAGAAGCTGACGTTCGAAGTGGTGGACTTCAACAATGCCTATCACGCCATCCTGGGTAGGCCCGCCTATGCCAGGTTCATGGCTCGACCATGTTACGTCTACCTCAAGCTGAAGATGCCGGGACCCAATGGCATTATAACCGTCACTGGGAACCGTCAGAAAGCGGAAGAATGCTTCCAAAAAGGCTCGAAGATCACCGACGAGCGAATGGCAGCAGTAGAGATGGAGGAGTACCAAAAGAGAGTGGATCCGACTGACCTGCTAAGGGCGAAGAAGCCGGCTTCCGAGTCAGCTTTCCAGTCGGCCGGAGACACGAAACTGTTGGGGAACGTAGTATTTTAAAATTTTCCTACGATCACACAAGATCTATCTACCAGATGCATAGCAACGAGAGGGAAGAGTGTGTCTACGTACCCTCGTAGACGGAAGCGGAAGCGTCAAGTGACGCGGTTGATGTAGTCGAACTTCTTCGCGATTCCAACCGATCAAGCACCGAACGTACGACACCTCCGCGTTCAGCACACGTTCAGCTTGATGACGTCCCACGAGCTCTTGATCCAGTTGAGCTTCACGGGAGAGTTTCGTCAGCACGACGGCGTGGTGACGGATATGATGTATTCACCGGCGCAGGGCTTCGCCTAAGCACTGCGACGGTATGACCGAGGTGTGTTTCTGTGGAGGGGGGCACCGCACACGGCTGGAACAATTCAACTTGTGTGTCTTTGGGTGACCCCCTGCCCCCGTATATAAAGGAGCAATCCTACTTGTGGAGGGGGGAGGCCGGCCGGCCCTTGTTTGGTGCGGCTAGGGATACAATCCTACTAGGAATAGGATTGCAATCCTATTCCTAGTAGGAATCACCAAAGAAGGAAGAGAGGGAAAGGAAAAGAGGAAGAGGTGGCGCCCCCCCAATCCTAGTCCAACTAGGAACCCTAGGTGGGGCGCCGGCCAGCCCTATGGGCTGCCTCTCTCTTTTCCATAAGGCCCACTATGGACCATCCCCCTTCGTAGGGGGTTCCGGTAACCCCCTCCGGCAATCCCGTTAAATCCGAAACTTTTCCGGTATACTTCCGGTGTCCGAATATAGTCGTCCAATATATCAATCTTTATGTCTCGGACATTCCGAGACTCCTCGTCATGTCCGTGATCTCATCCGGGACTCCGAGCTACCTTCGGTACATCAAAACTCATAAACTCATAATACCGATCGTCATCAAACGTTAAGCGTGCGGACCCTACGGGTTCGAGAACTATGTAGACATGACCGAGACTCATCTCCGGTCAATAACCAATAGCGGAACCTGGATGTTCATATTGGCTCCTACATATTCTACGAAGATCTTTTATCGGTCAAAACCGCATAACAACATACGTTGTTCCTTTTGTCATCGGTATGTTACTTGCCCGAGATTCGATCGTCGGTATCTCTATACCTAGTTCAATCTCGTTACCGGCAAGTCTCTTTACTCGTTCCGTAACACATCATCTCGTGACTAACTCATTAGTCTTTTGCTTGCAAGGCTTATTGTGATGTGTGTTACCGAGAGGGCCCAGAGATACCTCTCCGACACTCGGAGTGACAAATCCTAATCTTGATCTATGCCAACACCACGAATACTTTCGGGGACACCTGTAGAGCATCTTTATGATCACCCAGTTACGTTGTGACGTTTGATAGCACACAAGGTGTTCCTACGGTATTCGGGAGTTGCATAATCTCATAGTCATAGGAACATGTATAAGTCATGAAGAAAGCAATAGCAGAAAACTAAACGATCATTGTGCTATGCTAACGGATGGGTCTTGTCCATCACATCATTCTCCTAATGATGTGATCCCGTTGATCAAATGACAACTCATGTCTATGGTTAGGAAACATAACCATCTTTGATCAATGAGCTAGTCTAGTAGAGGCATACTAGGGACACTCTGTTTTGTCTATGTATTCACACATGTACTAAGTTTCCGGTTAATACAATTCTAGCATGAATAATAAACATTTATCATGATATAAGGAAATATAAATAACAACTTTATTATTGCCTCTAGGGCATATTTCCTTCAGTCTCCCACTTGCACTAGAGTCAATAATCTAGCTCACATCGCCATGTGATTTAATACCGATAGTTCACATCGTTATGTGAATAACACCCATAGTTCACATCGCCATGTGACCAACACCCAAAGGGTTTACTAGAGTCAATAATCTAGTTCACATCGCTATGTGATTAATACCCAAGAGTAATAAGGTGTGAGCATGTTTTGGTTGTGAGAGAAGTTTAGTCAACGGGTCTGTCACATTCAGATCCGTATGTATTTCACAAATTTCTATGTCTACAATGCTCTGCATAGAGCTACTCTAGCTAATTGCTCCCACTTTCAATACGCATCCAGATTGATACTTAGAGTCATATGGATTTAGTGTCAAAGCTTGCATCGGCGTAACCCTTTACGACGAACTCTTTATCACCTCCATAATCGAGAAACATTTCCTTAGTCATCCAGTTACTAAGGATAATTTTGACCGCTGTATAGTGATTTACTCCTGGATCACTATTGTACCCCCTTGACAAACTCATGGCAAGGTACACAACATGTTTGGTACACAACATGGCATACTTTATAGAACCTATGGCTGAGGCATAGGGAATGACTTTCATTCTCTCTATATTTTTCTGCCGTGGTCTGGCTTTGAGTCTTACTCAACTTCACACCTTTACAAGTCAGGTAAGAACTCCTTCTTTGACTGATCCATTTTGAACTACTTCAAAATCTTATCAAGGTATGTACTCATCGAAAGTCTTATCAAGCGTCTTGATCTATCTCTATAGATCTTGATGCCCAATATGTAAGCAGCTTCACCAATGTCTTTCTTTGAAAAACTCCTTTCAAACACTCCTTCATGCTTTCCAGAAGATTCTACATTATTTCTGATCGACAATATGTCATTCACATATACTTATCAGAAAGGTTGTAGTGCTCCCACTCACTTCTTGTAAATACAGGCTTCACCGCAAGTATGCATAAATCTATATGCTTTGATCAACTTATCAAAGCGTATATTCCAACTCCGAGATGCTTGCACCAGTCCATAGATGGATCGCTGGAGCTTGCACATTTTGTTAGCACCTTTAGGATTGACAAAACCTTCTGGTTGCATCATATACAAGTCTTCTTTAATAAATCCATTAAAGAATGCAGTTTTGTTATCCATTTGCCAGATTTCTCAAAATGCGGCAATTACTAACATGATTCGGACAGACTTAAGCATCGCTACGGGTGAGAAAGTCTCATCGTAGTCAACTCCTTGAACTTGTCGAAACCCTTTCGCAACAAGTCGAGCTTTGTAAACAGTAACATTACCGTTTGCGTCGGTCTTCCTCTTGAAGATCCATTTATTTTCGATGGCTTGCCGATCACCGGACAAGTCAACCAAAGTCCACACTTTGTTCTCATACATGGATCCCATCTCAGATTTCATGGCCTCAAGCCATTTTGCGGAATCTGGGCTCATCATCGCTTCCTCATAGTTCGCAGGTTCATCATGGTCTAGTAACATGACTTCCAGAACTGGGTTGCCGTACCACTCTGGTGCGGAACGTACTCTGGTTGATCTACGACGTTCAGCAGAAACTTGATCTGAAGTTTCATGATCATCATCATTAGCTTCCTCACTAATTGGTGTAGGAATCACTGGAACTAGTTTCTGTGATGTTCCACTTTCCAATTCGGGAGAAGGTACAATTACCTCATCAAGTTCTACTTTCCTCCCACTCACTTCTTTCGAGAGAAACTCCTTCTCTAGAAAGGATCCACTCTTAGCAACAAAGACTTTGCCTTCGGATCTGTGATAGAAGGTGTACCCAACAGTTTCTTTTGGGTATCCTATGAAGATTTACTTCTCCGATTTGGATTCGAGCTTATCATGTTGAAACTTTTTCACATAAGCATCGCAGTCCCAAACTTAAAAAATGACAGCTTAGGTTTCTCGTCAAACCACAGTTCATACGGTGTCATCTCCATGGATTTAGATGGTGCCCTATTTAACGTGAATGTAGCTGTCTCTAATGCATAACCCCAAAAGCAATAGTGGTAGATCGGTAAGAGACATCATCGATCGCACCATATCTAATAAAGTACGGTTATGACGTTCGGACACACCATTACACTGTGGTGTTCCAGGTGGCGTGAGTAGTGAAACTATTTCACATTGTTTTTACTGAAGGCCAAACTCGCTAACTCAAATATTTTACCTCTACGATCATATCGTATAAACTCTTATTTTCTTGTTACGATGATTCTCCACTTCACTCTGAAATTCTTTGAACTTTTCAAATGTTTCAGACTTGTGCTTCATTAAGTAGATATACCCATATCTGCTCAAATCATCAGTGAAGGTCAGAAAATAACGATTCCCACCGTGAGCTTCAACACTCATTGGTCTGCATACATCTGTATGTATGATCTCCAACAAATCTGTTGCTCGCTCCACAGTTCCGGAGAACGGAGTTTTAGTCATCTTGCCCATGAGGCATGGTTCGCAAGCACCAAGTGATTCATAATCAAGTGATTCCAAAAGTCCATCACTATGGAGTTTCTTCATGCGCTTTACACCAATATGACCTAAACGGCAGTGCCACAAATAAGTTGCACTATCATTATTAACCTTGCATCTTTTGGCTTCAATATTATGAATATGTGTGTCGGGGGAAACTGTCCGCCACGAACACCTATGGGACCGGAGCCCCTTGTCTGTGCGGTACGAGGGCGGAGGGAGCACGAAGAGCAGATCGTAGCGAGCACGCGGGCAGTTTTACCCAGGTTCGGGCCGCGGTAGACGCGTAAAACCCTACTCCTGCTTGGTTGTGTATTAAGTTGGAGAGCTCGGGAGCTTGAAGAAGCAGCTACACCGAGCGTGAGAGTGATCAAGGTTCCGAACTTCCGAACCCCCTCTACGTTGTGCATGGGCCTCCTTTTATAGTGCAAGGGGTCACCGACAGGTGTCAACGTAGGAGAAAGGGGTAAAAACGTAAAAGAGGTGGTAGTTGTAACAGTGCGGGAACAGTGGAGCTACAGTGCAGAACAGTGGTCTATACCTACTTTGACAGTGGGGGACAAGGGCATTTAATGCCCGTCGCCGTCGACCCCAAAAGCTCCCGCTCTTGCGTCTCCGTCTGCCACGGCGATGGATCCACCACCGTGGAGTGCCACCGTGCCCCCCCAGGCTGCACAGCCATCCGCCACGCGTCCCTGGATAGGCCCCAGGGCGACGCGTGGGCCGATGAGCTGGAGCGCGGGCACACAGCGCAGCCTTCCCGGCAAGCACCTTGCCGGGGCCTTGATCTTGCCGGGCCCGGGAGCTTGTCGCTCCCCGGGCCCTTGCCGGGGCGCACATAGCGCCGAGGCGTGTCTTCTAATCTTCTTGGTAAGCTCCTCTTGCCAGGGTCTTGTGCTAGTGGGGCAGTCTTGAGCCTGGTACGGCCTTCCCGGCAAGCTCCTCTTGCCGGGGTCTCGGTCTTCTTTCTTGTATACTTTGTTTTTGAATGGTTTAATAGGGAGCAGGAAGGTCTCCGGCGAGCGCGCGGTAAACCCTGCCGCGGAAAGCTGCAAATGCCCGTGCACAAGTTGGGGTACTGAGGTACCCCTACCTTAGTACACCGACAGGAGCCCCCGGGCCTGGGCCACACACGGTGCCGAGCGCTGTTGGGCCAGGCCCAAGAACAGTGCACGGGCACCCGCGGCCCGCGGCGCGCCGAATCCACTTCCGCATCCGCCGCATCCCTCCCCAACGGCACGCGTCGATTGCGGCGTCGTGGGATGGGACGTGACCACGATCTCTTAATGGAAAAGGCGAAACGCCCCCCACTTCCCCATAAAAGCAGAGGAAGCAGGAGCGATTCCCCTCCTTCGCTTTCATTGCATCTTCTTCTTCCTCCAGAGATCCCTCTTGCGCTCCGCCTCCACACCTCCGCCGCCGCCGAGCTCTTCGTCCCCCTCCTTCCGCCGCGTCCGCCATGGCCCCAAAGACCGACAAGGCGAAGGCGGAGAAAGCCAAGAGGGAGAAGTCGGAGCAAGCGGCGAAGCTCGCCGCGTACCGGAAGAAGCACCTCGTCTTCCCGCCGAAGCTCGGCGTGCGGGAGCTCTGGAACAAGTACTACTTGTTCTGGGCCAAGGAAACCAAGGCGCACCCCCGCACGCGAGCATATTCGGCCGCCGCCAAGGACAACTACCCCGGCGGGTACCACTTCTTCGCAGCTTTCTTTCACTGCGGTCTTTGCCCTCCTTTCTCTGATTTCTTCTGCGACATTATGAACACATACGGCCTCCATCTGCTTGACTTCACCCCCAATGCCATCCTCACCATGGCGGTTTTCGCACACATGTGCGAAAACTTCATAGGAGTACACCCAAACGTAGCGCTTTTTAGGCACTTCTTCACTCCTAGAGCCGAGGCCGATGCCCCCCTCTCCGGAGGAATTTCTTGGGTTTTCCGTCTGAATAAAAAGGGAGCGTACTTGCCGGGGGAGCTCCGCGGCAAGTGGGAGGAATGGCGAGCGGAGTGGTGCTGGATCGTCGAAGACCAGCCGCAAGCCTTCACCGCGCCGCGCACAACGCCCATCGTGCGCGGCAGGGACTGGAGCGAGCTAGATTCGGACGACATCAAGCTCGACATCGCCCTCGTCCGGATTCTTCGTCTTCGGATGGCGAAACTGTCCGTTGCAGAGGTGGGCGCAGACTTCCTCCGCCGCCGCATCGCCCCTCTCCAAGACAGGAAGAGGTCGGCCTGGGAGTACGGCGGCCCGGCGGATATAATGCGGCTGCGGCCCGGGCTCAACTTCAATTTCACCACGCTGGAGCTGAAGGGGATGGTCCGGGAACTCTTCAAGTACGACCCGGCACACCCTGAGTGGTTCAGACCTCCCCGGGAAGTGGTGCCGCTCTGCAACAACATCGTCCGGGACCGTATCCTCGCCATGATGCCCGCGTGCGACTCGCACGGCGTGGACCGCACGTGGATCACGCCCAAGCCCATTGACGTCCTCAACTTCTACGACAACCTCGCGGAGGTGGCGAAGAACAAGAATGACCTCAAGGAGCATACGCGGGACACCACCGACCAGGAGATTGCCTATATGGCTTCTCGGGCTGAAGAGGCCGCTGCAGCCGCAGCGGCAGGAATTTTTGGATACACGCCTGAGGAGGCGGAGGTTGCGGACGCGTCCAGCCAGGCGGAGGAGGCGGAGATCCGCAGATTGCTGCAGCTCCCTCCCGACGCGCTCGCCGGGGTCCCCTCGCTGAGGCACTCCGGGATCCACGGAATCGCGGCCGAGGCCGCGGCAATGGAGGGTGCCGCCGGAGGGAACAGGGGCGCCGCGAGGAGCGGAGGCGCGGAGGAAGCGGAGGCGGCAAGGGAAAAGAGGCCGCAGCACAGGGCGCTGGGCCCAGCGAGCCGGCCGGGGAAGAGGAGGAAGAGGAGGCCGAGGACTCCGGCGGATCCACGGAGCTCTACGCCGACGACCTCTCCTCGTCGGAGAGCTCCCCGCCCCCGGCAAGCCCAAGGCAGTCTCCACCGAAGCGTCTCCGCAAGACGGCGACGGGAGAGAGGGCGCAAGCGCCCCGGCAGCAACCAGCTCGCCGGGCAGCTCCCCGGGGGAGCCAAGCTGCGCCAAGGGCGACCGGCGTACCAGCCACAGCAGAGGCGGCCCGCGCGCGGGCCACGACGGAGGCGCCTCGCAGGCCGGCGCCGAGCCGACAGGGGTCTTCTCGGAGCGGAGCAGCGGCTCCGCCCGCTCCTCGGGCGCCGGCTACCACAGGGGCTGGGTCTTCGCAGCCCCCAGCCCCGGGGACTACCAAGCGCGCGAGGGAATCTTCGTCTTCCGCTCCTCGCGCCGACGCGCCCACGGTGGAGTACGACTTCTCCGCCCTGAGCGAGGACGACGAGGAGGACCAGGAGTAAGGATCCAGGACCTTACGCCTTCTCGAGTTTTGTCTTGATTTTTGTTGATGCTGACTTTGTTCATTGCTTTGATTTCAGGACCTTGACTCAGCGCGCGGCGAAGAAGGCCAAGGCGCCTGTGGTCGAGGCCGCGGAGGACTCAGCCGCTGCGGCAACAGGAGGTGTGCCGGAGCCGAGCCTGCCGGACCCGAGCGCTGCTCCGAGGAGCAGCCCCCAGCGCAGCCCCCAGCGTAAGTCTGGGGTTTATTCTTTCGCTTGTCGGGGTACGCCTGAGGATTTCGTCTTCTTTCATTATCTTGACGTTTCTTATCTTGACTTGTGCAGAGGTGGAGCCACAGCGGGAAGAGCGCCCGGAGACCGTCGTCGAGGAGCCGCAGGCCCCGCCATCCCCGCCAAGGCAGAACTCTCCGGCAAGGGAGAGTACTCCGCCAAGGGCGGGTACTCCGCCAAGGCAGAGTACCCCGCCAAGGGCGAGCAGCCCGGCGAGGGCGGCCACTCCGCCAAGGCAAAGCTCCCCGGCGAGGGAGCCCGCCGCTGAGGACGTCCGCCAAGGTATGTCTTGTAATTTGTCTTCTTGGCTTCGTCTCTTTTTGGATCTTTGCTTGAACTTCTTTTTCTTCTTCTTCTTTTTAGATCCTCCTCCTCCCGAGCCGATGGAGACTGAGGTCGTCAACATCGAGGATGAGGAGGGCGCGCAGGGCGGCGGCGGCGACGTCCCTGCCACCGAGGAGATGGCTGAGGCCGCCGAGCCGGCCGCGCAGGAGACCGCTCCGGCTGCGGACGCAGCGGCCGGGGAGGGGGACGGTGACCGCACCGCCGACCCGGAGGCGGCGGGAGCATCAGATGCTGCACCGGCCGCCGACCCCTCCGCCAGCAAGGAGCAGGGTTACTACCTCGAGGCCCCCAACGGCGTCTTCATTCAGATGCCTTGGGGGTCTTCATCGCGAGCTCCCGCGGAGGGCGAGGCGTTTGACGGAGAAGTCCTCGCCTCCGCAGGCCTGAAGATCGTCGAGGCGCCCGGCGGGAGTGAGGGGCCCGAGGAGGAGAAGCTGCTCCACCAGCTCCTGGCCCTTTACCGGGCCAGGCAGGCGAAGCTCGCCTCCCGGGAAGCCCTTGCCGCCAAGGCCGCCGCGGAGATGGAGAAGCGCGCGGTGGAGCTCAGCGCCGCCAACCAGGCGGCCCTCCGCGAGGTGGCGGAGGAGCGCGAGCGTCTCGCCGGCGAGTACCAAGAATGGGTGCTGGAGAAGGCCGAAGCTGAGGAACAGCAGCGGCTCGCCGGGGTGGAGCTGTCCCGGCGAGAGGGAGAGCTCGCGCAGCGGAAGGTCGAGCTCGACTCCCATGAGGAGGACCTCGCCGCCCGCGAGGCAGCCCTTGGCGGTGAATTGAAGGAGGCGAAAGCCGCCGTGGTTGCCGCGGAAGACGCCAAGAAGGAGCTCTCCGCCAAGGTTGTGCAGCTGGAGAAGGCGCTGAAGGTGAGCGCGGAGAAGGTTGCCGCGCTCATCACGGAGCGCGAGAAGGACGCCCACACAAATTCTGAGCTCCAGGTGAGCCTTTCTAAGAGGGGCGACGAGTTGAAGGCCGCCAAGGACTCCATCGAGGACCTGGAGTTGAAGGTCACTACTCTGAAAGATTCGCTCGACGCTGCCCGGGCTCAAGAGACCAAGCTGAAGGAGGAGCTCCGCAAGGAGCGGACCTTGGTGGACAGCGTCAACAAAGCATCCGAGCTCTTCCGCCAGACCATCGAGGTATGGACTGAAGACTTGGTATCTTCTGCGTCCAACATTGACCAGGAGCTGCTGGCGCTGAAGGTTGAACATCTCATCTACTCGCCGGATCCGGATCTCCCGCACAGCGCCAAGCTCAGCCTCTTCTTCAGAGGGATCGCGCCGGCCCTTGCAGGTCTCCGGAACCAAATCCCCGCGCAGCTGGCCGAGGAGTCGCGCCTGCTCTGCGCGGGAACTCTGGAGCGGGTGCTGACGAAGATCGTGTACCGCAACCCGGGGATCAATCTCACCAACGTTCTTCGCAGCTTGCCGGCTGATGCAGACACGGAGGCCCTGAAGGAGCAGGTCGCCCACATCATCGCCAAGGTGGCTAAGCTCGGCAGGAAGGAGGGCGACCGCGTAGATTAGGGCTCCGTTATCTTTATCTCTTCTTTTTTTGTTGCTGCACATGATGCCATGAACTCATTAGTCCATTGTGACAAGTTATCCTTTGTAAGATATTTACCTCATTTTGATCAATCAGTGCAATGTTATCTTCCTTGTCTTAATCCTTGACTTTGTATGTTTTTCACCCTACGCTCCCGGGGAGCTTGCCGGCAAGGGACCTTTGCCGCGAGCGCTGAGTGCTGGACTCTGAGCAGCCTGCTGGCCAAGGACTTACCGGCAAGCAACCTTGCCGCGGCTAGTCGCAACGCACTTAGCTTGCTGAGCGTACTCGGAAACGAAGCAAGGGCACGACACTTGTCGCAGCTCACTTAAATCGTTGAGTGAACTCGAAAACAAGATAAGGGTGCGGCAAGCCACGGGTAGGTTCCTCCGCGCACAGGTTTTCCATACAAAGTGTGATTGTTCAAGGAAGACAACTAAAATTTTAAAAATTTGAACTGGTCAAATTCTAATAACTTAGCTTTTATATATTGCTTGCTTTCCGGTAAGGCTCCTCTTTCTTGAACAGCACTTGGTTCCTCCTCAACCTCCTTCCCCCCCGGCAAACTTGTGCGCGAGGAACGTTCCTTCTGCTTAAGAGGAAAGAAAAGGGAGAGGGAAACAAGTATGTGGCCTTTCGGTGTGCTAATGCTTACCGGATACTTGAGTGTTGCACCAAAAGCCAAACAAGACATGCAAATAGCAAATAAAGGCATGCAAAAGGCAATCGGTGCGAAAAACACAAAAACTTTACTGATGCACGGGGTCTGCGCCCGGCTTTGTACAAAGGGTTACATGCAACAGCGGCAAAGCTTGTACAAAAGGTGGTTGCCGGAGCGGATCACGGCAACCGCGCCTTATGGGTGAAACTTGCGAAGATGCTCTATGTTCCAGGAGTTGCTCACCGGTAAGCCTTCTTCGGTCTCGAGGCGGACAGCGCCGGGCCTCGTGACTTGTCTCACCCGATAAGGGCCTTCCCACTTCGGCGTCAACTTGTTGGAATTCTTGGCGGACTGAACACGCCGAAGAACAAGGTCGCCTTCCTCGAGACTCCTGGCCTTGACCTTGCGGCTATGGTAGCGACGCAAGGCTTGCTGGTATCGAGCAGCTCGTACAGCAGCCTGGAGACGTCCCTCCTCGAGGAGCAATGCGTCATCTTGCCGCAGTTGCTCTTGCTCGAGCTCATCGTAAGCGAGCACCCGAGGAGATCCGTATACGAGTTCCGTGGGGAGAACTGCTTCTGCTCCATAGACTAGAGCAAAAGGTGTCTGCCCGGTGGCTCGACTTGGTGTCGTCCTGATTGACCAAAGAGCCGCCGGTAGCTCCTCTATCCAATTTCTTCCGCACTTGCGCAGCCTGTCAAAGGTCCTTGTCTTGAGCCCGCGCAGCACTTCAGCATTTGCCCTCTCCGCTTGACCGTTGCTCCTTGGGTGAGCAACAGAAGCGAAGCAGACCTTGGCTCCAAGGTCTTGGACGTACTGCATGAAGGTGCGACTAGTGAATTGTGTACCGTTGTCGGTGATGATCCTGTTAGGGATCCCGAAACGGCAAACAATCGACCTGAAGAACCTGACTGCTGACTGTGCTGTCACCTTTCTCACTGGCTCCACTTCTGGCCACTTTGTGAACTTGTCGATTGCAACGTACAAGTACTAAAAGCCCCCGACGGCTCGGGGGAAGGGGCCGAGGATATCGAGCCCCCAGACCGAGAAGGGCCAGGACAAAGGGATTGTTTGGAGAGCTTGAGCTGGCTGATGAATCTGCTTTGCATGGAACTGGCACGCTTCACACTTGGTTACTAGTGCAGTTGCATCTTGGAGGGCTTCTTGCCAAAAGAACCCTTGCCGGAAAGCTTTCCCGGCAAGCGCCCTTGCGCCAATGTGGTGGCCGCATATGCCTCCGTGTATTTCTGCCAACAGCTTCTGTCCATCTTCCCTGGAGATGCATTTCAACCTGACACCATTGAGTCTTCTTCTGTATAGCTCGTTATCCACGAACTGATACATACTCGACTGCCTGGTTATCTTCTCTATTTCTTCTGGGTCGTCGGGAAGTTCTCCAGTTTGCAGAAAACGGACTATCTGTTGTGCCCATGCCGGAGCCTGAGGCTCAACGGCAAGGACTAAAGGCTCGAGGGCCGCTGCGGGGACCTCAGCTTCTACGGCGAGGACCTCTGGCCCTGCCGGAGCTGATGGTCCCCCGGCAAGCTCGCCGGGGCGAGGCTTGTCGGGAACACTTGCTTCAACTGTACAAGCCCGAGGGCTTGCAGGAGCAAACTGTTCCTCAGCGTTCTGGTTGTTGATCTTGGGGACCTTGGCGGCGGTTTCGGGAAGATCCGCCGGCAAGTAGTCGCCGGAGACCAACTTTCTCTTCTTGGACTGCCCAATTGATGGTGTAACGGATGGCTGAGTCAACTTGAGCAAGAAGGTCCCTGGTTCCACAGGTAACTTCATCGCAGCACACTTTGAAAGGCCATCTGCAATTTCATTTTGAGCTCTCGGGACGTGCTCCATCTGCAGACCTTCAAAGTGTTCTTCAAGCTTCCTCACTTCATCGACATAAGCTTCCATCAAAGGGCTCTGATAGCTCTTGTTAACTTGCCGGACCACCAACTGAGAATCTCCCCGCACAATCAGCTTTCTGATCCCAAGTTCGGCCGCAATCCTGAGGCCGGCGAGCAAGCCTTCATACTCTGCGGTGTTGTTTGTCGCTTGCTCCCTGGGAAAGTGCATCTGAATAATGTATTTGAGGTGCTCTCCGGTGGGCGCAATGAGTACCACGCCAGCACCGGCGCCTTGCAGCGAGAAGGCACCATCAAAATACATTACCCATTCACTTGCCGCTTCTTGTATGGGTGTACTTGTTTCTTGAACTTCTTCATCGGGCGTTGGAGTCCACTCAGCTATGAATTCTGCCAAGGCTCGGCTCTGTATAGTTGAAGTGCTTTCAAACTTGAGTCCAAAGCTTGACAGTTCCAGTGCCCACTCAACGATCCTGCCTGTTGCTTCTGGGTTGTGCAATATCCTTTTCAGCGGAAAGCGAGTGACCACTGTTATCTCATGGGCTTGGAAGTAATGGCGCAGCTTTCTTGAGGCCATGAGGAGACCGAAAAGCAACTTTTGCACACCAGAGTACCTTGATCTAGCCCCCTGGAGAAGGGAACTCACAAAATACACTGGGCGCTGCACCATCTTCTTCCGCACCTCATCCTGTTCCTGCGCAGAGTTATCCTTGTCGGGGCCAGAGCTTGCCGGAGCAGCCCCCTGCTTGTCGCTGGATTCGCTTGCCGGTGGTGCTGACTCCTCGTCGGACTCCCTCTCCGCTACTAACGCAGCACTAACCACCTGGTTGGTTGCCGCTAGGTATAGCAACAACTTTTCCTGTGGTTTAGGTGCGACAAGTACTGGAGTGGAGGACAGGTACCGTTTCAAATCCTGCAGCGCCGCCTCCGCTTCCGGAGTCCACTTCATGGGACCTGCCTTCTTCAAGATTTTGAAGAAAGGTAGGGCGCGTTCTGCAGACTTTGAAATGAACCTACTGAGGGCAGCCACGCAACCTGCAAGCCTCCTGACATCCTTGACGCGCTTTGGGGCCTCTATCTGCTCAATGGCTTTAATCTTGTCGGGGTTGGCTTCAATCCCCCTCTGCGATACAAAGAACCCGAGAAGCTTGCCGGAGGGGACTCCAAAGACGCACTTCTCGGGGTTCAACTTGAGCTGTATTCTGCGCAGGTTCTGAAACGTTTCTTCCAAGTCTTGAATTAGGGTTTCCTTGCTCTTGCTCTTCACCACAATGTCATCCATGTAAGCTTCTACATTTCTGTGGATCTGTGGCTCGAAAGCAGTGTATACTACCCTTGCAAAGGTGGAGCCTGCATTCTTCAATCCAAATGGCATGCGAATAAAGCAATAAGTGCCACATGGAGTGATAAATGCAGTCTTCTCTTCATCCTCTTTGGCCATAAAGATCTGATGATAGCCTGAGTATGCATCAAGAAAACATAGTAGCTCACATCCGGCAGTGGAATCAACGATCTGGTCAATGCGCGGCAAAGGGAATGGATCCTTGGGACATGCTTTATTCACATCGGTGAAATCTATACACAGTCTCCACTTCCCATTGGCCTTGCGCACGACGACTGGATTTGCCAACCACGTCGGATGGATCACACCTCTAACTAGGCCTGCTGCTTCTAGCTTCTTGATTTCTTCGTTGATGAACTCTTGGCGCTCCACGGCTTGCTTCCTCACTTTCTGCTTGATGGGCCGCGCATGAGGACAGACAGCAAGCTTGTGCTCAATTACCTTCCTGGGAACACCGGGGATGTCAGATGGTTGCCAAGCAAACACATCGACATTCGCCCGCAGGAAGGCAATGAGCGCGCTTTCCTATTTGCTGTCAAGGGTGGCACTGATGGTGAAGGTACCACCAGTGCCGTCCTCCTTGGCGGACACCTTCTTGGTTGCCGGAGGAGCGGCCATTCCTTTCTTACTCTTGCCGGTGGAGCTCGATGGAACGTCCTCGACGGCAGCGCAACACTCCGAAGAGGTGCGGTTGCCGGAGTGGGTCCCAGAGCACTTGCCGGACTTGGTCTTCGTCTTCTTCCCCCCGGGAGCTTCAGCGGCAAGAGTATCCTTCTCGGCCGCAGCTGCCGCATCCCGGTAGATCTTGTCGGCGCAGACAAGCGCATCCTTCTTGTCGCCGTGGACAGTGATGACGCTTATCGGCCCCGGCATCTTCAGTACGTTGTAGGCATAATGGGAAGCTGCCATGAACCTGGCGAGGGCAGGACGGCCAAGTATTCCATTGTAGGGCAATGGAATATCGGCGACGTCGAAAGTGATGCGCTCAGTCCTGAAGTTGAGCTCCCCGCCAAAGGTCACCGGCAGAGTGATCTTTCCCTTGGGCTTGCTCCTTCCCGGGTTGATTCCTTGGAATGAACCGGTCTCTTCGAGCTCGCCATCTGGAATCTGGAGTTTCTTGATCACAGCAGAGGAGATCAAGTTCAGCCCGGCCCCGCCGTCAACCAACATTTTGGTGACCTTGAGGTTGCGGATGGTGGGAGAAACCAGCATCGGCAAGCACCCGACCGCAGTGGTGCGGTCAGGGTGATCCTCAAGATCAAAAACGATGGGCGTGCTGGACCATTTGAGGAGCCTGCGCGACTCCACGGGCGGCTCCGCTGCGTTTACCTCACGCACCCACTGCTTTAGTTGGCGGTGGGAGGTGTGCAGGGAGGCGCCACCGTCAACGCACAGGACCTCCGTGGCCTTCTGGAACTCCTGCTCGCTGTTATCCTCGTCCTCCATGTCTTCGTCGTCGTCCTCTTCGTCCTTGTCGCGGCCCCGGGGAGGTCGATCTCCTTGCTGCTGCTTGGCCTTGCCGCGGCGTCCTCCCCGGCCGTTGAACGGCCGCTTCTTGCTTGTCTCCTCCCCGCCACCTTGGGCCTTTTCCTTGTCGCGCCTCTCGTACTCAGCTTTTTGCTGCTCGACGAGGTACTCGACGCGCTTGCAGTTGGAGAGATCGTGACCCTTGGTGCGGTGGATCTTACAGTATTGCTTGTCGGAGCTGCCCGGCTTGTCGGCCGCCGCTGCAGGGGCAGGCTCCTTGCCGGAACCGCCAGCCTGCGCTTGCTTGGCGGGGGCCTCCTTGCCGGACTTCTCGGCGGCAAGCACCTCTTTCTTGCCCTTCCTTCTGTTATTCCGCCGCCGGCTCTTCTTTGCCGGGGCGGCGTCGTCGCTGTCGCTTCCTCCTGCGCCAGCATCCTCGCCGGGGAGTCTCCTCCCCTCTTCTGCGCGTGCGCACTTGTCAGCAAGAGCATAGAGCTCGCTGACGTCCCGAATCTTGGTCATCGCCATTTCTTCACGCATGCGGCGGTTACGCACGTTCTGATGGAACGCGCTGATAACCGCGGCAGGGTGGACATCAGGGATGTTGTGCTGCACACGGCTGAAGCGTTGGATGTACTTGCGCAGGATCTCGCCTTCCTTCTGGGCCAGAATGTGGAGATCGCTCTCCTGGCCATGGGGTTTGTGGCCGCCGGTGAAAGCGCCAACAAACTGGTGGCAAAGGTCGGCCCAAGAAGAGATGGAACGTTCCGGCAAGTGCATGAGCCACGAACGGACGTTCGGCTTAAGCACGAGCGGGAAGTAATTCGCCAAGATCTTCTCGTCGCGCCCCCCGGCAGCTTGCACTGCGATGGTGTAGACGCTGAGAAACTCCGAGGGGTGCGTCTTGCCGTCGTACTTCTCCGGTACGTCGGGCTTAAAATTCTTCATGCTGGGCCACTGGACGCGCCGCAGCTCGCGGGTGAACGCAGGGCAGCCTGCCGCGTACGGCAAGTCGCCTGGCTCACCGGGCGCGTGCGCGTCGATAGTGTTCCCAGCTCTCTTGTCTGATTGTCGCCGAGCTTCTCGGCGGCGCTCGATTGTGGTCCGAGTGTCTTCTTCTCGCCGGTCGTCGAGGACTTGGCGCTGGTCCCGACGAGCCCGCGGGTCCGACGAGGCCATGGAGCCGTCGTCGGCGTTGTTCCGGCGGGGCGGCGTCTTCTGCTTCTGCGGCGGGGAATGCACGCTTGTCGCACCCCCGGCAGTCTTGTCGCCGTCAGCCTTCGTCTTCTCAGCTTGCCGCGGCCGTGAGGTCGACGGCTGCTGTGGAGAATCGTTGTTGGCGAAGTCTATTAGGCTCCGGATGGTGGCCCTCCATTCTTCGGCCTTGTCGGCCGCTGGAGGGAAGTCGAGGAGCAGTTGCGCCCTTGCGAGCGCTTCCGCTGGAGTGGAGGGGAACGCGGGCGAGCGGTGCGAGGAGCGGGATACGCTCGAGCTTCTAACGACGTTAGAAGGAGCGGGGTCCCGCGCCGGCGCCTTCGCTTTGCTTGTGCCCGGACGGGGGTCCGGGGCGTCCCGCGAGCCTCCGGTTTGGCCTTGCCCCAGCAAGCGGATACCACCTCCCGTGGTATGACGCTGCTGGGTTGTCGTGTGGTGAGATGGACGCGGTGCGTCCACGGAGACCGAGGTTCGGTCGTCCGTCCTGTTCTTGGATCTGGTGGCGCCGTGAGTGTCCTCGCCGGCGACCACCCTTCCGACGGCATCTCCCCCGCCCACCGTTGGCTCTGGTGGCGGCGGGTGAGACGCAGACGGGCCTCCGACCTCCGAAGCCTTCTTCTTCGGGGCCATGGAGCTGTTGCTGATGAAGTTGACGAATTCGGAGAGGTTGATGAAGAATGCGCCCGCGCGAACGCCGGATCAGGTTCGCACAACCTCGACGCCCCCTACCTGGCGCGCCAAAGATGTCGGGGGAAACTGTCCGCCACGAACACCTATGGGACCGGAGCCCCTTGTCTGTGCGGTACGAGGGCGGAGGGAGCACGAAGAGCAGATCGTAGCGAGCACGCGGGCAGTTTTACCCAGGTTCGGGCCGCGGTAGACGCGTAAAACCCTACTCCTGCTTGGTTGTGTATTAAGTTGGAGAGCTCGGGAGCTTGAAGAAGCAGCTACATCGAGCGTGAGAGTGATCAAGGTTCCGAACTTCCGAACCCCCTCTACGTTGTGCATGGGCCTCCTTTTATAGTGCAAGGGGTCACCGACAGGTGTCAACGTAGGAGAAAGGGGTAAAAACGTAAAAGAGGTGGTAGTTGTAACAGTGCGGGAACAGTGGAGCTACAGTGCAGAACAGTGGTCTATACCTACTTTGACAGTGGGGGACAAGGGCATTTAATGCCCGTCGCCGTCGACCCCAAAAGCTCCCGCTCTTGCGTCTCCGTCTGCCACGGTGATGGATCCACCACCGTGGAGTGCCACCGTGCCCCCCCAGGCTGCACAGCCATCCGCCACGCGTCCCTGGATAGGCCCCAGGGCGACGCGTGGGCCGATGAGCTGGAGCGCGGGCACACAGCGCAGCCTTCCCGGCAAGCACCTTGCCGGGGCCTTGATCTTGCCGGGCCCGGGAGCTTGTCGCTCCCCGGGCCCTTGCCGGGGCGCACATAGCGCCGAGGCGTGTCTTCTAATCTTCCTGGTAAGCTCCTCTTGCCAGGGTCTTGTGCTAGTGGGGCAGTCTTGAGCCTGGTACGGCCTTCCCGGCAAGCTCCTCTTGCCGGGGTCTCGGTCTTCTTTCTTGTATACTTTGTTTTTGAATGGTTTAATAGGGAGCAGGAAGGTCTCCGGCGAGCGCGCGGTAAACCCTGCCGCGGGAAGCTGCAAATGCCCGTGCACAAGTTGGGGTACTGAGGTACCCCTACCTTAGTACACCGACAATGTGTATCACCACGATCGTGATCCAACAAACCATTTTCATTGGGTGTATGACCATAGAAGGTTTTATTCATGTAAACAGAACAACAATTATTCTCTAACTTACATGAATAACCGTATTGCAATAAACATGATCAAATCATATTCATGCTCAACACCAAATAACACTTATTTAGGTTCAACACTAATCCCGAAAGTATAGGGAGTGTGCGATGATGATCATATCAATCTTGGAACTACTTCCAATACTCATCGTCACTTCATCCTTTAACTAGTTTCTGTTCATTATGCAACTCCCATTTCGAGTTACTACTCTTTAGCAACTGAACCAATATCAAATACCGAGGGGTTGCTATGAACACTAGTAAAATACACATCAATAATCTGTATATCAAATATACCTTTGTTCACTTTGCCATCCTTCTTATTCGCCAAATATCTAGGGCAGTTCCACTTCTAGTGACCATTTCCTTTGCAGTAGAAGCACTTGTTTCAGGCTTGAGTTTAGCTTTGGGTTTCTTCACGGGAGTGACAACTTGCTTGTCATTCTTCTTGAAGTTCCCCTTCTATCCCTTTGCCCTTTACTTGAAACAAGTGGTCTGGTTAACCATCAACACTTGATGCTCTTTCTTGATTTCTACCTTCGCCGATTTCAGCATCGTGAAGAGCTCGGGAATTACTTTCGTCATCCCTTGCATATTATAGTTCATCACGAAGTTCTACTAACTTGGTGATAGTGTCTAGAGAACTTTGTCAATTACTATCTTATCTGGAAGATTAACTCCCACTTGATTCAAGCAATTGTACTACCCAGACAATCTGAGCACATGCTCACTGGTTGAGCTATTCTCCTCCATCTTGTAGGCAAAGTACTATCAGAGGTCTTATACCTCTCGACACGGGCATGAGTATGAAATACTAATTTCAACTCTTGCAACATCTCATATGCTCCGTGGCGTTTCAAAACGTTTTTGAAGTCCCGGTTATAAGCCGTAAAGCATGGTGCACTAAACTATCAAGTAGTCATCATATCGAGCTTTTGTCAAAACGTTCATAACGTCTACATCTGCTCCTGCCATAGGTCTATCACCTAGCGGTGCATCAAGGACATAATTCTTCTGTGCAGCAATGAGGATAATCCTCAGATCACGGAACAATTCCGCATCATTGCTACTAACATCTTTCAACTTGGTTTTCTCTAGGAACATATGAAAAATAAACGGGGAGCAACATCGCGAGCTATTGATCTACAACATAGATATGCTAATACTACCAGGACTAACTTCATGATAAATTAAAGTTCAATTTAATCATATTACTTAAGAACTCCCACTTAGATAGACATCCCTCCGGTTATCTAAATGATCACGTGATCCAAATCAACTAAACCATGTCCGATCATCACGTGAGATGGAGTAGTTTCAATGGTGAACATCTTATGTTGATCATATCTACTATATGATTCACGCTCGACCTTTCGGTCTCCAGTGTTCCGAGGCCATATCTGCATATGCTAGGCTCGTCAAGTTTAACCCGAGTATTCTGCATGTGCAAAACTGGCTTACACCCATTGTATTTGAACGTAGAGCTTATCACACCCGATCATCACATGGTGTCTCGGCACGACGAACTTTCGCAACGGTGCATACTCAGGGAGAACACTTATACCCTGAAATTTAGTAAGGGATCATCTTATAATGCTACCGTCGTTCTAAGCAAAAATAAGAAGCATAATAAGATAAACATCACATGCAATCAAAATATGTGACATGATATGGCCATCATCATCTTGTGCTTTTGATCTCCATCTCCAAAGCACCGTCATGATCACCTTCGTCACCGGCGCGACACCTTGATCTCCATCGTAGCATCGTTGTCGTCTCGCCAACTATTGCTTCTACGACTATCGCTACCGCTTAGTGATAAAGTAAAGCAATTACATGGCGATTGCATTTCATACAATAAAGCGACAACCATATGGCTCCTGCCAGTTGCCGATAACATTACAAAACATGATCATCTCATACAAAACCGTATAACTCATCATGTCTTGACCATATCACATCACAACATGCCCTGCAAAAACAAGTTAGACGTCCTCTCACTACTAGAAAAAAGGCTATAGGTAATATCACTATTAGTGGCGCACCAGAGATGTGGTGCGCCACTACTATATAGCAGTGGCGCACCACAAACAGGTGCTCCACTAATAGTGACATTACTAGTGGCGCACCAGGCGTGGGGTGCGCCACTACTAAGTTTTTGAACAGTATACCAGCCATGCCCAGCCTTACCAGTGGCGCACCAGGGCAAGGTGCGCCACTACTATCAAAAATAGTAGTGGCACACCTTGCCCTGGTGCGCCACTGGTAAGGCTGGGCATGGTGGCCCAAAAAAAAACATAGCAGTGGCGCACCCCTTCACTGGTGCGCCACTAGTATTCCTGGCTACTAGTGGCGCACCAGTGAAGGGGTGCGCCACTGGTAACCTGGGAGCATTTGCTACTTAGGCAGCCACACCTACCACACACACTCACTTTCCCCCCTCCACCAAAACAAATCTGGTCGTCTTGCTCCTCCTCCTCACCTCATTTGCACCATTGATTCACCCAAATTAAGTGGTTAAATTTCCTTTTTTTGATAGGTAAGTAAGGGGAAAGCTTTCTTTATGTTCTAGATCTACTTTTCTCTCCGTCTCCAACAACGTACACACTTTTTATGGCCTAGAGATGTACATATGTTTGTGGTGTTGCATATGTTTGTGTTTGCAGGTACCGGTATTTGAAATGCGATAGTTGCCAATATTTTGCCGGAATGTTGATTCATTTCCGTTTCGGCGAGAATTTGGCACTATGTGCATTCTTTTTGGTCCTATTTTTAGGCAAAGTCATGCCAAATTTTTTTTGTTCTAAAATATCATTTTGCTCTACCCCGCAGGCGACCATGGTCCGCACGATGACCGAAGGCATCGTAAATAGGTTTTTGAGCTCCGCGAAGGCCGAGATGCTTCAAAAGAACGAGACGGAGATAAGATGTCCGTGTCGAAGATGCAAGCTGAAGAGCCTTATTGCGGACCCGGATTCCGGGCAGGTGCGGGACCACTTGCTCTTGCGTGGTTTCATGGATGGCTATCGGTGGCAAGATGATGAAGATGACTATGAAGTCATCCATGGGGGCCGGGCAAGCAGAAAAAAGGAAGGGCAGCAAGACAATAGCGGCGAGGGCGGGCGAGAAGACGAAGAATCTCCAGGACATGATCACGAAGTAGATGCAGGACACGGTCATCATGTAGAAGATGCCGGACATGATGATGAGGAAGATCAAGACGAAGGGCATGATCATGAAGATGAAGATGCCGGAGCAGACGACGATGGACCATCGATGGGCTGGGTGCATGACCCTCATATTCAAGAGCTGCTTCGCAAGCAGACGGGTAACGCAAGAGCTGCCGCCCGAGAGAAAGCCAAGCTGGATCAACTGGAGACAGACACGGTTACTCCATTGTATGAAGGATGCAGGCCCGAGGATACCCGCCTGAAAGTAACGCTCATGGCTCTGGAGATGAAGGTAAAACACAAAATGACCGACGCATGCTTCGACGAGAACATGTCATTCTGGCACGAACGTCTTCCGAAGGGGAACAAGTGCCCGACCAGTTTCGAGGAGGCGAAGAAAATCGTGTGTCCTCTGGATTTACCGCACGTGAAATACCATGTGTGCATGAACCATTGCATCATTTATCGGGACGAGCACGCGGAGTCTACCATATGTCCGGTGTGCGGCGTCAGTCGATACAAGAAGAGGAAGAAAGCTCCTCGAAAAGTGGTGTGGTACTTTCCGATCACTCCTCGTCTGCAGCGGTATTTCGCGGACCCTAAGCTAGCAAAGCTCCTGCGTTGGCACGCGGATAGGGAGGAGAAGAAGCGAGAAGATGACGGAAATGATCCGGAGATAAATAAAAAAGACAAGATGCTGAGTCACCCTAAGGACGCGAGCCAGTGGCAAGCGTTGAACTTCGAAGACACAGAATTTGGGGACGATCCAAGGAACATCGTGCTGGGCGCGAGCACCGATGGAGTCAATCCGTTTGGCAGCCAGAGAAGCACACATAGCACCTGGCCTGTGTTTGTGTGGATGTACAACCTTCCCCCCTGGATGTGCATGAAGAGGAAGTACATTCACATGAGTATGCTAATTGAAGGGCCGAAACAACCAGGGAACGACATCAATCTGTATCTGGGGCTGCTGAAAGAGGAGCTAGACACGCTGTGGAAAACGCCAGCCAATACGTGGGACGCCGCGGCGAAAGAATATTTCCCTATGAGAGCCGCACTGCTCACGACGGTGCACGACTATCTCGGTTACGGATATGTCGCGGGGCAGGTGGTCCACGGATTTTGTGCATGCGTCAGGTGCATGGATGACACAACGTATCGCCAGCTAGATAGAGATCCCGGGTCTTCGAAAACCGTGTTCATGGGACATCGAAGGTGGCTTCGCGACGATGACGCATGGAGAAAACGCAAGGATCTGTTCGATGGTGAAACCGAACCCCGAAGACCCCCACGTACGAGGAGCGGCGAGGAAATAGACGAGCTGTTGAAAAATTGGAAAGAGTGCCCACCGCCGGGAAAGAAGCGAAAGGCGCCAGAGCCGCTGCTGAAGGTATGGAAAACGAGGTCTGTTTTCTGGGACTTGCCATACTGGAAGATCCTCCGTGTGCCTCACAGCCTTGATGTCATGCATATCACGAAGAACATGTGCGAGAGTCTGCTTGGTACCCTGCTCAACATGCCAGAGAGGACCAAAGATGGGCCGAAAGCAAGGGCAGACTTGCAAAAAATGGGCATCAGGGAGGAGCTCTGGCGCCCTAATGATGATGATGATGATGATGATGATGATGAGGCGAAGGACACGGAAAGTCATCGCAAAGGCAAAAATGCCAAGAAGATCGAATATGACTACCCTCCCGCGTGCTTCACTCTAAGTCAGAAGGAGATCGAGCAGTTTTTCACCTGCCTCGTAGGAGTAAAACTTCCTTACGGTTACGCGGGGAAGATAAGCAGATACCTAGACTCAGCGAAGCAGAAGTTCAGCGGGATGAAGTCTCACGACTGTCACGTGCTGATGACGCAGATACTTCCAGTTGCAATCCGTGGGATCATGGACGCGCACGTCCGTGACACGCTATTTGGCCTATGCAACTTTTTCGACGTCATCTCTCGGAAGTCTGTTGGCGTGAGGCAACTCAGAAGGCTACAGGAAGAGATCGTGGTGATACTATGCGAGCTTGAGATCTACTTCCCGCCCGCATTCTTCGACGTTATGGTGCATCTGCTGGTCCATATCGTGGAGGATATCATCCAACTCGGGCCGACGTTCCTGCACAGCATGATGCCGTTCGAAAGGATGAATGGTGTCATCAAAGGATACGTTCGCAACAGGGCACGTCCAGATGGAAGCATAGCAAAGGGATTTCTGACCGAAGAGTGCATCTCCTTCTGCACGAATTATCTAGGCATCGAGAACCCCGTTGGTCTGCCCGTCAACAGGCACCTCGGCAGGCTCGCTGGATGGGGTCACCGCGAGGGTCGCCGCGAAATGCATGTCGACTTCATGGGTCGACTCGCCGACTTTGAAAGAGCAAACCTAGTCGCGCTACAACACATAGACGTGGTCGATCCTTGGGTGGTAGAGCACAAAATCTTTATTGAGAAGACGTACAATGACCGAGGCCAACAGAGGACGGAGGGAGCTATAATCAAAGAGCACAACTCATGTTTCACGCGTTGGTTCAAGGAGAAGCTTCTGTCGTACCCTTTACATGAGGATTCTTCCGCGGAAGAAAAACTCATATTCGCCTTGTCACAGGGCGCCGAGCACAACCTGATGACCTATGAGGCGTACGATATCAACGGCTACACATTCTACACCGAGGAAAAGGACATGAAGAGCGATTATCAGAACTCCGGGGTAACGATGGAATCCTACACCGGTAACGACAAGGACAGATACTACGGAAGGATCGAGGAGATCTGGGAGCTGAGCTACGCTGGAGAGAAGGTCCCGATGTTCCGTGTCAGATGGGCCAAGAGCGTCCTAAAAGAAGACCGGTATTTCACCACCATGGTTATACCAGAAGCCAAATCCAAGACCGCGGGCGCAAACGTCACCGTGAAAAATGAGCCATGGGTACTGGCTTCCAAAGTGGACCAATGCTTCTTCATTACCGACCCGTCAAAGCCCAGTCGTGTTGTCGTGAGGAGAGGCAAAAGGAACATCATCGGAATGGATGGAGTCGCCAATGAGCAAGACTTTGACAAGTACGGCGACCCGAAGATGGAAGATGACGACGACGATGAAGTACCATACACCACAAGAAGAAGCAGGACCACCCTACCTAAAGGATGTCCGTTCAAGAGAAGATCAATTCAAGGGGTTCCGGGGCTAAATTATTCAACCGCGAGGAAGAAGGGCAAGAAGATTGTGAAAAGATAGCTAAGATTGAATCACGACGTGTCGGCCGCGTGTGTGTGTGTGTCAGTGGCAAGCTCAATTATTACATGCAACTAAATTATTACATGTATCACTTGATTTCAACCATGTCATCTAATTCTAAATCTTTGCACAATGGTTTTATCACTCCATTTGCATTTTCCTATTCTTTTATCTCAAATCTTAAATTATCACAATGATTCAAATCTTAAATCTAAACACATAAGCCCACGTATATTGTCCTAAAAGATGTACATATATTTAATAGGAAATATTCAAATACATTCAAATGTATGTTGTTTAACAATATTTACATTCAAATGTATGTTGTTTAACAATATTTACATTCAAATACTCAAATACATTCAAATATAATTAATAGAAAACTAAAAAAGAACTGACAAAAACAGTAAAGAAAAAACACAGAAAAAGGTAAAAAAATGTTTAAAGACCGGACTAGTGCAACCAATAGACATATATACATCAAAAACATTTTTTTTAAAGATTGAAAAAAATGGGGCCGCCAGGATTCGAACCCTGGCTGGCTGGGTTATACATCAAGGGTCCAACCACTAGGCCATGGCAGTACTTCTGTCCATAACACAGACGCGGACTCTTTTAACCACTAGGCCATGGCAGTAATGGCGCACTACCAGAGATGTGCGCCATTGTTAGCGCTGCCATCCGCCTAGATCCCCCTCTCCTCACTAGCTCCCCGCACTTGTACTTCCTCTCCTCTTCCCCTCCCCTGTCGCCGCCACAGCCCCCCATCCCCTGCGGCGCCGCCCCCTCCGAC
>LR738709.1:39804904-39826657 GCA_902687465.1 Secale cereale | reverse complement strand
GAAGATGAGCACGGCCCTGGCTTCTTGGAGAGCCCGGGTGAAGAAAATGATTGAAAGAGGTGATAGTTATGAGAAGATCAAGGAGAAAAATCCTTCGATCAGCAAAGCTGACTACCTGGAGTTCAAGACCAAGTGCGAGAGCAACGCATCCGTGGAATCAAGTCAGTGGGGGAAAGAAATGCGGGAATTGAACTTAGGGGTCCACACACTCGGTCCCGGCGGTTACAGAGTGGCGGAACCTAAATGGGACAAGGAGGACGCGGAGCGTGTCGAGCAAGGCCTACCGCCCCTGTTCGATAAATACCGCCATGAAAAGCAGACCAGGAACTTTATCAGAGCCCGGTACAAGGAGGACCCGGTAACAAAGGAGCTTACCACGGATCCGAAGGTGAAGGCGCTTGAGCTTGTTCTGGTAAGGAATACACCCCCGCGTAATTAGCTCCATATGGTTGCATTCTAATTAATGAAGCCAAATTTCTAAATGGTTCACGTCACTTCCGCAGGAAACTGAAAGCAGTAGCGCGGGGTCCCCGTCTGCCCCTTGGGACACCACTTTAAATAGGGCGTTGAATGTAATGAAACAGAAGGATAAGTTAGCTAAGCCGACGTCAGCTGGTCGTGTGGCCGGCGAAGGCTTGTCCACGAAATGGTCGGAATACTATAAGACTGGGCGAAAGGAGAGAAAGACCAGCTTGGAAAGCCAGGAGGTTAAAGAACTCAAGGCAAAAGTGGCGCAGATTCCTCAGATAGTCGAAGAGCAAGTGCGAGACCAAGTGCGAGACCAACTGGGAGCGACGATCACCGCCATTATGCCTACCTTGCTTGAGGGGCTGCGGGGGTGGTTTGCGAGCGGCCAACAGGGGCCGCCCCCGATTCCCAGCTTGACGGGCAGCAACTCGCACAACGCGCCGGCAGTGGTGTCTCCGGCGGAGGCGTCATTGGTGTCTCCGGTGCCGGCGCCGGCATTGGAGCTTGATGCACCCGGGTGTGGGAAGAATACGCCGGCCGGCACCTCGGCAGCAAGCGGCCCCTCCGTCACTTGCACGCCCGTCGTTGGCGGTGCCTCGACATTAGCCGAGCTCGACGCCATCACGGTAACTAAGCCTCGGCCGATGACTTCATCTCCTTGCCTTTGACTGGGCATCCCTGACGCCCTACATGTTTTCGCAGGGCGCCGCCAACGAAGTTCCATGCACTCTCCTGCACTTCGTGGACGGCAAGTTGATCGATGTCGCCAAGGCCAAAATCGTTGAACCGGGCAACCGCGTGTTCCACCATAATCCGATGCCACCCACCGTGTATAGGGTTCAACTGGTTCGGGTGCTGCGGGGCTGCGACGACTTGTTACCTCCGTATCGACCCCATGGGGCCGACGAAGACGATGTGATGACCCTCGGCGCCTGCTTCAACTGGCCATTGCTTTGGCCGAAAAGCCAGATTCGTTTGGGGGCGGGGGTCACCACCCCACAGACAACACCGCCAGTCCTGCCGGCGCCAAGCCATGGCAAGACCGCCGCAACGCTACCGCCGTCAGCTGATCCAGGCATGCATATGGCACAGGATCCGGACGTCGACGACGGTACATTTGTCAACGTCGATGACTACTTCAACGAACATGGTGGGTACGGTGACGAATTCTTGGCGCCTCCTTCTCAAGAACCCAACCCTGCAAAAGTCGATCGCGATCTAGCTGGTACCGCGGAGAAACCCAATTGCAACAGGCGTCGTCTGTTCGGTTCTCAGGAGACGCCTCCAGCTGCCGCCTTCACCGAGACTCAAGCAGCCGAGGTGGGAAATATTATCAGCCCCACCACACTCAAGAAGGTGGTCTCTGAGCAGACCTCGATCCCATTACATCAGCAGAAGCCAAAGAAGGGACGGAAAAGAAAAACTAACAAGGGTGCGAGCCAGCCGGCACCGAGTACGATCCGTGCTCAGGACGGGCCACCAATACCTAAGGATATCATGAGGGCGGTGCATGTGGCGGGTAAGCCGATGCTACCGGCTAATCTGTTCAAGGCTGCAACCGGTGCTATGCGGAGTCTGCATGACAGTGTTCTTTCTATGGAGAAGCGGCGTCTCTCCGAGAAAGATGACTCATACCCGGTTTTCGTGGCCAAGGTGCCAGAGGGCAAGGGCTTTGTCGATGGCACCATCGGGAGTATGATCGTCCTGCGGTTTGATGACATCTTCGCTATGTTTAACCTTCATCCGCTGCACTACACCTTCATTCGGCTATTTTCGCTCAATATGGAGATGCAGATCATTAGAGACAAGACCCCGGACATCGTGATAGTCGACCCCTTCTACATGCGTGCCAAGCACTTGGACAGCGCTGGGGACCGGCAAGTCGCGAGTTCATACCTCGAAGGCGTCATTATGGCGAACAAAGATAAGGATACCTTCCTCGTGCCTTACTTTCCCGAGTAAGTCATCCCCTCACCGCCCCCGTAACATATGATTTCTTAGATTTCGATCGTTCTTTTTTTTTCCTAACATTCCGTGTTTTGTGCAGTGACACACGTTGCACACTCATCCTCTTAAGCCCGAAATATTCCACGGCCACGTATTTCGACTCGGACCGTCAGTCGAAGAAAAACTACACAAATATCAAGAAAGTTCTTGATGATGCTCTCCCCGGCTACGCCAAATCTGGAGGCACCTTCAGGAAGGAAATGTGTAGGTACGGCAAGCACGTGTTCACCCACGTAACGACGTTCCCCTGTGTCAAGCAGCCGCCTAGCAGTCAGAAGGATGCCTACTACGCCCTCCATCACATGCGGGCGATCGTACGGGACCATAATCACCTTATGCTACCAAAGGGTCTCCAAGATTGGGCCGCACGCTTGTCGGCAATCCAGGACATGGACATCAGACAAGAATTCTTTCGCATCCAGTCGGAGTTTGCGGAAATCATCTGTCAAGATGTCCTTCGTACCTCGGGGCAGTTCCACCTCAAATATCAACCGTCCAACAGTGAAATAGAAACAACGCTACAAATGCAGGCTGACAACGACCGCACATTCATGACGCCGACGGATGACGGCGGCTTCATCCACGCTCCGGTCCCTGAGTCGAGTCGAAGAAAGTATTGATGGTATGTAGTTCTGAAATGTCGATTAGCTCGTGTAGTAATTAAACTTTAATGAACTTGTATGTCTCTTTAGTTTGGACAGTCGTTCAACTTATATGTAATCGATGCTATTTATTAGTAGGACCATGAACCGTGCTATTAATGTGTTGCTTTTCTCTTCCGATCCTTTTGTTGCATACTTATATATTATCTGTGAATTGCTACTAACGTTTTGTTTGTCTAGTGCATAGAGATGCTGTCGTACGTCGTGTACAAGGGTAGGGTTCCCGGAGTCTATGACGACTGGGAGGAGTGTCGGAGACAGGTTCACCGTTTCAGCGGTAATAGTTACAAAGGGTACACCATTAGGGCGGAGGCGGAAGCTAGATACGAGCGCTATCTAGAGGGAGAGAGGAGGGAGCGGAGGAGGAACCGGATGAAGACTAGTTTCATCGCGATGATGCTCATCGTGACCGCAACTCTCTTCTATGTGATGGTAGTTTAGATGATATCAACTTTGTAATGTGACGACAAACTCGCTACTCGGTCTCGAGACCTAAACTTGTCTAATATTTGAACTTTGTTCGCTATTTCGAATTCGGAGACTAATGTGATGAATTGTATTATGTGCTGTTTATATTCTGTGATGTATTGTATTATGTGCTGTTTATATTCTGTGATGTATTGTATTTTGTAACCTGTGCAAATACCAGAAATGCAAAAAGAAATTCCTAGAATTAATAGTAGTGGCGCATCATATAGCACATTAGTGGCGCACCCAGTGGGGATATCAGTGGCGCACCCCTTAGGGATATCAGTGGCGCACCCCATAGGGATACCAGTGGCGCACCCCATAGGCATACCAGTGGCGCACCCCTTAGGGTTACCAGTGGCGCACCACATAGGCATACCAGTGGCGCACCAGTGGTGCGCCACTGTTATTGGGATTAACAGTGGCGCATCATAGGTGCGCCATTAGTATTCCTTATTAGTGGCGTGGTATTAGTGGCCCACCCATGGTGCGCCACTAATGGCAATATTGGGTGCGCCACTAATAGCCTTTTTTCTAGTAGTGTCTACTTTGTTGTTGCAAGTTTTACGTGGCTGCTACGGGCTTAGCAAGAACCGTTCTTACCTACGCATACAAAACCACAACGATGTTTCGTCAAGTATGTGCTGTTTTAACCTTCACAAGGACCGGGCGTAGCCACACTTGATTCAGCTAAAGTGAGAGAGACAGACACCCGCCAGTCACCTTTAAGCAACGAGTGCTCGTAACGGTGAAACCAGTCTCGCGTAAGCGTACGCGTAATGTCGGTCCGGGCCGCTTCATCTCACAATACCGCCGAAGCAAAGTATGACATGCTGGTAAGCAGTATGACTAGTATCGCCCACAACTCATTGTGTTCTACTCGTGCATATCATCTACGCATAGACCTGGCTCATGATGCCACTGTTGGGGAACGTAGTATTTTAAAATTTTCCTACGAGCACGCAAGATCTATCTACCAGATGCATAGCAACGAGAGGGAAGAGTGTGTCTACGTACCCTCGTAGACCGGAAGCGGAAGCGTCAAGTGACGCGGTTGATGTAGTCGAACTTCTTCGCGATTCCAACCGATCAAGCACCGAACGTACGGCACCTCTGCGTTCAGCACACATTCAGCTTGATGACGTCCCACGAGCTCTTGATCCAGTTGAGCTTCACGGGAGAGTTTCGTCAGCACGACGGCGTGGTGACGGATATGATGTATTCACCGGCGCAGGGCTTTGCCTAAGCACCGCGACGGTATGACCGAGGTGTGTTTCTGTGGAGGGGGGCACCGCACACGGCTGGAACAATTCAACTTGTGTGTCTTTGGGTGCCCCCCTGCCCCCGTATATAAAGGAGCAAGGGGGGAGGCCGGCCGGCCCTTGTTTGGTGCGGCTAGGGATGCAATCCTACTAGGAATAGGATTGCAATCCTATTCCTAGTAGGAATCACCAAAGAAGGAAGAGAGGGAAAGGAAAAGAGGAAGAGGTGGCGCCCCCCCCCCCCCCAATCCTAGTCCAACTAGGAACCCTAGGTGGGGCGCCGGCCAGCCCTATGGGCTGCCTCTCTCTTTTCCATAAGGCCCACTATGGACCATCCCCCTTCGTAGGGGGTTCCGGTAACCCCCTCCGGCAATCCCGTTAAATCCGAAACTTTTCCGGTATACTTCCGGTGTCCGAATATAGTCGTCCAATATATCAATCTTTATGTCTCGGACATTCCGAGACTCCTCGTCATGTCCGTGATCTCATCCGGGACTCCAAACTACCTTCGGTACATCAATACTCATAAACTCATAATACCGATCGTCATCAAACGTTAAGCGTGCGGACCCTACGGGTTCGAGAACTATGTAGACATGACCGAGACTCATCTCCGGTCAATAACCAATAGCGGAACCTGGATGTTCATATTGGCTCCTACATATTCTACGAAGATCTTTTATCGGTCAGAACCGCATAACAACATACGTTGTTCCTTTTGTCAACGGTGTGTTACTTGCCCGAGATTCGATCGTCGGTATCTCTATACCTAGTTCAATCTCGTTACCGGCAAGTCTCTTTACTCATTCCGTAACACATCATCTCGTGACTAACTCATTAGTCTTTTGCTTGCAAGGCTTATTGTGATGTGTGTTACCGAGAGGGCCCAGAGATACCTCTCCGACACTCGGAGTGACAAATCCTAATCTTGATCTATGCCAACACCACGAATACTTTCGGAGACACCTGTAGAGCATCTTTATGATCACCCAGTTACGTTGTGACGTTTGATAGCACACAAGGTGTTCCTACGGTATTCGGGAGTTGCATAATCTCATAGTCATAGGAACATGTATAAGTCATGAAGAAAGCAATAGCAGTAAAACTAAACGATCATAGTGCTATGCTAACGGATGGGTCTTGTCCATCACATCATTCTCCTAATGATGTGATCCCGTTGATCAAATGACAACTCATGTCTATGGTTAGGAAACATACTAGGGACACTCTGTTTTGTCTATGTATTCACACATGTTTCCGGTTAATACAATTCTAGCATGAATAATAAACATTTATCATGATATAAGGAAATATAAATAACAACTTTATTATTGCCTCTAGGGCATATTTCCTTCAGAAACCTGTGCACATCCACCCCACCGACCCCAACGCAGCACCGACCCACATCTCCACTACACTCGACAGCAAATAGGAAGAAGCGCTCGTCTAGTTCCTCCGTGAGAACTGGGACATCTTTGCATGGAAACCATCAGACATGCCGGGTGTACCCAGGGGACTGGCTGAGCACCATTTGCGAGTCGACCCTAAAGTGAAACCGGTGAAGGAACATCTCCGTCGATCCGCTGCGGAGAAGCGAAAGGCAATTGGCGAAGAAGTGGCTCGACTCCTGGCAGCAAAGTTTATCCACGAGATATACCACTCCGAGTGGCTCGCCAACGTCGTCATGGTCCCCAAGAAGGACAAGTCTCTCCGCATGTGCATCGATTTCAAGCACATCAATCGGGCCTGCCCAAAAGATCATTTTCCTCTTCCCCGCATCGATCAGATAGTTGACTCGACTGCGGGGTGTGAACATTTGTCCTTTCTGGACACATATTCCGGGTACCATCAGATCCGTCTGTACGGGCCCGACGAGATCAAGACAGCTTTCATCACCCCCTTCGGGTGTTTTTGTTATGTCACCATGCCTTTCGGCCTCAAAAATGCTGGCGCTACCTTCATGCGCATGATCCAGAAGTGCTTGATAAAGCAAATCAGTCGGAACGTCGAGGCATACATGGATGACATTGTGGTCAAGTCACGGAAAGGTTCCAACCTACTGACTGGCCTCGCTGAGACATTCGCAAGCCTCAGAAGCTACGATATCAAGCTCAACCCGTCGAAGTGTACATTTGGAGTTCCTGGCGGCAAGTTGCTCGGTTTTCTCGTTTCCGAACGGGGAATCGACGCCAACCCAGAGAAGGTCAGCACCATCCTCCGAATGAAACGCCCCGAGCGTATACACGATGTCCAGAAGCTTACTGGTTGCTTGGCCGCATTGAGTCGATTCATTTCTCATCTTGGTGAGAAGGCACTGCCTCTCTACCGACTCATGAAGAAATCCGACAAGTTCGAGTGGAATCCCGAAGCCGAAGCAGCGTGTGAAGAGCTCAAAGCCCTGCTGTCCACCCAGCCGGTGCTCGCTGCCCCAGTCAGCGGAGAGCCTCTTCTGCTGTATATTGCTGCCACCAGACAAGTCGTCAGTACTGTACTCACGGTCGAGCGGGAAGAAGAGGGCAAGGCATACAAGGTCCAATGCCTGGTCTATTATATATCCGAAGTTTTGACTCCCTCCAAGCAAAGGTTTCCACATTACCAAAAGCTTGTGTACGGGATTTACTTGACTGCAAAAAAGGTTGCCCATTACTTCTCAGACCATTCGATCTCAGTCGTCAGCGACGCCCCGCTATCAGAGATATTAAACAACCGAGATGCAACCGGTCGAGTGGCAAAATGGGCGATTGAACTTCTTCCGTTAGATATCAAGTTTGAAGCGAAGAAAGCCATCAAGTCTCAGGCCATAGCGGATTTTATGGCTGAGTGGATAGAACAAGAGCTGCCGACTCAAGTCCAGTCGGACCATTGGACTATGTTCTTCGATGGGTCCAAGATGCTGAACGGATCCGGCGCAGGCGTGGTCCTGGTCTCTCCCAGGGGTGACAAGCTCAGCTACGTCCTTCAGATCCATTTCGATTCATCAAACAACGAGGCCGAATACGAAGCACTTTTGTATGGGTTGCGTATGGCCATCTTACTCGGCGTCCGTCGCCTGATGGTCTACGGCGACTCCGACCTAGTGGTGAACCAAGTGATGAAAGAATGGGACGTCAGGAGCCCGGCAATGACCAGTTATTGCAGTGCAATGCGGAAGCTTGAAAAGAAGTTCGAAGGCTTAGAGCTCCATCATGTGCCCAGAGCCAAGAATCAGCTAGCTGATGACCTCGCAAAAATCGGGTCGACTCGGAGGCCTATACCCAAGAATGTGTTCCTAGAGCATCTGCACACCCCCTCTGTCAAAGAAGACCCCTTCACGGAAGAGTCCCCGCAGCCAGTCAGCGCGTCAGATCCGACTGAAGTCGAAGTACCTGCCGTGGTCGATTTGATCATGGAGGTCCTGGTGATTACGCCAGACTGGACTGTGCCATATATATCGTATCTGCTCAGGCAAGAACTCCCAGAAGATGAAGAAGAAGCGCGCCAGACCGTCCGCCGATCCAAGGAGTTCACAGTCATCCAAGGTCAGCTCTACAGAGAAAGTGTCACCGGAGTCGCCCAACGCTGCGTCGATCCAGAAGAAGGTCGACTGATCTTGGATGAAATCCACTCGGGGACTTGCGGCCACCACGCCTCCTCTCGGACTAGAGTGGCTAAGGCATACCGAGCCGGGTTTTACTGGCCCCGCGCCAACGAGATGGCCAAGGATATTGTGGACAAATGCGCAGGTTGCCAGTTCTACTCCAACATGTCCCACAAACCGGCGTCCGCCCTGAAGACCATTCCGCTAGTCTGGCCCTTTGCTGTTTGGGGCTTGGACATGGTCGGCCCCTTCAGGACAGGCAGAAGCGGATTCACCCACCTTCTGGCGGCAGTCGACAAGTTCACCAAGTGGATCGAGGCCAAGCCCATCAAGAACCTCGAGTCAAGCACCGCCATCAGATTCATCAGGGAATTGATATTCAGATATGGAGTCCCCCACAGCATCATCACAGACAACGGCTCCAACTTTGACTCGGATGAATTCAGAGCTTTCTGCGCTTCCCAAGGAACACGAGTCGACTACGCCTCCGTGGCACATCTGCAGTCGAATGGACAGACAGAAAGAGCAAATGGTTTGATTCTCCAAGGCCTAAAGCCGCGGCTCATGCGCGATCTTAAGCATGCCGCCGGGGCTTGGGTAACTGAACTGCCATCTGTCCTATGGGGTCTGAGGACAACTCCAAACCGGTCGACTGGCCGTACCCCTTTCTTCTTGGTCTATGGAGCTGAAGCTGTGTTGCCGAGCGACTTATTACACAACGCCCCCAGAGTGGAACTCTTCTCCGAAGCCGAGGCGGAGCAGGCTCATCAGGATGCAGTCGACCTTTTGGAAGAGGAAAGAGAGATGGCCCTGATCCGGTCGACCATCTATCAACAGGACCTGCGTCGATTCCATGCTCGCAACGTAAGGAGCCGAGCATTCCAGGAAGGAGACCTGGTCCTTCGGGTGCATCAGAAACATCCACACAAGCTCGCCCCGGCCTGGGAAGGCCCGTTCATCATCACCAAGGTACTGCTCAACGGAGCGTACCACCTCTACAATGTAGCCCAGAAGAAAGACGAACCTCATTCGTGGAATGCGGACCTGCTCCGCCGCTTTTACACTTGAGACACTCGACGGTCGAGCTGTAATAAAGATTTCCCAATTTGTTTCAAAGACAAGTTAGCAATGATCCTTTAATGATTGGTGCCCTCTAAAAACGTTGGTCTTCAAAATCCCCCAGTGGGTGCTTAGCTGCGGTCCTCTGAGCTACGCTACAAGTATAAAGTGGCTCTGCCTTCCGAGCTCCGCCACAAATACAACGTAGCTTGGAATCGTCTAAGTTATAAACATCCACTCCGAGTGAAGAGCAACCCTCTCACTCGGAGGCTTAGCTGCGACCCCGTGACTCGCCTAAGTTACAAACATCTACTCCGAGTGAAGAGCAACCCTCTCACTCGGGGGCTTAGTTGCGGTCCTCCGAGCTACGCTACAAGTATAAAGTGGCTCTGCCTTCCGAGCTCCACCACAAATACAACGTAGCTTGGAATCGCCTAAGTTATAAACATCTACTCCGAGTGAAGAGCAACCCTCTCACTCGGGGGCTTAGCTGCAGTCCTCCGAGGTACGCTACAAGTATAAAGTGGCTCTGCCTTTTGAGCTCCGCCACAAATACAACGTAGCTTGGAATCGTCTAAGTTACAAACATCTACTCTGAGTGAAGGGCAGCCCTCTCACTCGGGGGCTTAGCTGCGGTCCTCCGAGCTACGCTACAAGTATAAAGTGGCTCTGCCTTCTGAGCTCCGCCACAAATACAACGTAGCTTGGAATCGTCTAAGTTATAAACATCCACTCCGAGTGAAGAGCAACCCTCTCACTCGGAGGCTTAGCTGCGACCCCGTGACTCGCCTAAGTTACAAACATCTACTCCGAGTGAAGAGCGACCCTCTCACTCGGGGGCTTAGCTGCGGTCCTCCGAGCTATGCTACAAGTATAAAGTGGCTCTGCCTTCCGAGCTCCGCCACAAATACAACGTAGCTTGGAATCGTCTAAGTTACAAACATCTACTCCGAGTGAATAGAAACCCTCTCACTCGGGGGCTTAGCTGCGACCCCGTGACTCGCCTAAGTTTCAAACATCTACTCCGAGTGAAGAGCGACTCTCTCACTCGGGGGCTTAGCTGCGGTCCTCCGAGCTACGTTGCAAGTATAAAGTGGCTCTGCCTTCTAAGCTCCGCCACAAATACAACGTAGCCTGGAATCGTCTAAGTTACAAACATCTACTCCAAGTGAAGAGCAACCCTCTCACTCGGGGGCTTAGCCGCGGCCCCGTGACTCACCTAAGTTTCAAACATCCACCCCAAGTGAAGGGCACCCTCTCACTCGAGGACTTGGCTGCATATGTCGACTCAAAGATTCAAGCAATCAAAGAAAAGCAGCAAATCGAAAGATCAAAATCAGATAAAAGCCCCTCAAGATTCGGGCAAGAGTACTTGGGCCACAGGCCCACTAGAGTTTAACGATTACAAGTCCACGCGGCATTCCGCGGCAAATGAGATTAAAGTTTCAAAGTCATTCCTCGGGAGGGGGCGGGCTCGCAGGTGCGACGAACTCTTCCAGGTCGATCCCGTCGGCGATGCGAGTGGCGGCTTCCAGGAAAGTCTCCATAAACGACTGGAATTGGAGCTCCTTCGTGTTTGCAACCTTCAGCGCCGCAAGCTTCCTCTCCTTCACCCCCCTGCAGTGCACACGGACCAAGGACAGCGCCACGTCGGCTCCTCCCCGGGCTGCCGACTTCTTCCACTCCTGCACTTGGTTGGGGATTTCGTTGAGTCGAGTCATCAGGGACTCGAGGTCGTTCTCCTACACGACCGCCCTCCAGAGCGCGGTGTCGATTCGGGCCATCACTGCCTTCAGTCGTCCCAGATAATCCGTGGCCGCAGTGAGACGGGACTCCAGCCTCAGTATGTTCATGGATACCTCATCCTTCACGATGGAGTTGGTTGGGTCCAAGCCAGGCTCGACCCGACCAGTCTCCTCCTCAAAGTTACGACAAAACTCTACACCGAAAAACAGCAAGTCGAGTCAACAGACAAGATATGGGTCGACCGATGCAACTTTAACCAAGCCGAAGGAGGCATACCTTCGAGCACGAGGTACCATTTCTTGGTGATGTCGCCCAGATACGCCTGAAGATCAACCCTCTTCCGAAAGAGAGCCTCGTACTTCTCGTTCAGGACAGCCTTGGAGTTCTTCAGCTGAGTCACCTCTTGATTGGCTGCGTCGAGTGAGCCTCTCAGTCTGATGACCTCTACCTCGAGCGCACCCACGGAAGCCAACTTCTTCGCCGCCAGTTCCGCCTTCTCTTGAGCCACCTGCTGTGTCGCCGCCAGTTCAAGATCCTTTTGCTCCAAGGCCGCCTTCAGTTGACCTACCAAAGCCGCCACTGGACAGATGGACATGAAGGAACACAAGGCACATCTATCAAAAAGTCAGTCGACAAAAGGTCGGAGTCAGTTACCAGCCGCATCGTCCTGCGTCTTCTTCAGGTGGTCCCGAGCCAACTGCAAGTCGAGGTTAAGCTGGATTTGCTTCTTCTCAAGATCTGCAAACTTGGCCCCAAACTCGCAAGATTTCTGCATCAACACGACAAAGCAAGATTATAAGACTACAGTCGAGTCAAAATACTCAACCGCAGTCTCGGGGACTACACCCAGTGGGTGCACTGAGCGTGCCCCCACTGGTTTCACTCGGCCGAGATCAGTCCGGCTCGAGCTCAAAAAAAAAAAAGAAACACAACAGCAAGGAGGAAAAGTTCTATAGTAAGACCATGGCCGACCGCCAGCAGTCGACCACGGTCTCGGGGACTACACCCAGTGGGTGCACTGAGCGTGCCCCCACTGGTTTCACTCAGCCGAGATCAGTCCGGCTCGAGCTCAAAAAGAAAAAGGAGAACACCCAGTGGGTGTGGTGTCTCACGAAACAAAACAGCAGATTCTCTCGAAACCAAAGACTACTTCAATGAAGACAACGTACCTGGATGTTGGCCCGAAGAGCAGAGCTGGCATCATAAGCCGCCATGCTGGCCTCATACGCCGCCTTCGTCCTCTCCATCATCACGTCCGCCTGGCGAACGGCTTCTTGAGCCGCCCCCACAGGATCCTCCGGGAGGCGGTAGGAAGAGAAGAGAACTGATGAAGCAGCGAGCGCAGGGTCGACGGCAGGTACGGGCGCTGGGTCTACGGCACGAACTGGCGCTGAGTCGACGGCTGGAGTAGGTGCTGGGTCGGCGACTGGAGCGGGCGCTGGGTCGACGATCGGCGCAGGCGATGGGTCGACGGCACGCACGGTCGACACAGGGACGGCGAAGGAAACCGTGGCTCGGGCCGCATTCTCCTGTCGCTGAGCCTCTGAGCCAGAAGGCGTCTTCCGGCCCTTCTTCCCTGTGCACCGACGGTCCCCTCCCAACCGCTCCTCGTCTTCATCGTCATCCGGAAGCTCTATGACGAGGCGCAGCACTTCGAGTCAAGCAGCAAGCTAAGTTCAGTCGACCATCGCCCGCGAAAGAAAATAAGAATAAGGCAGATTTCATAGAGCCCACACCTGCGCGGGATGTCGCGGCGTCCGCGGTCTCCTCGTCGTCTCGACCCCAGTCGATGTCCATCGAGGTCGTGGAAGCGACGGCTCTGAAAGGTTCACTCAGGAGATGAGTCGACCTCCAAGAAGCAGAAAGAAACAAGACCAAGCGACACTTACATGGAGGCGATGGGTATGTCCACCTTGATCCTGGGCAAGGCCTTCCGGGGCTTGGTGGTGGTGACCTTGGGCTGCTTGGGCATCTTCTCGGCGGGGTCAGGAGTGGCCGTTCGAGTGCGCTTGGGCGTCCGAGAGCCCGAGGGACCCGCCTGAAGACGTGCGGCCCCTGGGTCATACTTCTCCTTGGATCGACGCTCATCACGGGGAGGTGACTCGACCTCCTCCCCGCTGCTGTAGTCCTCGCTCTCCTCGGTCTCCTCCTCCGACTTCCACTCGGCGGCGTCGCCCATGCCCTCTTCGCCCTCCTGGACCAAGTCCCCATTGGGCAGAGAATACATCTCTGTGTAGATCTGCAAAGAAAGAAGTTTGACCAAATATCAGCCGGACCCGTCAATACAAATCACAAGCCAGTCGACAGAAACGTCACTCGGAAGCAGAAGACTAACCTTGTCAGGAAGATGGTCAGCATCGAACGGGATGACTCTCCCAGATCCCCTGGGGTTGTCCTTATTCCCAGTGATGCACTTCAAGCACTGCACCACGTACTTCGGGTCGGCTGCCTCTGGGTGGACTCGCGACGAGTCGTCGGTGCCAGAATACAACCACATCGGGTGGTCTCGGGCTTGGAGCGGCTGGATCCTCCGCGTGAGATACGCCTCAAACAGATCCATCCACGTGACCCCCTCGCGGACTAACTGGACGACCCGCTCCACCAACATGTCCACTTCGACCCTCTCGGCCTTACCCACTATCATCGAAGGAGGTGGGCTGGCTCGACCTAGAGTGAATGTTGGAAGACCAGTCGACTGACCCGGAGTCGGACTGTCCTTCTAGTAAAACCAGGTCGACTGCCAGCCCCGAATCGACTCCGGAAAGATCATGGGGGGAAAGGCACTCCTATTCCTAAGCTGGATCCCGAGCCCGCCGCACGCCTGGAGGACGTGCGTCTTGCTGTCACTCGGGTTCACCCTCTTAACGGTTTGCGAGCGACAGGTGAAGATGTGTTTGAACAAACCCTAGTGCGGTCAGCAACCAGGAAATTCTCGCACATAGAAACAAAGGCAGAGAGGAAGGCGATGGAGTTGGGCGTAAAGTAGTGCAACTGGGCACCAAACAAGATCAAGAACGCACAGAAGAAAGGGTGCGGGGGCATAGAAAAACCTCGGTCGACGTGGGTGGCGTGGAGGACGCACTCGCCCTCCCGCGGCCGGGGCTCGAGTTCTCCCTCCGGCGCCCGCCAGGAGCCGCGGGCGATCAACCCTTCTTCCTCCAGCTCCTCCAGATCCTCCACCACGACGGTGGACCAGATCCAATCTCCCTGGATCCATCCAGCGGGGAGTCCGGACCTTGACGACGAACCACACCGGCCAGATCGCCTCCCCTTCCCCGACGCCGCCTTCTTCGAGCGCTCCATGGCCGCGGTCTTGTCTTTGCCCATGGCTCGCACGCCGGCGGTCGCTGCGGAGAGAGGCAAGAAGAAACGGGGGCACAGCGGAGAAGCAGGGGCACAACAGAGAAGCAGAGGCGGAAGGAGAAAGATTGGGCGCACAATGCCCCCCGCTACAGGCTCGGCGCGCTCTTATAGCAGCCCGGTCGAGTGGCTGACCGGTGGCCCCGAGCAATCTTATCAAATCCTGTAACAGACGCTGGCGCGATACGTGGCGAAAAAGGTGGCGCGAGGATCGAGGCGTCCCGAGCGTGTCTCTCCGATCGTCGCGGCTCGTCCCGCCCCGTGCGCTTCCCCAAATTTCGAAAGCCCCGCCGAATCCGGCGGCCGAAGGGCAACCAATCCCGTCGAAAACGGCACGCGCTCACTGCGCCCGACGCTTAGCGCAAAGTCCAATCGACGCAAGAAGTCCAGTCAACACAAGAAGGAACTAACTCACTCGACGGCTTCAGAATCGATTAAGGCGACCAAGACACAACTAAGGGAGCCTGCCCAAGTCACAAGCTCCGGAACAACCCACCCCAGGGACGTTGAACCAGAACCAGAGCTTTCTCGAGGCCATGATGAGCAAGCTAGGATTCAGCAGAAGATGGGTTGAACTGATAATGAAATGTGTGAGGACAGTGCGGTACCAGATCAAAGTAAATGGTGAGCTTACTCAACAGTTCAGTCCATCACGGGGGCTTAGGCAAGGTGATCCAGTGTCCTCTTATCTGTTTGTGATTTGCGCCGAAGGACTATCAGCAGCACTGATGGATGCAGAACGGCAGGGTGCGTTGCATGGATTTAAAATCTGCCCAAGGGCGCCATCTGTATCACACCTCTTCTTCGCGGACGACTCCATGCTGTTGATCAAAGCGGAGCAACAGGAGGCTGCGGCTCTCCACGATGCTCTACAGTTGTATGAGGACTGCTCTGGGCAGTGCATCAATACGGAAAAATCCGCCATCATGTCCAGTCCAAATACTAAAGACGGTGAGCAGGTATCGGTTAAGGGCATCCTTGGTATAGAGAGCGAGGATTGGAACGAGAAGTATCTCTGCCTCCCGGTTCATGTTGGCAGATCGAGGAGACGGGCGTTCAACTACATCAAGCGTAACATGTGTGGGAGAGTCCATGGATGGCAGGAAAGGCTCCTAGCAAAAGAAAGCAAGGAGGTGCTCGTGAAGGCCGTGGCTCAAGCTATACCAGCGTTCGCCATGTCATGTTTCGACCTTACCAAAACCTTTTACGCAGAACTGAATACACTGTAAATTTTGGTGGAGTCAACAAGGCAAGCAAAATCCGATGCACTAGATAAGCTGGGACAAACTATCTAGGCCGAAAGCAATGGGTGGCTTGGTATTCCGAGATATGCACAGCTTCAATATGGCGATGCTGTCTAGGCAGGGCTGGAGACTCCTTCAAAACCCCAACAGTCTCTGCGCAAGAATTCTGTAGGCGAGATACTTCCCCGAACGGTCCGCCCTTTATGCAGAGGCCCATGATGGAATCTTGTATTCATGGCGAAGCATCCTGCGGGGACTGGAACTTGTGAAGCAGGGATATATTAAGAGAATCGGGGATGGATCCACAGTGCAAATCTGGTCTGACCCTTGGATACCCAGATCATGGTCACGACGAGTAATCACACCACGGGGGGCTTGTCTTCTCACTACAGTCAATGAACTCATCAACCCAGCTACCGGAACCTGGGACGAGATGCTTGTCCGTGACACCTTTTGCGAGGAGGACACAAAACATATCCTAAACATTCCTCTGCGAGAGGGGATAGATGACTTTGTTGCTTGGCACTTTGACACAAATGGAGAATTTTCGGTGAAGAATGCTTATAAGTTACATGTGGCGCTAGAGAACCAAGAACGAACAGGGGCGCCCAGGTCGAGCAGTGCTGGTGCGAGACAGCTAGAGAGATATGAGGACCCGTCCTGGAAACGCATCTGGAGGATGCGATGCCCGACTAAGTTGCAGATGTTTGTCTGGCGGATGAAACATCAATCACTGGCACTTTGCACTAACCTGTCGAGGCGAGGTTTGAAGCTAGAGAGCTCCCGCTGCTTTCTTTGTGAGCGGGTGGAGGAGGACGGGGCACACCTGTTTGTCAAATGCAAAGCGGTTAAGGAGGGATGGCGAGCAATGAGCCTTGAGAAGGAACGCATGCAGCTTGAGGGCACAGGGGGTGCATGCGATGCTAGATAAATTGTGGGAGCTAGATGAAAGGAAGAGGATGTTTATAGTAATATTCTGGTGGCACTGGTGGAATAATAGGAACAAAATACGCGAAGGGGAGCAGCCTGTACAAATATCAGAGATTGTCAGACGAACGAGGTGTGATGCACTGGAATATGAGGAGGTGTACAACTAGTCAGGTAAAGCGACCCCAATCGTATGGTCGCCACCCGCTAATGACAAGATCAAAATCAATCTCGACGGGGCCTTCATGCCGGGAGGAAGCCTGGGTGGATGGGGAGTCGTGGCCACGGATAATGATGGGCATGTGATAATAGCTCGGGCGGGCCGGCTCGATCATACGAAGGATGCTTTCGCAGCCGAGGTGGGAGCAATGAGCGCGGCGGTTGCAACAGCGGCAGATCTAGGGGCCATTAGAGTGGTTTTTGAAACAGACTCGCAGCTGCTCGCGGAGGCCTTGGACGTCAGGAAGTCGGATTCTTCACCATATGCTGCAGCCATTGAGGACATAAAACTACAGCTTAAGTTGTGGTTTTCCAATTTTACTATACGAGCTTGCAAGCGGAAAGCGAACTATGTTGCACATGAGCTAGCTCAAATAGGTCGTATGTGTTTGCCAGAGATTTGTATGGAATGGACTAACAATGTACCACCCATTGTGGCTGATCGTGTGTTGGGCGATATGCCTAGCCACAGTTGAGTTATAAAGCTTTGGTTTGCCTTCAAAAAAAAGATACTAAGCACAAGTTGCTAATGTTTCACAAAATTAAATTTACCTCGTCTAAGAACCATCACTTTGTTGTATTTCACGTTAACTAGAAACTCCAACACTGATTTGCGTGCATGATCAACTGTGCAAGCCTTGTATGTGATCAACTTGCAAGCATTATCTATTTGTCCACATAAGAAAACTTGGGTAAACTACCCCGATACTGATAATTTATGGGGTTAAAAACCTTATTTACCCAACATACCCTTGATAATACAAAGGAATTTCCAAATCCCCTATCAGAAATCCCGCATCAATGAAACCATTGAGTTCATAAAGTTCATTGAAGTTATAAAATAAGTCAACAATGATCTGGTTTTGAAAGATCTTGATAATATAAAGATGATGGTGAAAACTGATCCCATCAGGCATCCTATTCAAAATATATACGGTCCTTTCTTAGTTTAAGGGATACAATTATAAAATGGATGGATGGAATGTGTTGCGTTTTAATTTGAACTAAGCAAGTGGTTGTTTGACAATGTTGATTTTTTTATGGAAAACCACTAGGGTTTATTTGAGCAAGTTCCTAGTCAGGAGAGAAGGCCAATGACAACGCCATCGGATCCAAATCAACGAAGCATGGCCTCATGTCCTTGATTTGATGAGTGAGCTGACTTGAGAAGCCTAACCAAACATTCAGAATGATTATATGACCCAACCCCCAACCTTCCATTGGACCAAATATGCGTAAATTACACATAGCCATCACATTTGGGCTAGATTATCACATAACCTTATGTACCCCCTCTGTAATAAACAAATATAAGACATTTTAGAGACTTGTGTTTACAAAGGGAGTAAAAAGCAACAGATATTGGCCGAATATATATGACCATAGGAATAAAGAAGACTCGTTCGCTTTAAAGTAGCAAGACCAAAACAAGTTCCTTCACTAACCTGTTGGCTTAGTGATTAGTTCTGCCTTCATTGAAGAAGAGACCTATTTTCCACTTTCAAAGTAGAAACAACTGTTCTTTCCAAGAAAGAAAGAAAGAAGTTAAAAAGCGGGGGATCGCTTAATAACAAATTTGATTATCTATTTCTTATTGTGTTTGAGTGTTGGTCAAGTTTTATTCAGTGTCTTAATGTGTCCTATTTAGAAGTAGAAATTTCGAAAATATGCACACAAGAAAGGAATGAGAAAAAAAAGAACTTGTGGCCTCCAAAATTACCATTTTAGAGTATGCACAGGACATCTAATAGAGGCTATTGTTTTGAGAGTGGTTTTTCTAGCGGTCAGGGTTTCTACCGGGTAGTGGGATGCCGCACATTTCGATTGGGGATATGTGCATGTATTGCTCTACTATGACAATACTACAATTTTTTAACACATATACATCACACTATCTTGTCTCTTCTTGAATCCAGCTAACTTTCTTACCCACCTCTATGACGTGTGGGACAGCTAGTTGTGGCACCCCGGCGCAGAGAAACCGGAACGCCCTGTATTCTAGCCCAGGGATCGAGGAGAAGTCTTCTGGAATACGGCACTTCTTAGCATAGAACAAACCAGCCTTCTATTATTACATGAATAAGATTACAAGGTCTCCAATGTTACAAGGGGATTACATCGGCACGGCGACACTATGCCTGCCCCGGTTGCTCTATGCAAGCAGCAGAACAACACGATGCAGCAGAATGACATCTAGCAGCGGAACAACGACGACGGTGGTGATCTCCACTCCACAGGGACTCTGGCTGGAACGCTTATCCTAGCTCGTGAACAAAGGAACAACACCAAACAGGCAAGTAATCCAGGCACGACCTGCAAGCTGGCATGACACGCCAGGTCAGTACATTGAATGTACTTGCAAGCTCACAATAACCAGAAGCATTCAAGACAAACAACAACATGGCAATTACAGGTTAAGTAGGAATCATCATGAGATCATCAGGATAACATAGCATGAACAACATGAACATGATACAGCTAGACAATATGAGCATGGCATGAACATATAAATCTGATGATACTAGCATGCAACATGATGACACTATATGCAACACTTATACTGCTCGGGTTACCTCATAACCATCTCATGCATCACTTACCAACCTCGGACATCACACGGTCATCTCAGAATCAAATCAAGCTTGGTATAAACAATACCGTAGTAATCATTAAATGACCACAAGGAGCTTGACCTTCACCCGTGATTCTCGCATAACATCACAATCATCCAACAACTCGGTATCCTCGATACCACGGTGATGTTTCCGGCGATCACAACCATGACCAACACTTAGTCTCAAATGGTGATCTTTCCGGTGATCACAACCAACTTATCTCATCATCGAACCAGGGTTGTTATTATTAAGCACATTATTATTATTACTGTTGACTCATAGTGTGACCGACACGAACTGGGCCCTTAACCGCGGGCACGGCTATCGATAGATTAAGACACACACTCTGCAGAGGTAGCACACTATACCCACACCACAGAACCCATGGCCTCGCACTCCCATTCGGGTGGACCAACGACGTTCTGACAAAACCGTCCTCCTGCCATGACACTCTCCCGGCCACTCCGACTTACTCCCCACTGGGCTAGTCCTGGGTGGCCCCGTGTCTACCAAAGACACAATGACCACCATCGTGGCCAAACATAAACGGTCCCAAACGGGGACCCGAGCTCAGAACAACAACAACGGGCACACATGGTTATGTCTGCTTACCGGGCCAGGGTACCGCACGCCCATAACCTTCCCTCGTTGGAGGCACCGGCGAGAGGCATGACAATAGACCCAGTTAGGACCTTCCATAAAGGTAGGTGTGGTTGCACTGGTCAGCTCGATATGGTGGTACCATGACTCAACCAACAGTTGTTCAAGTTCATTATTATCCGGTTAAACTTGAATGCAATAAGCTGAGTCATATTAAAATAACATGATGCAACTATAATGCATGAGCATGATACTGTGCAACCATAATCAACGAGCATAACAACAACACTTAATCATTTATTCAAATGAGCATGGCATACTGAAGAGCATGAATATTATGAGTATAGCACTTCAGCAACATATCATGACCACTATCATTAACAATAAATAGCATGCAAGAACATATTAACAATGCTACCATACAAGCATTTAACCAACTAGATGCAAAGGAACATGTATAACAATGATACTCGGAACAGACGACAGTCATGCACCGAAGACCATCACCAACATCAACATATACTACTACCAAGCATAGCATACGACAGAAATACTAGCAACTAGTACCAGGTGCATAAAGACATAGCATGAAATAGAGCACAACTTCATAAGCATCACCGAAACAACGGTGATAGTATCAAAACAAGCAGACATTTATTAAATGTTCAAGTTGAAAACCATAGCTACTGCATGCAATCATGCAAGTGGGTATTGTGGCTTGCCTGGGAAAGAAGAATACTCCGGAAAGAAGTGCGGAAAGCACGCAGAAAGATTCATCGGAACAGATTCTCTCTCGGAGGGGCTGATTAACGGCAAGGAAAAAATGGTCATTTTCAAAATGTCAAAAAAGGTGAAAATGATACCAACAAAACGGGCTCGACGAGATGAAGAGATGGGCTTTGGATTCACCTCGTTTGGAGTTACGAGCAAAAAGTTATGAGGTGATGAAGATCAGGTACTTTTCTGCAAAAATATCATCACAAACAAGTCCCTGAATGGATAAGGCAGAAGCGGGTTCTGATAAAATACGCTTTCCAGAGATGAAAACGTACTTACGCCCGAAGAAGAAACGGAACACGCTTTTGGTTAAGGGAAAGCGTACTCCGCGGAGTACGCCTCCACTTAACCACGTCAGCGGGTCGGCCCGGTCAACACGCAGAGGCCGATAGGCGGGGCCCAGGGGCTCTGTGCGGCTGACGAGTGGGGCCCGCCGTTGACTTCTCACTCCCGACTCCTTCTTCTTCCTCCCGTTGATGCGTAGAAGTAGGGATGAGGCCAGCCGCCCCGACGGCGACTACCGGCGCATCCGGCCATCGCAGGAGGCGTGCGACCTACCCCGATGCTCAGGAAGACGAAACGCATCCGTTCCCGGCTTTGGAAGACGCCGGCGAGCTCGGGAATGGGTGCAGTTTGGCCCGCGGCGGAGGAGTCTTCGGGTGGAGATGGGCAAGGCGCTCCGGTGGGGGTGGGAGGAGGAGGTGAGGCCACGGGGAGGTAGGATGGGCCTCGGGGGTGCGCTGGAGGTGGAGAGGAGGAGGG
>LR738709.1:39793911-39804878 GCA_902687465.1 Secale cereale | reverse complement strand
GGGGTTCGCTGGCGGCTGAGGCAATAGAGAGAGGTGGGGGAGAGCAGCTCCGGCTCGGGGAGGAAGTGGGGCGGGGTCCTCGGAGGCTAGAGGGTGTCTGTTGAGGGCTCTAGTGAGGTCCGGAGGGAGTGAGGAGCCCGGGTGGCCTCGAATTTGAAACGGCCGAGGCGGCGGCCATTGCGGCAATGGCGGGGCAGAGGAGCTCCTCGAGCTCGTTAGAGAGGTTGGGGAGGGGTAGTGGAGCAAGGCAAGGCTGGTGGTGAGGTCGAACGGCTCGGGGGAGGCATATATATATATATTCGGGGAGGGGATGGCCGAGGGGGTGTGCCGCCGTGCACGTCCGGCCGACGCTCTGGCGCGCACATCGATCACGAGAGGGGGCGGGATCACGACAAGGGGGGTGCGGATTAGCCACAGTGACTCACTGTGTAGGAGGGGCCGAGCGCACAGGGGAGAAGGAGCCGAACGCCGTTCAGGCTCGGTCGGCCACAATGCACTCGTGGGCGCGCGGCGACGAGCACCGACGTCGAAGCTGCTGGAGGGGGAGAGGGGTCCAAGGAGGTCGCGACGGCGAGGGGAACACAGTAGACAGGCCCGTGCTCGCTGAGGCGCCGAGCAGAGAAGGGGCCCGAGCAAGAAGCCATTCTGGGCGCGGCCATTGCACGCCAAAGCGGTGGTCACCACGCAGACTAGCGAGGACAAGATGCCAAGGCTGAAAAATGATGTCTAGTGGTAAGTTCTTCCATGGTAAGTTTAAACTACGGCGGTAGCTCGATGAAAACAACTCTGGTTAAATGGTAAGCATCGTCTGAAGTTTACTGCTGTAAACTTGACAGAGCACTGCTGATTAACAGGAAACTGATTGGGAGAAAAGGAGTTGTCTGTGAGGTTTATGGTAAGAAGGACTTTCATCCTGGTAACTTTGAGGTGATCTGGACCAATATTTAATAGAGTTGCTTCACAACTGCATAATTTGGTCCAGAAACAAGATGATGAAGTAGCACTCACTTGGAGTAACCACTAGGGCTGAAATTTGGCAAGGCTTAGTCATTTGGACATATAGAGATGCTCTAAAAATTACATGCCATTTGGACTTGGCAAAATGGTACTTCCTTCACAAACATTCCTTCTGTCCAGAAAATAAGAATAATTCCTGAGGGAAAATAGCTACATAAAATGTGCCCAAAATTTGTGGAGGTAGGTTATAAGGGTAGGAGAAGATCCTGGAAAATTGGCAGCCATAATGGAGCAATATAGAATATACTTCCTTCACAAACTGAAATTTTGGACAGAAACAAAGAATTGAAAATGAGCTCACATGGAGGCATGACATGAGCTCTACTTTGGTGGAGGGCTATGATATGTTGATATGAGGGATCGTGCAAAATGGCAACTCATTTGGATATTCCTAGCTTGCACCTCCTTTACAAAGCTTCTTTCTGGATAGAAACTTTGGAAAATCATAATTAAATAATTACTAGGCAAATGAGGTTGCATTTTGGCATGTGGCAATTATATGGACAGGAAAAGGTGTCCAAGGAGTTTGAGATCAAATGGGAAAAGGAAAATAGTACTTGCTTCACAATGTGCCATTTAGGGCAGAATAGGAAAATGAATATTGGAAGATTATTTTTGAACATGGCAATGAAAAGTTTTGCCATATTTGATGAAGATATGACCCAAACAATTTTATGAGAATTATTTGGGAATTTTAGGAGTGATGGAATTATAGGTTGCTTCACAACCTAGGGTAGACAGGGTTATTCCTTTAATAGAAAAATGAATATTCCCTAGAAAAAGAATATTGAGGTTGGTCCAAGATAGAAATGGCAAGGTCTAGGGATGGATAAGAGGATGACAAGCCACTCTCGAAAGAAAGAAGAGGAGATCTTCCTCAGCTTTGTAGATCACATAGCCACGGAAAAAGAAAACTTAAGCAAAAACCTCAGAAAATCAAAAGAAAAAGAAAGGGCCAAAATTCAGGCCGTGACAACTCTTCCCCCCTTAAAGAAATCTTGTCCTCGAGATTTGGTTGCTCAGGGAACAAGTATGAATATACTGACTTAAGGAAACCATTTCCAACTCGGGTATCCTTTTTCCTTTATTGATTGCTCCCATTGAAATTCATATGACTGTCTGTCGTGGTTTTGTCACGGCAGATGTCCTAGCAAAAGGACTTAGTCGCGAGGCCATCGCTACGGGTTAGCTTAAAGGGGTTAAAGCGGACAAGGACACATGGATTTTATACTAGTTCGGCCCCTTCGATGAAGGTAAAAGCCTACGTCTAGTTTGGTGTGTATTGCTAGGGTTTCGATGACCAGGGAGCAAATCCGCTTTGCCTGTGTCTCGAGCTGTAGTTGTCTGTCTTGAACCGTCGCCGGGTCGTCCCTCTATATAAGAGGTGACTCTCAGTCCGGTTTACAGAGTCCCGAGGCCGGCTCATAAACGTGTCTGCCTCGGTCTCTGTTCTTTCTATCTTACATCCGAAGTTACATAATATGATGGTTATCAAATCATGGGCCCTAACATTTGGGCTCTAAACCTCTTGGGCTGAAATCTTCTACTTTATGCTCCGCTGGTCCTTGGTAAAATAATCTTGATAACATAAACCGGCCCCTCCTGGGCGGTTCATACCTGGTAGTAATATCCCTGACATTAGCCCCAGATTGATTTGAACCTGTTCATGTCAATCTCCAAAGTCTTGTACAGATCTTCCCTTTCCGCACGCTTCGAAATGCTTCATAAACCGGCGTGACGTCATCTCCTAGAGTCACTTTAAACCGCTGTAACGCCATCTGTGCATTTAATACTTGTACCTATTTTTTACTTTTTATTCATTAAAGCTCCGAAGATCGAGGCGGCAGCATTGTCCATATCCGCTTTTGGGCTCCTCGATTCCTGCGCCTGCCGTTTTATCCCTTTGGCTTATAAATAGGGCAGAGGGGCGTCTCCTTTTACCCCCCTTGCCACTTCTTCTTCCTCTGTCCTCTTGCGCTCGGGCTCCGCCGCCGTCCGTCAAACTTGTCGTCTTCGTCAAGCCTGGCTGCTGCATCAACCTGAACGCTTTCAGAGATTTGTCGGCGCCTCTCCGCACCCGTCGCCTCGGGTACGTCTTCTTTTCCCCTTCTCATAGATCTCAGTTCTAGGATTTCATGCGAGCTCGTAGATAAATCCCTGTTCTTCGCAGTTCTTCGCCATAGGCAGTAGTTCGTTGTAGATCTCAAACTTTAGGTCAACCACCGTAAGCATGACTCCGCTCCATCATTATAACTTTATCTCTCCCGATACTGCTAGTTAGACTGAATCTGTTTAAGACCTTCATCATGTCTGCTGAATATAACTTAAGTTATTTCTGAGTTTTCCATATGCTGTAGATCCATATTTTACTGCTGCCTATGTGAAAGTTGTTTCCGCACACTTTAGATCTGCATCTTATCTGCCTGTGTTGGCAGTTTAACTTTTTCCAAACTTTATAATCCGGTAGATACCATTAGGCCCCTGCTTAAACCGCCATTCAGACAGACACTTTCACAGAGCATACCGGTTTAAATCTGTTTTAGATTACCAAACCGGATCTTCATTGTATTTTCAGCCTTCCCTTTCGAAAAGTTGACTACCACAGCCAAACAGTTTGTCTCCTGCAACTGGGTCACATCCCGGATCACCGAGGACGATTTAGAAAAGATGGCCTCAATTGGCGCTTTAGGCCCAAAGGATGTCCTTCACTGGAGGACTCCCGGAAAAGAGTGTCCCCCAAAGCCCAAGGAAGGAGAAATCGTTGTCTTCTTTGATCACTTGGCCCGGGGATTCAACCCTCCTGGGTCAATGTTTTTCCGTGATGTATTAGCAAACTTTCATCTTCATCCACAAGACATTGGTCCCAATTCTGTATCAAACGTTTGCAACTTCCAAGTCTTTTGTGAAGCATATCTGCAAGAGGAGCCAACAGTGGAGCTATTCCGGGACTTCTTCTACTTAAACCGTCGGACTGAATTCCATGATGGCCCAAACACTAAACTTGGCGGAATGACTATTCAGAAGAGGAAGGACGTCAGTTTCCCTCACGCCACTCTCCACAGCCATCCAAAAGACTGGAATTAGACTTGGTTCTACTGTATAGACACTTCACCGGAAGGTGAAAATCCACTGCCGGGTTACCGCCCCCACCGTCTTCCAGAGGACCACCCTTTTCCACAGCGCTTAAGTGCCCAGGAGCGAGCTCAATATGCCCCTCAGCTTTCAAAGCTCAGGGCCTTCGTAGCCAATGGATTAACATGAGTTGATTTCGTCCGCTGCTGGCTCTCTTGGAGCATTCTCCCGCTAAGCCGGCGTTCCGGTTTAATGTGCGAGTATACTGGGAACCCCAAGGACCCTTTGCGCCACACAGAGATAGTGCTATCAGAAAATGAGGTTAACGAATCCGTCAAGAAGCTGCTAAATATACCTCTAGAAGAATACAGTCAGACCGACTTGGCACCCTTCTGTGTGACCAATAAACCGCCGTCGGTCAGAAATTCTTCCGTCCCTTTGCCTTGTTTTAATCCGTCCATAGTGCTTGGTTTAATATGCCTTTATTCCTTTGAACAGGAGAATGACCCTTTCTGAAAAAGGAAAACCCATGAAAAACCGGCGAAGGCAGCTCGCAAAAGACCCTGGCTGTTAAGAAAAACAAGAAGAAGCCCACTGCCGCATCAGGATCTAATGCGGATGAAGATGATCCGGCCTCTGAGGTACCACCTAGCTCTTATGACTCCTTAGTCTTTCATTTGCCTATATTTTTATTAATAATGATTGTTCCCAGGGTCTTGCTGAAGGCAGTAAAGCGGATAACGTTGAGGTAATCTCTCTTTCCTCCGATTCAGAACCGCTGCCACCGCCCAAAATTCGTCGGACAGTCCGAAAATTTCAATTTTCTCATCCTTATGCTCATTTGGATCCAAACTTTCTTTTGAAGAAGCAGCAACATGAAGCTCGCTGCATCACTTGCCATAGTGGCCATGCGATCGAATCCACCGGATTACCGCACACTCCGGCTCGAAGGCGCCATTCCGAGGTTTTACTTACTCCAACTGCTCTTTACCCCAAAGCAGGTCTTATTTGTCAACCCCTTAATCCGTCTGACTCGAATTATCAGGAAACTCCTCTCTCCTCTTCTAGCGAATCAACCGCCACACAAGTTCCTGCCCTCAAGACTGTTCACGGGTAAGCTGTCTTTTAATCTGTCCGGTTTAACTTTTCATCTTTGACTTCTGATTTTCCTTATCTCTTTAATCTTTTCACAGTATGCCCAAGCCTAGCAAAAAGGCCAAATTGAGTAAACCGGCAGTCGATAATACCACTCCTGGACCGGCAGACGATCCGGAGCTTGCTAACTCTCTAGAAGACAATGTTGAGATTCCACATGATGATCCTCCTCCTATGGATCAAGAAGACCTTGCTTCTCAGGGGAACGATCCCATGGAGTATAATGCTGAACCGGCCAGCCCTGTCCGGGCTAGCCCTGCCCGGGCTAGTCCGGCTCCTGCTAGTCCTGCTCATGTTAATCCTTCTAAGCCAACTGCCGCTTCAATTGATGATGTTGAGATCACTGGACCGGTTTTTCCACCCTAGGAGAGCCTGTTGTTTTGGCTAAGCATACTGCAAAGGAAGAATTTCTCCAGAAGGACAAGGGCAAGTGGAGTACTGACTTGTCCAGCTATGGTCAGCTCAGTGCTCAAGAACTTCATTCTGGGTACTTAAACCGGCTACATACCAGCCGTGACTATGAAGCTGGCTTGGTGAATTTAATGAAGGAACGCTATGAGGTAACTTATTTTCCTTTGTCTTTTATTTCTTTTTGTGCCTTGTAACTGTACCTTTAGTCCATCGTAGCCCCCAAGTGCCGGTTTAGCCATTTAGGGTGAACCGGGACTTCAGTAGATCCAATATATAACTTTGACTTGCACGTGTAGCCCCTAAGGGCCGGTTTACTTCATTGTGGGTGAACCGAGACTTTTCCTATGTTTAGAACAATGTCACATTAGCCCCCAAGTGCCAAGTATATAACTTGTAATGTGCCTGGGACTTGTCTGAAAAAATTGCCTGTTTCACTACAAATGTACATTAGCCCCCAAGTGTCAAGTGCATAACTTGTTATGTGCTTGGGACTTTGATTGAATTGCTCCATGAGTATCTGATATACTTTTATTTTTGGCAGACTGACTTGAACCGGCGGGCCTATGAAATAACTGAACTCCGGGATAACTTAAAATTCCACCAGACTGCTACTATTAAAGTCAAGGATGAGCTTACACTTGCGTTAGCTAATATGGAGAAGCTAAAGAAGGATTTTTAAGCGGAGCGGTCCACTTGGGAAGTTGAAAAGACTGCTCTAGAGAAGAGAGCCAATGATGCGGAGGCTGCTCTTAATCCGGTGACAGAGGAGTTGTCCGGGTTAAGGCAGCAAATAAGTGACATGACATCTACCATCTTTGGTAAGTTCTCGTGACATAAGCATATTCTTGCAATCCTGTACTGTTCTGGTTTAACTCATAATTCTTACGCAGGGAGGCGCATCACTCATCTTGGTGATGATGTGCGGAAGAAACTGAAAGCTGCATACACTCTGGTGGAGTAGCTATATTTTGGCGCTCAAAGGGCCATTACCGCTATCTCCCACAACAAACCGGCTCCAACTACCATCCAAGGTACTTTGGAAAAACTGTCAATTATGCCTGCCCGTCTTGTCGAAGTGAAGAAGTCATCCGCAAGAGCCGGCGCCCTGATGGCCTTAACCCGAGCGAAGGCTTGGGTTCCTGATTTTGATCCGGCGGAAGCAATGAACGGCTATCCAAGCATGAAAGAAGACGGATCAGCTTTTTCCAGTGATGATCTTCGTGCTTTAACCAAGGATATGCGGCCTCTTGCCAGTAAACTTGCTGATGAGGCGGATCTATCAAGATATCATCCGGGCTATGATATGGAGAATGTATGGGTGGAGCGTCCGTCCTATGATATTGAGAATCTTATTCCGCCCGTCCGTAAGCACAGCTTCGCTCCTGACATTGATCCGTCAGAACTCATAAATGACGAAGTTTATTTCCGAGCCCTTGCGAAGATTAACTCGGCCACAACTGACTTCCAGCAGCTGGAAGAAACCTCCGAAGACCCGGAGCAAGCTGACCCTCAATCGTCACGGCGGGCTGATGCAGAGTCTTAAACCAGCGCCGGTTTAACTTTATGTCCCAGTAGTTTGAGAAAAACTGATATTCTTTTGGGCCTTCTAGCGCCTTGTAATAGGATAGCTGAGATACTGTGCGTTTGTCCCATACTATATTTGTGAGATTGCTTTGATTAGCACCTTCTGAAATATATCCTTCTTTCAATGCTTTTGACGGTTTATTCTACCTGTTTCTGCATAAAACAATGTTCAAAGTGTCCTGGCGGTTTATCGCCGGACGGGTCATAATGCCCAAGCACATGATCTAAGTTGATAACTTGAACTATGTAGAAAGTATAAATATGCACCATACTTGTGATTAAGTGTATCTTAATAAACCTTAATCCGGCAGGAACGATCCAAGGTGTAAGTGCTGATGACTCCCTTTATTACTTGACGGCTTGCCATGAAGGCCGAACCGGGTTACAATGGACTCCGGTTTAGCTGTAGTTTAGTACCGGTGTTTATAACCCAGACTGTCGTGGATTTAGCACGGCAGATGTCCTAGCAAAAGGACTTAGTCGTGAGGCCATCGCTCGGGTTAGCTTAAAGGGGTTAAAGCGGACGAAGGACACAGGGGTTTTATACTAGTTCGGCCCCTTCGATGAAGGTAAAAGCCTACGTCTAGTTTGGTGTGGTATTGCTTGTGCTTCGATGACCAGGGAGCGAATCCGCTTTGCGTGTGTCTCGAGCCATTGTTTCCTCTCCTGAACCGTCGCCTGGTCGTCCCTTTATATAGGAGGCAACGCCCGGTCCGGTTTACAGAGTCCCGAGGCCGGCTCATAAACGTGTCCGCCTCGGTCTCTATTCTATCTTACATCCCAAGTTACATAGCATGACATTTTACAAATCATGGGCCTTTATACATGGGCCCTGAGCCTCCGTGGGCTATAACCTTCTATTACATATTCCACTGGGCTTCTGACAATATAATCTTAATAACGTAAACCGGACCCTCCTAGCCGGTTTATACCTGATAATAATATCCCTGATATTAGGACCCAGATTGATTTGAACTTGTTCATGTCAGTCTTCAAAGTCTAGTACGAATTTCCCTTTCTGCAGATCTCGTATACTTCATAAACCGGCCATGACGTCATCTCCTGGAATCGCTTTAACCTGTTATGACATCATCTGCGCATTTAACGCCCACATCTGTTTGTTACCTTTCTTTATTACCGCTCCGAAGAACGAGGCAACAACTCAATCCATATCCGATTTTCGGTCTCCTCGATTCCCGCGCCTGCCGTTTTATCTCTTCGGCCTATAAATAAGGCCGAGGGCCATCTCTTTTATTCCCTCTGCTTTGTCTTGCTCAGTCTCCAGCGCTCAAGCCTCCGCCGCCGTCCTTCGAACTCACCGTCGTCAGCAAGCCCGGCCGCTGCATCAACCTGAGCACGTCCAGATACTCGTCGCCGTCCTTCCGCTTCCTCAGGTACGTTACTTCTTCTTCCCATAGATCTTAGCTCTAGGGTTTCTCCGTAGCTCGCTGCGAACCCTTGTTTTTCATAGTTCATCACCGTAGGCTATTCTCTAGCTGTAGATGTAAAACTTTTAGGTCAACTCCCGTGCGCGTAACTCCGCTCCATCGTTATAACTTTAGTTCCTCCAATATCGCTAGCTTAGATTGGATCTGTAGAAAACTTCCGCTGCCTTCACTGAATATGACTTGAATTGTTTTGCCTTTTTCTTGCACCGTAGATCCATATTTTACCTCTGCTTCATGTGAAAGTTGTTTCTCACACTTTAGATCTACAACTTATCCGCTTATGTCACCGGTTCAATTGTAACCCGCGCCTCATATGCCTACCTTGTCGGTTTAGATTTAGGCCTGTATTCCGTAATTGGCGGTTTAAATGTCTCCTTCTATATTCATAAACTGGTAATTGTCTGGTTCACATGTGATCCGGATCAGTAGGCACAATTAGCCCCTTTGTGTAAACCGTCAATTAAATCAACATCTTCATAGTTGGTAAACTGGATCTTGTATTGTATTTTTCAGCATTCCTTCCTTGGAAAAAATGGCCTCCACAGCGAAACAGTTTGTTGCCTGCAACTGGGTTCCATCCCGGATCACTGAGGACGATTTAGTAGAGGCAGCCTCAATTGGCGTTCTGGGTCCTAAAGAGGTTCTGCACCGGCGGGCCCCTGGAAAAGAGTGTCCTCCTAAGCCTAAGGAGGGAGAGACCATAGTATTTTTCGATCATCTGGTCCGGGGTTTTAGCCCTCCCGGTTCAAAGTTCTTCCGCGACGTTTTAGCCGATTTTCAACTCCATCCGCAAGATCTGGGTCCCAACTCCGTATCGAACATCTGCAACTTCCAAGTCTTCTCAGAAGCATATCTGCAAGAAGAGCCATCTGTAGAGCTGTTCCGGGATTTCTTCCATCTGAACCGCCGGACCGATTTCTCTGACGGGCCTCATACTGAACTTGGTGGTGTAAGCATCCCGAAGAGGAAGGATGTAAGCTTTCCTCACGCCACTCTTCACAACCATCCGAATGATTGAACCAGACTTGGTTCTACTGTAAGGATACTTCGCCAGAGGGAGAAAATCCGCTGCCGGGTTACCATGCTTACCGCCTGATGCCGGATCATCCTTTCCCGCAGCGTCTGAGCGCCCAAGACTGGGCTCGATATACCCCCCAACTCTCCAAGCCCAGGGCTTTCGTAGCTAACGGTTTAACCGGGGTCAACTTTGTCCGCTGCTGGCTCTCTTGGAGCATTCTCCCATTAAGCCGGCGATCAAGCTTAATGTGTGAATATACTGGTAATCCGGAAGACCCCTAGCGCCACACAAACATAGTGCTTCCTAACAAGGAAGTTACTGAATCTGCAAAGAAGATGTTGAACATTCCTCTGGAGGAGTGCAGCCGAACCGGCTTAGCTCCATTCTGTGCGAACAATGAACCGCCATCCGTAAGATTCTTCTGTTCCTTTCTTTTCGCTATAACCCGTCCATATCGCTTGTCTTCAATATGTCTTTATTCCTTTACACAGGCTAATGATCCCTTCTAGAAGAGGAAAACTCAAGATAAACCGGCGAAGCCAACCCGCAAGAAGAGCTTAGCCATGAAGAAACAGAAGAAGAAACCTGCCGCTGCTTCCGGTTCAAACCCTGAACAAGATGATCCGGCTTCTGAGGTACTGCTTGACTCTTATGTCCCTTGAATTCTCTTTGTCTACATTTATGTCAATAATGTCTTTTCCCAGGATCCGGCGGAGGGAAGTAAAGCGGATGAAGTTGAGGTAATTTCTCTCTCATCTGATTCAGAACCGTTGCCACCCAAGATTCGCCGGGTAGCCCAGAAATATCCCTTTTCTCACCCTTATGCTCAACTGGATCCTGACTTTCTTTTGAAGAAACAGCAACATGAGGCTCGCCGGACCACACGCCACAGTGGTCACGCGGTTGAATCATCCGGATTACCCCACACGCCAGCTCGCAGACGCCGCTCAGAGGTTTTGCTTACTCCAACCCTTCTTCATCCAAAAGCAGGTCTTATCCGCAAACCTCTTAAACCGTCTGATCCCAACTACTGATACGTCCAAAACGTATCTATAATTTCTGCTTGCTCCATGCCACTTTTGGGTGATATTGCTATGATATTCATACACTTCCATACACTTTTGATCATATTTGGACTAACTTACTAATCCAGTGCACCCCAGTGCCAGTTTCTGTTTTCGGCTGTTTTTGTATTTCAGGTTTTCACGTTACGAGAACTGCCAGGAAAAATCCAGAAAAATTATATAAAAAATCAGCGTTCC
>LR738709.1:39697363-39787486 GCA_902687465.1 Secale cereale | reverse complement strand
CCAGGGCTCCAAGCGCCCTGGCAGTGCGCCCCCCAGGGCCGCGCCGGGGTGGCGCCTGGGCCCCCCGAAGCTTCCCCGATGCCCCCCTTTGGCATATATTTAAAGCGTCCTCCGAAACCCTCAGAACAGGAACTCTTTTCGCGATCCCATCTCTGTTCCGCCGCCGCCGCCGCTTCCAAGATCGGGAGCACCAGGAGAACTCTTCCCGGCACCCTGCCGGAGGGGAGGATCACCACCGGGAGCTTCTCCACCACCATGGACACCTCCCGGATGACTCGTGAGTAGTCTCCCTTGGACCATGAGTCCATGACCAGTAGCTATGTGATGTTCTCCTCCCGTTCTTGTGCTTCACTAATTAGTCCTCGTGAGCTGCCCTACATGATCGAGGCACATATGTAATCCTTATGCTGTTGCTATGTTGAGTTTGCTGGGATCCGATGGATTATGAGATTATGTTCAGATTGATCTTGAGTAATATATTTGATCTACCTCTTTTATATTTTTGTTCATAAGTAATTCTTGCATGTTCTCCGTTGTTATTTATTGATTTGGCCAAGTAGTAGGTAGTGACTCCAAGAGGGAACGTTATGCTCGATTGTGGGTTCATGCCCCTCGATGACTAGCTTGAGTGACAGAAACATGAGTCTAGGGGATGTGCTGTTGCCACAAGGGGGAAAACAACGGTGCTTGTGCCCGCGGGTGCAAGGATTGTTTACTTTACGCAAAGTTCTTTTAATGCAGTTGTCTGTTGCATTGAGTTTACACTATGGGTGGGGCTCGCAACTTAATACCAGCGAGATGTTCTGGATAGATATCTCAAGGTGGATGATTAGTAGTAGATATTGATGGATTTCGGTCTACTTACTTTGGCGTACCGCCCATGCTTTGAACCTCAATCTTTCTTGCAATGTAATCAGCATTGGTTTTCGCTCGTGGGTCCTGTCAATTGCCCAGCTGTAATTCGTTTACCTCACATAGCTGTTTTATCGTCTTTGGGAGAGAGACATCACTAGTGAACATCATGAGACTCCGGTCCATATTACCATCATTGATCACATCCGCTATTTACTTTTCGTTATCATTTACTATTGCAAAACACTATCTATCACTACTATCATTGCTTTTAATCCTTTGTGAACTACAAGGCCGGAGGGATTGACAACCTCTCTGTACTCGTTGGGAGCAAAGTTATTTGTATCTGTGTGCAGGTCCACGTTGATTGCTACTATCTGGCGCCGTAGCAGTTGACACCTACCTGTTGAACCTAGGAGTCTCTGGGGATTCGATCCTTGGCATCTTTGCTAAGGGAAAACACTTCCACAACACTGCATCTTACACCTTCCACTTGGGGTAACCAACGAGGGGTTCGAGGCCCATCAACTACCAGGAAGCTCCTCTGTCTTCTTCCAGCGAGTCGACTGCTACTCAAGTCCTGGTGCTTAAGACCGTTCCTGGGTAAGTCATCTTTCCAAATGCCTGGATTATCTGTCCGTTTTGACTTTGTGATTTTCATTACTCTTTAAATCCTCATCAGTATGCCCAAGCCTAGCAAGAATGCGAAATTAAATAAACCGGCTACCGAACACACCACCGCTGAACCGGCAGAGAATCTTGAAGCGGCCAACCCTCTGGAGGAAAATGTAGAAGTTCAACACGATGATCCTTCCCCAATGGATCAAGAAGATCTTGCTGCTCCAGGGGGTGACGCTATGGAGAACACAGCTGAACCGGCCAGCCCTATCCGGGTTAGTCCTCCTCGGGCTAGTCCGGCTGCTGTGAGTCCGGCGCAAACCAATCCTGCTATGACTGATGATCCGCCCAGGCCAACTGCCGCCTCAACAGAAGATGTTGAGATTACTGGGATAAGTTTCTCTGCTCCTACGGAGCCTGTTGTCTTAGCTAGACACACTGCTAAGGAGGAAAAATTTCAGCAAGACAAAGGCAAGTGGAGCACAGAATTGTCAAGTTATATGCTGCTTAGTGCCCAGGAGCTCCACTCCGGGTATCTGAACCGGCTCTTCACCAGCCGCGACCATGACGCTGGTTTAGTCAACATGAAGAAGGAGAAATATGAGGTATCTTCTTTCCTCTTGCCTTTCACTTATGCTTGTAACTTGCAATTATATCCTTAGGCCATAGTAGCCCCCAAGTGCCGGTTTACTTCATTTGTGGGTGAACCGGGACTTCTCTTATGTCTGAGGATAAACTTACATTAGCCCCCAAGTGTCAAGGGCATAACTTGTTATGTGCTTGGGACTTGCCTGAAAAAGTTGTTTTCTTTCACCTCAATTGTACATTAGCCCCCAAGTGTCGAGTGCATAACTTGTTATGTGCTTGAGACTTTTGATTGAACTGTTCTTCTAACACTTTCTTTTTTCTGCAGGCTGACTTGAACCGGAGAGCTTCGGAGGCATCTGAGCTCCGGAATAACTTGGCCTTCCAGGAAACTGCTTCAACTAAAGCCAAGGAGGAACTTGCCCTTGCTTTAGCTAGTATGGAAAAACTCAAGAAGGACTTTGAAGCATAACGGTCCACATGGGAGGTGCAAAGGGCTTGTTTAGAAAAGAGATCAAAGGATGCTGGGGCTGCTTTCAATCCGGTGACGCAGGAGTTATCCGGGTTAAAGCAATATATAGACGATATGACCTATGCTATCTTCGGTGAGTACCTGTCTTCATATGTTTGTATCCTTGCAATCTTATACAGCTCCGGTTTAACTCACCAATTGTATACAGGGAGGCGCGTAACTCATCTTGGAGATGATGTACGGAGGAAACTGAAAGCTTCTTATACCTTGGTGGAACAACTCTACTCCGGTGCTCAGAGAGCCATCAGTGCTATGTCGCACAACAAGCCGGCGCCGACCACTATCCAAGGTACTCTGGAGAAGTTATCTATCTTGCCCGCTCGACTTGTTGAAGTGAAGAAATCTGCTCTAAGAGCTGGCTCTCTCATGGCGTTAACCCGGGCCAAGGCGTGGGTTCCCGATTTTGATCCAGCGGAGGCCATGAATGGTTATCCCAGCATGAAAGAAGACGGGTCAGCCTTCTCTTCTGAAGATCTTTGCTCTTTAACCAAAGACATGGGCCCTCTTGCCAGTAAGCTTGCCGGTGAAGCGGACTTAGCAAGGTATCATCCAGGTTATGATTTAGAGAATGCGCGGGTGGAGCGGCCGGTTTATGACACCGAAAATCTGATCCCACCCGTTCGTAAGCATACCTTCACTCCTGACATTGATCCGTCAGACCTCATAAACGATGAAGTATATTTCCGCGCCCTTGCCATGATTGACTGGAGCACTCCTGATTTCTAGCAGCTGTCAGAAGCCGACGAAGATCTGGAGCAAGCTGACCCTCGGTCTTCACAGCGAGCTGAAGAAGAATCCTAAACCGGCTCCGGTTTAATCTTTATATGCTGAATACTTTGCAAGAAATTGATATTCTTTTGGGACTGCAAGTGCCTTGTAATAGAATAGTTGAGATACTGCCTTTGTCCCACCGTTATGGTATTTCTTTGATTGGCACTCCCCAATTTATCTCCTGTTTGCAATGCTTTAACAGTTTATATTACCTGTGTCTGCATGAACAATGCTAAAAGATGTCCTGGCGGACGGATTATACTGCCCTGACACATGTTCCAAATGAATAACTTGAACGACATATAAAATACAAACATATACCATACCTGTGATTAAGTGTGCCTGTAGACCTTAACCCGGTAGGAATAATTCAAGGCGTAGGTGCTGATGAAGCCCTTGGCTTTCTTGTCGGCTTAGCATAAAGGCCGATCCGGGTTACGATAAACGCCGGTTTAACTACCGCTGGTGTTCATGACCCAGACTTTTAGCTCTGTAGATGTATGGACAACCTTGTAGTTGTCCAGTCTTGTATCAATGGACTTGGTTAAAAAACCAATGACCTTGAAGATAAAGATTTGTGAAAATATAAAAAATAAAAAATAAAGTTTTTGGGCAAATAAGACCATGTAGTCGAAGCTTTTTACGAGCTACCAGGCTCCAAATTCGAGGCTTTTTATGAGCTGCTAGGCTACTGTCATTAACCATTTTAGCAAAGCATGTCAAGATGCTCCGCAATCCTTAACCAAATCATCGATGTCAATAGCTACCCAATGTTTCAAAATCTCATAAAGATTTTGTCTTTGGGTAATCACTCGATGATCGTCAATTTAACGTGACCAAGTTCAGGGTCCCGAAGGATTGACTTGTGATACGTTCGACGGGTCATACCAGGTTTACCTGGACAGCGTGATTTACTTGATCCAGGCAGGTTAATCCGGGGTTTTAGGTGTATGCACCGGGCTTCCAAGCCATGTTCACTACAAGGGTATTCAACTCGCTGAGAGCCCCCAGGTAGTGTGTGAGTCATTGCTCGTCGGGGCATATGTTTGGGTTGTGCTAGGCATCAAACCCTCTTTTACCCCTCATCATCATGTGGAAATTGCCGAAGCAACCAGAGCAGTGCTCTTATGATGGGCTTCATATCGCCGCCGGTTCAAGAGACCATGGGAAACTTCCTTGCCCGCGGAAGCCCCCATGTGATTCTTGTTTGTATAGATAAGGTGGCTGATTCCTTGATTTGTCAAGGGCGCCGGTTTAGGAGGCCATGGAAGGCTTCTTTGGAAGCCCCCATGTGATACTCCTTTGTGTAAAGGACACGGCTGTTTCCTTGATTCTATCAAGGGCGCCGGTTTAGGAGGCCATGGAAGGCTTCTTTGGAAGCCCCCATGTGATACTCCTTTGTGTAAAGGACACAGCTGATTCCTTGATTCTATCAAGGGCGCCGATTTAAGAGGCCATGGTAAGCTTCTTTGGAAGCCCCCATGTGATACTCTTTGCGAAAAAGATGGCTGATTCCCCGGTGTGCCGGTGGCGCCTGTTTATTTTATTAATCATAATATATACATTGTACATAAAGGCGAATATGTTCTCTTTGACAGAACTCCTCCATACCCCCTTGGATAGGTTGGTGCCATTATCAGTTATAATGCTGTGTGGAAAGCCAAACCAGAAAATCACCTTTTTGATGAACTGAACCGCCATTGCCGCATAACACTTACTGAATGGCTCTGCTTCAACCCACTTTGTGAATTTGTCCACTGCTACCAACAGGTGGGTTTTCTTATCTTGGGATCTTTTAAAGGGTCCAACCATATCTAGCCCCCAAGTTGCAAACGGCCAAGTAATTGGGATCATCCTCAGCTCCTGTGCCGGTATATGAGCACGCCATGAGAATTTCTGGCAAGCATCACATTTTTTAACCAAGTCCTCTGCATCGGCATGAGCCGTCATCCAGTAGAACCCATGACGAAAAGCTTTAGCTACCAAGGATTTTGAACCGGCGTGATGACCGCAATCCCCTTCGTTAATTTCTCGAAGAATATCACAGCCTTCCTCTGATGATACACACCACTGAAACGCCCCAGAAACGCTGCGGTGATGAAGTTCTCCATTGATGATAGTCATAGATTTAGACCGCCAGATTATCTGCCGGGCCTCGACTTCGTCCTCTGGCAACTCACCTCGGCTCATGTATGCCAAATAAGGGAGTGTCCAATCCGGAATGACATGAAGTGCTGCGACCAACTGTGCTTCCGGATCAGGAACAACCAAGTCCTCCTCTGAAGGTATCTGTATCAATGGATTATGCAATTCATCCAAGAAAGTATTAGGTGGAACCGGTTTACGCTGGGAACCCATCCGGCTTAACGCGTGAGCTGCTTCATTTTTCCTCCGATCTATATGATCCACCTGGTACCCCTTGAAGTACCCCGCAACAACATCTACCTCTCGTCAATATGCTGCCATGAGTGGGTCCTTGGAATCCCACTTGCCTAAAACCTATTGAGACACCAGATCTAAATCACTAGAACACTTAACTCGGCTCAAGTTCATCTCCTTGGCCATCCGCAGACCATGGAGGAGAGCTTCATATTCAGCAGCATTGTTAGTGCAAGGGAACATTAAACGGAGGGCGTAGCAGAACTTATCACCTCGTGGTGAAGTTAACACGACTCCAGCCCCCGAGCCCTCCAACTGTCTTGAACCGTCAAAGTGAATAGTCTAGTACGTATGATCCGGCTTCTCCTCAGGTGCTTGTAACTCCGTCCGGTCATTGATGAAATCCACCAATGCTTGGGATTTTATAGCAGTACGAGGCACATACTTTAATCCGTGCGGGCTAAGCTCAATAGCCCACTTTGCAACCCTACCAGTGGCTTCTCTGTTCTGGATTATATCCCCTAACGGAGCTGAACTGACAACGGTGATTGGGTGGCCCTGAAAATAGTGCTTCAACTTCCGGTTTGCCATGAACACCCCATACACCAGCTTCTACCAATGTGGATATCTCTGTTTTGACTCAATGAGCACCTCACTGATGTAGTAAACCGGCCGTTGAACCGGATATTCTTTGCCTGCCTCCTTGAGCTCTACCACAATGGCCACGCTTACTGCACGGGCATTGGCGGCCACGTATAACAGTAACGGCTCATTGTCAACCGGGGCAGCAAGGACTGGTGGTTCTGCCAATTGCTTCTTCAGATCCTCGAACGCAGCATCTGCGGCATCGCTCCAAACAAACCGGTCCGTCTTTTTCATCATCTGGTAGAGCGGGATTGCCTTCTCCCCTAAATGGCTGATGAACCGACTCAGTGCTGCAATACGGCCCGCCACGCGCTGGACATCATTGATGCACGCCGGTTTAGGCAAGGATGTGATCGCCTTGATCTTCTCCAGATTAGCTTCAATCCCTCTGTTTGACACTAAGAATCCAAGGAGTTTGCCCGCCGGAACACCAAAGACGCACTTCTCCGGATTGAGCATCATTTTATAAACTCGGAGGTTGTCAAAGGTTTCTTTTAAATCTTCTATCAGTGTCTCCTCCTTCCTGGATTTCACCACAATGTCATCAACGTATGCATGGACATTTCTTCCAATCTGCCCTTGTAGGCAGTTCTGTACACAATGCTGGTAGGTTGCTTGGGCACTCTTGAGCCCAAAAGGCATGGATACATAGCAGAAGGCTCCAAAGGGAGTTATGAAAGCTGTCTTCTCCTGGTCCTTAACTGCCATCTTGATCTGATGATAACCTGAATATGCATCAAAAAAACTTAGCCGCTCACATCCTACCGTAGCATCGATAATTCGATCAATACAGGGGAGAGCCAAAGGATCAGTTGGGCAAGCCTTGTTCTAGTCTGTGTAATCAACACACATCCTCCAGGTTCCGTTTTTCTTAAGTACCAGCACCGGATTAGCCAACCACTCTGGATGAAACACCTCAACTATGAAGCCTGCGGCCAAGAGCCTAGCCACTTCTTCTCCTATAGCCTTGCGCCTCTCCTCATTGAAGCGGCGCAGATACTGCTTGACCGGTTTAAACTTCGGATCAATATTAAGACTATGCTCAGCGAGTTCCCTCGGTATACTTGGCATGTCAGAAGGTTTCCACGCAAAGATATCCCGATTCTCACGAATGAACTCGATGAGCGCGCTTTCCTATTTCGGATCTAGGTTAGCGCTGATAGTGAACTGGTTGGATGAATCGCCAGGAACAAAGTCCACCTGTTTGGTCTCCTCAGCCAATTTAAATTTCAATGCCGGATCATGTTCTGTGGTTGGCTTCTTCAGTGGGGACATGTCTGCCAGATCAACATTGTCCTTATAGAACTTTAGCTCTTCCGTAGCGCAAACTGCCTCAGCATAAGCCGCATCTCCTTCCTCGCACTCCAATGCAATCTTGCGGCTCCCATGAACCGTGATAGTTCCTTTGTGGCCTGGCATTTTGAGCTGCAGATAAACATAACACGGTCTAGCCATGAACTTGGCGTAAACCGGTCTCCCAAACAGAGCGTGGAATGGACTCCTGATCTTTACAACCTCAAAGGTCACAGTCTTCGATCTAGAGTCATGCTCATATCCAAAGGTAACTTCCAAATTGATTTTTCCAATTGGATAGGCCGATTTACCTGGTACCACCCCATGGAACACTATGTTGGACTGTCTGAGCTTCTTATCTGTCAACCCCATACGTCGAAAAGTCTCATAATACAAGATGTTGATACTGCTGCCTCCATCCATAAGAACTTTGGTGAACTTATAACCACCCACCTGTGGTGCCACCACTAGAGCCAACTGACCCGGATTATCAACCCATGGTGGGTGATCTTCTCTGCTCCATACAATGGGTTGCTCAGACCAACGCAAAAAACATGGTATCGCCGGTTCAACAGAATGCACTGTCCTCTTCAGAACCTTTTGATTCTGTTTGCATAAACTTGTGGTGAAGATGTGATACTGCCCACTTCTCAGCTCCTTCGGATTATTCTGATATCCAGATTGCTGCTGCTGCTGACGCTGTTGATTCCCTTGGTTGTTGTATCCGCCCTGACCATGTTGCTGGTTATGTTGATGCTGATTGTTGCCACTTTGGTTACTGTTACCGCCGTGGTATCCTGAACCGGATCCACCACCCTGATAACCGGGACCTTGAAAACCGGGACCTGATCCGCCGGGGGGCCCGTGATCATATTTGGTCTGTTTCATAAACTCTTGCATAATGAAACAGTCTTTCTAGAGATGCATAGCCGGGTTTTCCACTGTGTCGTGCCTTGGGCAAGGCATGTTCAACTGGCGCTCTAGATTAATAGGTGGCCTCCCGTTGCATGGGGGCGGCTTACCCTTGCGGCGCTGCCCGTTGTCCTGAGCATTGGTATTGGCCACAAAGTCTGAGCTGCCCTCCGCTTTACGCTTACCATTATACCCTTGGCCCGCCGGATTGGCCTGCGGCAGTTTACCGTTCTTGCTCGCCTTCCTAGACTTGTCTCCATCTGCCTCCGGATACTTGGTGTTATCAGAGTCTCCATATTTTACCAAAACACCCATGAGTGTTCCCATGTTGTTGCAATCACGTTTGAGCCGCCCCAATTTCTACCTCAAAGGCTCAAACCGGCAATTGCCTTCTAAGGTTACTATCGCTGTACTTGGATTGATGCTATTGGAAGAGTGCAAGATTTCGGACACTCGACGCACCCAACTGCTCGTGGACTCTTGGTCTCCTTGAACACAGGCAGCTAAGTCGAGAACAGACATCGACTGCTTACACGTGTCCTTGAAGTTATTGATAAACCGGCGTCGCAATTCACCCCATGATCCGATGGAGTTAGGCGGCAAACCCTTTAGCCATGTCCGGGCCGTGCCCTCGAGCATCATTGTGAAGTATTTAGCACACGCCGCTTCATCCACATCGAGCATCTCCATGGCCATCTCATAACTCTCGACCCACGCCTCGGGGGCGAGATCCGCTGTGTAGTTGGGCACCTTGCGCGGACCCTTGAAATCTTTGGGCAGTTTCACGTTCCGTAAAGTGGGGATAAGACACTGCACTCCCAAGGAACTGGACATGATTCCTATTTCGACTGTGGTGGTGAGATGTACTAGAGTTGCCTGATGGGCGTCGTGTCTAGCCTGATCCACCACTTCTTGCGCATGTGCTTCCTCTCCTGCCGGATTATCCTGCCTCTGTCGATGACGTCTCCGTGCACTGCTGGATATAGCCGGTTCATCCAGACGCCTCGTATAGCTCCGGCTTGGGCGAGGGGTTGAATGAATCCTCTCCCGGCTATATGAATAAGCCTGCTGCTGAGTTAGCGCCGTGTCTAGCAACTCCTTGGCCCGTTGTGCCTCCACTACCATGGGGGATGTACCTTAAATGGGAAGGGCGGCCAGCCATGAAGCGGCTGCAACTATGTTGTCCAACGGGCTAGAATAATGACCAGGAGGGGTGGGTACATGCTGGGCTGGCACAACTTGGCGATTCGGCTCTGCGGCCGGCGGTAGAACCGATGCACCTGTTCCTGGTGCCCCTCCCCGGTTTATCTCTGGATGATTACTGGTTCCTGTGCCTGGCGTGTTAAAGAGATTTCTTGCCTCATAAACCGGCGGCAAACGAGATCGTTGTCTTCTCCACATTACCTCTTGTGAGGCGTTCTGATCTAACCTGAGTCGAAAAGCTTGAGAATCCAACTCTGCCTGTCTTATAGCCATCCTAGCTTTCTCCGCAGCCAGATCCAACTTAGCTTGCTCAATCCAGCTCTTCACCTGAGCGATCTCTGCATCGTGCTGCTCCTTGTCGGCCTGGGCTACTTCTGCTGTTGCGAGTGCTGTCAAAGTGTCGACTAAGGTGGATAGGACGTCGGAGGGCGACAGGGGAAGGTCTCCAGCTCTAGCTCCCATTGCCTCAGAGGATAACGCCCCAGTCGTCGAGGGCTGCTGCATGGGTTATGATTTGGCCATGAAAACAGCAACCCTGTTTGGCGGATCGAAGGGGTCCGGAATACTATCGCCATCGGAACAACCCTCAGATCGGCCGTCCTGCAACAGATACGAAGATTCGGTCTCTCCGGATGAAGATTCATCGCCGGAATAAACAACTGTCTCGCCACCAGAATCCGATCCGTCCTCGGCTTGTACTCCATGCACTGCTCCGACGAAGACATGCTTCACGGCGGGCTGAATCCGGGCTGGTCTTGCACGCTGAGCCGACTCGACGATGTTGGGGAAGATGTTCGGCTCAGGGCCCGGTTCGCCGATCTTGCCGATGAAGACGTGGATGCCGCCGAAGGGGACCCGGTAGCCGTATTCGATTGAATCGGCCTCGGGGCCCCAGCCTGCATCGTCGATGTAGATTCGGCCACGACGACTCTTGGTCATCCGGCCCACTGTGTAGCCCTTAAGCCCTTCAAAGCTGCCCTTCAAGAACCTAACACCATCGCACGATAGCCCCATGGTGGGCGCCAACTGTCGTGGATTTAGCACGGCAGATGTCCTAGCAAAAGGACTTAGTCGTGAGGCCATCGCTCGGGTTAGCTTAAAGGGGTTAAAGCGGACGAAGGACACATGGGTTTTATACTAGTTCGGCCCCTTCGATGAAGGTAAAAGCCTACGTCTAGTTTGGTGTGGTATTGCTTGTGCTTCGATGAACAGGGAGCGAATCCGCTTTGCCTGTGTCTCGAGCTGTTGTTTCCTCTCCTGAACCGCCGTTGGGTCGTCCCTTTATATAGGAGGCAACGCCCGGTCCGGTTTACAGAGTCCCGAGTGATACGTCCAAAACGTATCTATAATTTCTGCTTGCTCCATGCCTCTTTTGGGTGATATTGCTATGATATTTATACACTTCCATAAACTTTTGATCATATTTGGACTAACCTATTAACTTAGTGCACCCCAGTGCCAGTTTCTGTTTTCTGCTGTTTTTGTATTTCAGGTTTTCCCGTCACGTAAACTGCCAGAAAAATCCCGGAAAAATTATATAAAAAATCAGCGTTCCAGAAGCTTCCCGGCAGCCAAAGTACAGCCGGAGGGGGGCCACCAGGGCTCCAGGCGCCCTGGTGGCGCGTCCCCCCTCCTGGCCGCGCCGGGGGGGCGCCTGGGCCCCCCAGGCCTCCGCTGATGCCCCCCTTTGGCATATATTTATATCGTGTCCCGAAACCCTCGAGACGGGAACCCTTTTTCACGTTCTCATCTCTGTTCCGCCGCCGCCGCGCTTCCAAGATCGGGAGCACCAGGAGAACTCTTCCCGGCACCCTGTCGGAGGGGAGGATCACCACCGGGAGCCTCTCCACCACCATGGACGCCTCCCGGATGAGTTGTGAGTAGTCTCCCTTGGACCATGGGTCCATGACCAGTAGCTATGTGATGTTCTCCTCCAGTTCTTGTGCTTCACTAATTAGACCTCGTGAGCTGCCCTACATGATCGAGGCACATATGTAATCCTTATGCTGTTGCTATGTTGAGTTTGCTGGGATCCGATGGATTGTGAGATTATGTTCAGATTGTGTTTGAGTAATATATTTGATTCACTTCTTTTATATTTATGTTCGTAAGTAATTCTTGCATGTTCTCCATTGTTATTTATTGCTTTGGCCAAGTAGTAGGTAGTGACTCCAAGAGGGAACATTATGCTTGATTGTGGGTTCATGCCCCTCGATGACTAGTTTGAGTGACAGAAACATGAGTCTAGGCGATGTGCTGTTGCCACAAGGGGGAAAACAACGGTGCTTGTGCCCGCGGGTGCAAGGATTGTTTACTTTACGCAAAGTTCTTTTAATGCAGTTGTCTGTTGCTTTGAGTTTACACTATGGGTGGGACTCGCAACTTAATACCAGCGAGATGTTCTGGATAGATATCTCAAGGTGGATGATTAGTAGTAGATGCAGATGAATTTCGGTCTACTTGCCTTGGCGTACCGCCCATGCTTTGAACCTCTACCTTTCTTGCAACATAGTTAGCATTGGTTTGCGCACATAATCCTGTCAATTGCCCAGCTGTAATTCGTTTACCTCACATAGCTGTTTTATCGTCTTTTGGGAGAGAGACATCACTAGTGAACATCATGGGACCCCGGTCCATATTACCATCACTGATCGCATCCGCTATTTACTTTCCGTTTTTACTTATTATTTGCAGCAATACCTATCACTATTATCACTTGCATTTGATCCTTTGTAAACGACAAGGCCGGAGGGATTGACAACCTCTCTGTACTCGTTGGGAGCAAAGTTATTTGTATCTGTGTGCAGGTCCACGTTGATTGCTAATATCTGGCGCCGTTAGCAGTTGACACCTTCTTGTTGAAACTGGGAGTCTCAGGGGAAATCGATCCTTGGTATCTTTGCCAAGGGAAAACTTCCGCTACACTGCATCTCAAACCTTCCACTTGGGGTAACCAACGAGGGGCGAGAAGCCATCACCGAGGCCGGCTCATAAACGTGTCCGCCTCGGTCTCTATTCTACCTTACATCCCAAGTTACATAGCATGACGGTTTACAAATCATGGGCCTTTATACATGGGCCCTCAGCCTCAGTGGGCTATAAGCTTCTGTTACATATTCCACTGGGCTTCTGACAATATAATCTTAATAACGTAAACCGGACCCTCGTAGCCGGTTTATACCTGATAATAATATCCCTGACACAGACTATAACTCTGTAAACACAGATGTAGTGGCAACTTTATAGTCATCCACTCCTTGAATCAGTGGACTTGGTTGAAAAACCAATGACCTGGAAGATAAAGATTTGAGAAAACATAAAAAATGAAAAATAAAGTTTTTGGGCAAATAAGACCATGTAGTCGAGGCTTTTTACGAGCTGCCAGGCTCCAAATTCGAGGCTTTTTATGAGCTGCCAGGCTACTGTCATGAACCATTTTTGCAAAGCCTGTTAAGATGGTCTGCAATCCTTAACCAAATAATCAATGTCAAATGCTACCAAGTTCAAAAAATCTCGTAAAGATTTGACTTGTGTAATCACTTGATGATCGTCAATTTAACGTTACCAAGTTCAGGGTCCGTAAGGATTGACTTGTGTGTACGTTCGACGGGTCGTACCAGGTTTAACTGGACGGCGTGACTTACTTGATGCAGGCAGGTTAATCCGGGGTTTTAGGTGTATACACCAAGCTTCCAAGCTGTGTTTACTACAAGAGTTTTCAACTCGCTGATGTCTTGCATCAGGAGCCCCCAGGTAGCATTTGAGCATTGCTCGTCGGGGCCTATGTTTGAGTTGTGCTAAGCATCAAACTCTCTTTTGCCCCTCATCATCATGTGGAAATTGCCGAAGCAACCAGAGCTGTGCCCTTATGATGGTCTTGACGCGGTCGCCGGTTTAAGAGGCCATAGGAACTCCCTTGCCCACAGAAGCCCCCATGTGATACTCTTATGAAAAATGCGGCTGATACCCCGATTTATCGGGGGCGCCGGTTTATTATATTGATCATAGTATATACAAAAGATATGTACATAAAGCGGAGCCTATGGCTCAAGCATAATAAGGTCGAAGAAGAGCGATGTTCCACGGCCGCTTGGACTCCTCCTCCGCCGTACGTGAGTCCTTATGTTCTCGAACGTCGATGAGGTAGTATGATCTGTTGTGCAGGTTCTTGCTGACCACAAAGGGTCCCTCCCAAGGTGGGGATAGCTTGTGCATGTCTGTCTGGTCCTGGATGAGCCGGAGCACCAGATCTCCTTCTTGAAACGTCCTTGTTTTAACCCGGCGACTATGATATCGGCGCAGATCTTGCTGATAAATCGCCGATCGAGCTGCTGCCGTGTCCCTTTCTTCGTCCAGCCGGTCCAACGCGTCTTGCCTTGCTTTTTCATTATCCACTTCAACGTAAGCCGCCACCCGCGGCGAGTCATGAGGGATATCACTAGGGAGAACCACTTCAGCTCCATATACCATGAAGAAAGGCGTGTATCCCGTGGATCTGTTAGGTGTAGTATTGATGCTCCATAGTACAGAAGGTAATTCCTCCACCTAACAACCCAATGTTCTCTGCAAAGGAACCATAAGCTGGGGCTTGATGCCTCTCAAGATCTCTTGATTGGCTCTTTCAGCTTGGCCATTAGACTGAGGGTGAGCTACTGATGATACATCAACGCGGATGTGCTCTCGTTGACAGAACTCCTCCATAGCCCCCTTGGATAGATTGGTGCCATTATCAGTTATAATGCTGTGTGGAAAGCCAAATCGGAAAATCACCTTTTTGATGAATTGAACCGCCGTTGCCGCGTCACACTTGCTGACAGGCTCCGCTTCAACCCATTTGGTAAACTTGTCCACCGCCACCAAAAGGTGGGTCTTTTTATCTTGTGATCTCTTAGAAGGGTCCAACCATATCCAGCCCCCAAGTCGCAAACGATCAAGTAATTGGAATCATCCTCAATTCCTGCGCCGGTATATGAGCACGCCGTGAAAATTTCTGGCAAGCATCACATTTTCTGACCAAGTCCTCTGCGTCGGCATGAGCCGTCAACCAGTAGAACCCATGATGAAAAGCTTTAGCCACCAAAGACTTTGAACCGGCATGATGACCACAATCTCCTTCATGAATCTCTCTAAGAATATCACAGCCCTCCTCTGGTGATACGCACCGGTGAAACGCCCCAGAGATGCTGCGATGATGAAGTTCTCCATTGACAATCGTCATTGACTTGGACCGCCGGATTATCTGTCTAGCCAAGACTTCGTCCTCTGGTAACTCACCTCGGTTCATGTACACCAGGTAGGGAAGCGTCCAATCCGAAATAACATGAAGTGCCGTGACCAATTGTGCCTCCGGATCAGGAACGGCCAAGTCCTCTTCTAAAGGTAACTGCATCGACGGATTGTGCAACTCATCCAAGAAGGTATTGGGCGGAACAAGTTTACGCTGAGAACCCAGCCGGCTTAACGCGTCAGCCGCGTCATTCTTTCGCCGGTCTATATGATCCACCTGATAACCCTTGAAGTGTCCAGTGACAGCGTCTACCTCTCATCGATATGCTGCCATGAGTGGGTCTTTGGAATCCCACTTGCCAGATACTTGCTGTGCCACCAGGTCTGAATCGCCAAAGCATTTAACCCGGCTTAAGTTCATCTCCTTGGCCATTCGCAGACCATGGAGGAGAGCCTCATATTCAGCAGCATTGTTAGTGCAAGGGAACATTAAACGGAGGACATAACAAAACTTATCACCTCGTGGGGAAGTTAACACGACTCCAGCCCCCGAGCGCTCCAATTGCCTTGAACCGTCAAAGTGAATAGTCCAATATGTGTGATCCGGCTTTTCCTCAGGTGCTTGCAACTCTGTCCAATCGTTGATGAAATCCACCAAAGCCTGAGACTTTATCGCAGTACGGGGCACATCCTTCAATCCGTGCGGGCTAAGCTCCATGGCCCACTTTGCAACCTGACCGGTAGCCTCTCTGTTTTGTATTATATCCCCCAACGGAGCTGAACTGACAACAGTGATTGGATGGCCTTGAAAATAGTGTTTTAGCTTCCGGTTTGCCATGAAGACTCCATACACCAGTTTCTGCCAATGCGGGTATCTCTGTTTTGATTCAATGACTACCTCACTGATGTAGTAAACCGGCCGCTGAACCGGATATTCTTTGCCTGCCTCCTTGCGCTCTACCACAATGGCAACGCTTACTCCATGGGCATTAGCAGCCACGTATAACAACAACGGCTCATTGTCAACTAGGGCAGCAAGGACTGGTGGCTCTGCTAATTGCTTCTTCAGGTCCTCAAACGCAGCATCAGCAACATCACTCCAGACAAAGCGATCTATCTTTTTCATCATCTGATAAAGCGGGATAGCCTTCTCCCCCAAACGGCTGATAAATTGGCTGAGTGCCGCAATACGGCCCGCCACGCGTTGGACATCGTTGATGCACGCCGGTTTAGCCAAGGATGTAATCGCCTTGATCTTCTCTGGATTAGCTTCAATTTCGCTGTTCGATACTAAGAACCCCAGGAGCTTGCCTGCCGGAACACCAAAAACGCACTTCTCCGGATTAAGCATCATTTTATAAACCCGGAGATTGTCGAAGGTTTCTTTCAAATCTGCTATCAATGTCTCCTCTTTCCTGGATTTCACCACAATGTCATCCACATATGCATGAACATTGCGCCCAATCTATCCATGAAGGAAATTCTGTACACAACGCTGATAGGTCGCCTGGGCACTCTTAAGCCCAAACGACATAGACACATAGCAGAAGGCTCCAAAGGGAGTTATAAAGGCCGTCTTCTCCTCGTCCTTGACTGCCATCTTGATCTGATGATAACCTGAATATGCATCCAAAAAACTTAGTCGCTCACATCCTGCCGTAGCATCAATGATCTGATCAATACGTGGGAGAGCAAAGGGATCAGTTGGGCAAGCTTTGTTCAGATCTGTGTAATCAACACACATTCGCCAAGTGCCGTTTTTCTTAAGTACTAGCACTGGATTAGCCAACCACTCTGGATGAAACACCTCAACTATAAAGCCTGCTGCCAAGAGCCTAGCCACTTCTTCTCCAATAGCCTTGCGCCTTTCTTCATTGAAGTGGCGCAGAAATTGCTTGACCAGTTTAAACTTAGGATCAATATTGAGATTGTGCTCAGCGAGTTCCCTCGGTACACCTGGCATATCAGAAGGCCTCCATGCAAAGATGTCCCGATTCTCACGGATGAACTCGATGAGCGCGCTTTCCTATTTCGGATCTAGGTTAGCACTGATAGTGAACTACTTGGATGAATCGCCAGGAACAAAGTCAACCTGTTTGGTCTCTGCAGCTGATTTGAATTTCATAGCCGGATCATGCTCTGTGGTTGGTTTCTTCAGCGGAGACATATCTGCCGGATCAACATTGTCTTTATAAAACTTTAACTCCTCAGTTGCACAAACCACTTCAGTATAAGCTGGGTCACCTTCCTCACATTCCAAAGCAATCTTGCGACTCCCATGGACCGTAATGGTTCCCTTGTGTCCTGGCATCTTGAGCTGTAGATAAACATAACACGGCCTTGCCATGAACTTGGCGTAAACCGGCCGCCCGAACAAAGCGTGATATGGGCTCTTGATCTTTACCACTTCAAAGGTCACAGTCTCCGACCTGGAGTCATGTTCGTCTCCAAAGGTAACCTCTAGGTCGATCTTGCCAACTGGATACGCCGATTTACCGGGCACCACCCCATGAAACACTGTATTGGACTGTCGGAGCTTCTTATCTGTCAACCCCATACGCCGAAAAGTCTCATAATACAGAATGTTGATGCTGATGCCCCCGTCCATAAGCACCTTGGTAAACTTGTAGCCACCTACCTGCGGTGCCACAACTAGAGCCAGCTGACCCGGATTATCAACCCGGGGCGGATGATCCTCTCTGCTCCACACAATGGGCTGCTCCGACCAACACAGGAAACACGGTACTACCGGTTCAACAGAATGTACTGCCCTCTTTATAACTTTCTGATCACGCTTGCATAAGCTCGTAGTGAAGACATGATACTGCCCACTGCTCAGCTCCTTCGGATTATTCTGATATCCGGAGTGCTACTGCTGTTGACGCTGTTGATTTCCCTGATTGTTATATCTACCCTGACCATGCTGCTGGTTATGCTGATTGTGCCCATTGTGGTTGCCATTATTACCTTGGTACCCTGAACCGGATCCACCACCTTGATAACCCGGACCCTGAAATCCAGGGCCTGATTCGCCGGATGACCCGTGATCGTAACCAAGTCCGGTTCATGAATTCCTGCATAATAAAACAATCTTTCCAGAGATGTGTAGCTGGCTTTTTCGGTGTACCGTGCTTCGAGTAAGGTACGTTCAACTAGCGTTCCAGATTTATAGGCGGCCTCCCATTATGCGGAGGCGATCTACCCTTGCGGCGCTGTCCATCCTCCTGAGCATTGGTGTTGGCCACAAAGTCCGAATTACCATGCGCTTTACCCTTACCGTTGTATCCTTGATTCACCGGGTTAGGCTGTGGTGCCTTACCATTCTTGCTTGCCTTCCCTGACTTGTCTCCATCATCGTTTGGATGTTTGGTGTTATTAGAGTCCCCATACTTCACTAAAGCGCCCATGAGTGTCCCCATGTCATTGCAATCACGTTTAAGCCGTCCCAACTTTAGTCGCAAGGGTTCAAACTAGCAATTGCCCTCCAAGGTTACCACTGATGTGCTTGGGTTGATGCTATTGGAGGAATGCAAGATCTCTGATACTCGACGCGCCCAACTGCTTGTATACTCATGCTCTCCTTGAATGCAGGCAGCTAAATCGATGACAGATATTGGCTGCTTGCACGTGTCTTTGAAGTTATTGATAAACCGGCGCCGTAATTCGGCCCATGATCCGATGGAATTAGGCGGTAAACCCTTGAGCCAAGTTCGAGCCGTGCCTTCAAGCATCATTGTGAAATACTTAGCGCATGCTGCCTCATCCACATCCAGCATCTCCATTGCCATCTCATAACTCTCAACCCATGCCTCCGGAGCTTGATCCGCCGTGTAATTAGGCACTTTGCGCGGTCCTTTGAAATCCTTGGGCAGTTTCACGTTCTGTAAAGCGGGGATAAGACAAGGCACACCCAGGGAACTGGACATGACCCCCGGTTCAACTGTGGGGGTGGGACGAACCGGCGTCGCCTAACGGGCTTCGTACTATGCTGTTACCTTGGCCTCCCGGCGCTGCCTGGCCTGATCCACCACGTCCTGAGCGTTCGCTTCTCCTCCTGCCGGATTATCCTTCCTCGGCGGATTACGTCTTCGTGCACTGCTTGATACGGCCGGTTCATCCAAACGTCTAGTATAACTCCGGCTTGGGCGGGGAGTCGAATGAATCCTCTCCCGGCTATGAGAATAAGCTTGCTGTTGAGTTAACGCCGTGTCCAACAACTCCCTGGCCCGCTGTGCCTCCACTGCTATGGGGGACGTTCCTTCAATGGGAAGGGCCGACAGTCGTGAAGCGGCGGCAACTATGTTATCCAGCGGATTAGAATAATGACCAGGAGGGGTGGGCATATGTTGTGACGGTACAACCTGGCGGGTTGGCTCTGCGGCCGGTGGCTGAACCGACGCTCCCGTGCCCGGCGCTCCTCCCCGGTTCACCTCCGGCTGGTTACTGGTTCCTGCTCCTGGCGTGCTAAAGAGATTCCTTCCCTCATAAACCGGTGGCAAGCGAGATCGTTGCCTTCTCATCATTACCTCGTGTGAAGCGGTCTGATCCAACATGAGTCGATAGGCTAGAGCATCGAGCTCTGCCTGCCTTGTAGCCATCCTAGCCTTCTTAGCAGCTAGGTCCAACTTGGCTTGTTCAATCCGGCCTTTCACCTGAGCGACCTCCGCATCATGCTGCTCCTTGTTGTTCTGGGCTACCTCTGTTGTTACTAACGCTGTCAAAGTGTCGACCAAAACGGATAAAGTTTCAGATGGTGACGGGGCATGATCTCCAACCCTAGCCCCCACTGCATCTGATGTCAACGCCGCTGTTGTTGAAGGCTGCTGCCCAGGTTGTGATACGGCCATAAAGACAGCAACCCTGTTTGGCGGATTGAAGGGGTCCGGTCTCTGCTCTTTCTATCTTACATCCCAAGTTACATAATATGACGGTTATCAAATCATGGGCCCTAACATTTGGGATCTAAACCTCTTGGGCTGAAATCTTCTACTTTATGCTCCACTGGTCCTTGGTAAAATAATCTTGATAACATAAACCGGCCCCTCCTGGGCGGTTTATACCTGGTAGTAATATCCCTGACACTGTCTGTCTGGCTCGGGGTGGTTTGCTTTACTGTATCCATAAGTTGACGGATCTTAGCTCACATGTTCATGCTGATGCTGGCTCCAATTATTTTTATACCGGCTGACTCGGCTGAGTGTGATCGATTATTATGACTGAAATATATGTCCGTCTCACAAGTCCAAGAGTGATCTTCGATTGATGTGTCATCCAGCACCGACAACTTTTCATGAAACTGTGGACAATTTTTTTTCTCCTGGTGGACACCCAATCTTTCTCTCCTTGCATTGGGTTTTGATGACCCACAAGTGTAGGGCATCTATTGTAGTCCTTTCGATAAGTAAGAGTGTCGAACCCAATGAGGAGCAGAAGGAAATGATAGGCAGTTTTCAGTAAGGCATTTTCTTCAAGCACTGAAATTATAAGTAGCAGATAGTTTTGTGATAAGGTAATTGGTAGCAAGTGATAAATGGTAAAAGTAAATAAGGTGCAGCAAGGTGGCCCAATACTTTTTGTAGCAAAGGGCAAGCCTGGACAAACTCTTATATAAAGGAAAGCGCTCCGGAGGACACATGGGAATTATCATCAAGCTAGTTTTCATCACGATCATCTGATTCGCGTTCGGTACTTTGATAACTTGGTATGTGGGTGGACCGGTGCTTGGGTGCTGAACTTACTTGGACAAGCCTTCCATTTATGATTAACCTCTATTGAAAGCATCTGCAACTACAAAAGAAGTATTAAGGTAAACCTAACCATAGCCTGAAACATATGGATCCAACTCAGCCCCTTATGAAGCAACGCATAAACTAGGGTTTAAGCTTCTGTCACTCTAGCAACCCATCATCTACTTATTACTTCCCAATGCCTTCCGCTAGGCCCAAATAATGGTGAAGTGTCATGTAGTCGACGTTCACATGACACCACTAGAGGAGAGACAACATACATCTCATCAAAATATTGAACGAAGACCAAATTCACATGACTACTAATAGCAAGACTTCTTCCATGTCCTCAGGAACAAAAGTAACTACTCACAAGATATATTATTGTTCATGATCAGAGGGGTATTAATATGCATAATGGATCTGAACATATGTACTTCCACCAAATAAACCAACTAGCATCAATACAAGGAGTAATCAACACTACTAGCAACCCACCAGTACCAATCTGAGGTTTGGGTACAAAGATTGGATACAAGAGATGAACTAGGGTTTGAGAGGAGATGGTGCTGGTGAAGATGTTGATGAAAATAGCCCTCCCCAAGATGGGAGAATTGTTGGTGATGACGGCGGTGACGATTTCCCCCTCCCGGAGGGAAGTATCCCCGGCAGAACAGCTCTGCCGGAGCCCTAGATTGGTTTCCGCCTCGGTTCCGCCTCGAGACGGCGGCGTCTGGTTCGGAAAGCCTCCTTATGATTTTTTCTAGGTCAAAACACCTCATATAGGAGAAGATGGGCATAGGGGGCATTCCGGCTGGCCCACGAGGGAGGGGGGCGCTCCCTAGGAAGGGGGGCGCGCCCCCCACCCTCGTGAATAGCCGGCCAGATATTTTTTATATTTTCTGAAACGGTGTTCTATTGAGTTTCAGGGCTTTTGGAGTTGTGCAGAATAGGTTTCCAGAGTTTGCTCCTTTTCCAGCCCTGAATTCCAGCTACCGGCATTCTCCCTCTTCATGTAAACCTTGTAAAATAAGAGAGAAAAGGCATAAGTATTGTGACAAAACATATAATAACAACCCATAATGCAATAAATATCAACATATAAGCATGATGCAAAATGGACGTATCAATGCCCCCAAGCTTAGACCTCGCTTGTCCTCAAGCGAAAGCCGATATCGAAAAATATGTCCACATGTTTAGAGATAGAGGTGTCGATAAAAACAAAATACGGACATGAGGGCATCATGATCATTCTCATAACAACAACTTATATAAATATAGTCATATGATTCTTATGATAAAGTAACAATTCATCCACAATATCAAGTATGAATCATAAACTTCATTGGAAACTAACAAACTTTGATCTCGGTCATTGAAGCAATTGAAATTTGTCGTAACATCGGAAAGAGTCAATATAAGAGCTTTTCAACAAGCCTACATATTCAACTATCATATAGTCTTTCACAATTGCTCACACTCACGCAATACTTATGTTTATGGAATTTTAATCGGACACAGAGAAAGATAGGGGCTTATGGTGTTGCCTCCCAACCTTTTACCTCAAGGGTAATGCCAACAGTAATAAATCATGAAAACTGACATCCAAGTGGGTATATATGTCAGGATCTTTCCAACAGAATGTGCTTTCCAAAGGATAAAATGTAAAAAGGAAAGGTGGATTTCACCTTGACACTTACAAGAAAAGAATAATAGATAGGCCCTTCACAGAGGGAAGCAGAGGTTGTCATGTGTTTTTATGGTTGGATGCACAAAGTCTCAGCATAGAAGAACTTCGCTTTATATTGCCACTTGTGATAAGGACCTTTATTATGCAGTCCGTCGCTTTTATTACTTCCATATCACAAGATCGTATAAAGCTAATTTCTCCCACACTAATAAATCATACATATTTTAACGGATTTGCAACATGACAACTTACTTGGAAGGATCTTTCTCAATCCATAGGTAGGTATGGTGGACTCTCATGGCAAAACTGGGTTTAAGGATATATGGAAGCACAAGTAGTATCTCTACTTAGTGCGAGGAGTTTTGGCTAGCATGAGGGGGAAAGGCAAGCTCAACATGTTGGATGATCCATGACAATATACTTTATTTCGGATATAAGAAGACATAACCCATTATGTTGTCTTCCTTGTCCAACATCAACTCTTTAGCATGTCATATTTTAATGAGTGCTCACAATCATAAAAGATGTCCAAGATAGTATATTTGTATGTGAAGCCTTTCTTCTTTTATTACTTCCTATTAATTGCAACGATGACCAAAACTATGTTTGTCACCTCCCAACAACTTTTATTTATCATACTCTTGTATGTGAAGTCATTACTTCCCATAAGATCGATATGATCTCTTTGATACGCTTTATGTTTTCTTTCTTTCTATCATGAGACAAGTGAGGAAATCAAGCCCTTGACTCAACACTAATCTTTATTATATAGCTCACGGACTCGATTACAAAGGATAAAGCTCACAAAGCAAAAGCTCACAACTAGATCATGCTAACTTTATTCTACTAGATCAAGATACTACCAAAAGGATCAAACTAAGTAAAACGGTAAAGATAGGAGTGATGGTGATACGATAACGGGGTCACTTCCCCAAGCTTTGCAGTTGCCAAGGGGAGTGCCCATACCCATATGATTATGTCTCCTTCTTCGGGGATGGTGATGATTACTTCTTCCTTAGCTTACGCTTAAGGGCAGAATTTTGCTCCTTTAGATTATTGATCTCTTGCTCAAGATTTAATATCTTCTTGCATAGTGCCTGCTTGTTTTCCTGCAAGAGGTTAAAAGGGATAAATTCGATCTTAGGTTTCTTTACTCTGTTGGGGAGGCTTGACTTTTTGAACTCCACATGCATGTCCCCCGGTTGAGGTAGTGGAACTTCGTCTTCATCTGAGCTAGTCCAATCCTTCCCCTTGGGATCATGGTCCTCTTCTTCCTCCGTGGTCCAACCATAATGCTCCCAGTCCCCAAAGACCTTAGGGTCAGCGAGGGAATCAGCCACATAGCTATCTCCTTCCGAATCCTGGGACGACATGTAGCTTTTATCTGCGACAGAAACAGCTCGGAACGAAAACACAGGATTTCTGCGTGATACAGAGGTCAAAACCTTCGGGAGTACATATAATGAATTTTTACCAACCAAAAGGAGTAACCCACAAGAAACGGAGTCCGGGGGACACAGGGGGTGCCCACGAGGCAGGGGGGCGCGCCCTGGGAAGGGGGGCGCCCTCCACCCTCGTGGACGGCTCATGTCTCTTCCGGACTGCGGTTTATTTTTCTATTTTCTTAATATTCCAAAACAGAGAAAAATTGCCTTTAGAACTGTTTTGGAGTCGGTTTACTTACCGTATCACATACATCTTCCTTTTCGGAGGCTGAATCATTCTGGAAAGTGTCCCTATGTATTCCTCCGGGGTTACGGTTTCAATAACATTGGTTTCAACATTTATAGGATTACCTGAGATATAATGTTTGATTCTTTGACCATTCACCACCTTCGGATTTGTGCCTTCAAAGTTGTTGATTTTTATGCCACCGGAACGATAGACCTCCTCGATAACGTAAGGTCCTTCCCACTTGGAGAGAAGTTATCCTGCAAAAAATCTTAAACGAGAGTTGTATAGCAATACATAGTCACCTACGTTAAACTCACGCTTTTGTATCCTTTTGTCATGCCATCTTTTAACTTCTTCTTTAAACAGTTTGGCATTCTCATAGGCCTGGGTTCTCCATTCATCGAGACAACTAATGTCAAATAACCTCTTTTCACCGGCAAGTTTGAAATCATAATTAAGCTCTTTAATAGCCCAATATGCCTTATGCTCCAGCTCAAGAGGTAAGTGCCAAGCATTTCCATATACCATCTTATATGGAGACATACCCATAGGATTTTTGTATGCAGTTCTATAGGCCCATAATGCATCATCAAGTTTCTTGGACCAATTCTTCCTAGACCTATTAACTGTCTTTTGCAAGATTAATTTTAACTCTCTATTACTTAGTTCTACTTGACCACTAGTCTGTGGGTGATAGGGGGATGCAATTCTATGGTTGACATCATACTTTGCAAGCATCATACGGAAAGCACCATGAATAAAGTGTGAACCACCATCAGTCATTAGATATCAGGGACTCCAATCTTCGGGAATAAAACTTCTTTGAGCATCTTAATAGAGGTGTTGTGATCAACACTACTACTTGGAATAGCTTCTACCAACTTAGTAACGTAATCAACAACAACTAGAATATGTGTGTATCCATTAGTGGCAGGAAACGGTCCCATATAATCAAAGCCCCATACATCAAATGGTTCATTAACAAGTGAATAATTCATAAGCATTTCTTGACATCAACTAATATTACCAATTCTTTGACATTCATCACAAGATAAGACAAACTTACGGGCATCCTTGAAGAGAGTAGGCCAATAAAAACCGGATTGCAATACGTTGTGTGCAGTTCTATCTCCTGCATGGTGTCCTCCATAAGCTTCGGAGTGTCACTTGTGTAGGATCTGTTCCTGTTCATGCTCAGGTACACAACGTCTAATGATACCATCTACTCCTTTATAAAGATGTGGGTCATCCCAGAAGTAATGTCTCAAATCATAGAAGACCTTTATCTTTTGCTGGTATGTGAAGCTAGGAGGTATAAACTTAGCAACAATATAATTAGCATAATCAGCATACCATGGAGCAGCACGAGAAGTATTTATGACAGCTAATTGTTCCTCAGGAAAGCTATCATCAATAGGTTGTGGGTCATCAGGTATATTCTCTAACCTAAACAAATTATCTGCGCTCGGGGTTCTCAGCTCCCTTTCTATCAATAATATGCAAATCAAATTCTTGTAGGAAGAGAACCCATCTAATAAGTCTAGGTTTAGCATCTTTCTTTTCCATAAGGTATTTGATAGCAGCATGATCAGTGTGAATAGTTACTTTAGAATCAACGATACAGGGTCTAAACTTATCACAAGCAAATACAACTGCTAAAAATTCTTTCTCGGTAGTAGCATAATTTCTTTGGGCACTATCTAGAGTTTTACTAGCATATTGGATAACATTCAATTTCTTGTCAACTCTTTGCCCTAGAACAGCTCCTACATCATAATCACTAGCATCGCAAATAATCTCAAAAGGTAAATTCCAGTCAGGAGGCTGGACAATGGGTGCAGAGATCAATGCTTTCTTAAGTATTTAAATGCTTCTAGATAATCATCATCAAAGACAAAAGGGATATATTTTTGTAAGAGATTAGTCAGAGGCCTGGAGATTTTGGAGAAGTCCTTAATGAACCTCCTATAAAACCTGGCATGACCAAGGAAACTTCGTATACCTTTGATGTCCTTAGGGCATGGCATCTTTTCAATAGCATCAACTTTAGCTTTGTCAACTTCAATACCTCTTTCAGAAATTTTATGTCCCAAGACAATGCCTTCATCAACCATAAAGTGGCACTTCTCCCAGTTCAAGACAAGATTAGTTTCTTCACATCTCTACAAAACTCGATCAAGGTTGCTTAAGCAATCATGAAAATAAGTTCCGTAAACGGAGAAATCATGCATGAAAACCTCAACAATCTTTTCACAAAAATCAGAGAATATAGCCATCATGCATCTTTGAAAGGTAGCAGGTGCATTACATAAACCAAAAGGCATACGTCTATAAGCAAAGGTATCGAAAGGACAAGTAAAAGTGGTCTTTTCTTGATCCCCTTTTGACACAGGTATTTGAGAGAAACCAGAATAACCATCTAGAAAGCAGAAATGAGTATGTTTGGATAACATTTCTAGAATTTGATCAATAAATGGCAAGAGGTAATGATCTTTCTTAGTAGCTTTATTTAACTTACGGAAATCAATTTCCATCTGATACGTCCAAAACGTATCTATAATTTCTGCTTGCTCCATGCCCTTTTTGTGTGATATTGCTATGATATTTATGCACTTCCATACACTTTTGATCATATTTGGACTAACCTACTAATGGTTGCAAAAGTGCACAATGTTCTTGTTTTACACTTTATTGTGTAGGAATTACTTGGAAATTGACAAAAATTTAAAAGGAGTCGTATTGGAGTAGGACTCTGACTTTCCTGAAATCTGTCTGAGAACATTTTTTAAAGATGGTCACGTTCTGGCCCGAAGACGACGTCAAACGGAAAAAGTCTAGTGGCGAAAGTTGTGGGGAATTTCGAGGCGATGCTTCTGGATATAAAATTCGTCCAAATCGGAGTCCGGACGGCCGAGTAAAGCCCGTTTTACTTAGGCCCAAAATTTGATGACGGGAATCCGAGAGTCTATATAAAGAGAGGAAACCTAGGTCACCAAGGGCCACGAAGTTTCCTCCTCCCGAGCCGCCGTCTTGGAGGGGAGGACCAGCACCATTGCAGCACCATCCACAAGGAAGAAGGGGGGGCCAAGGAGCCGCTGCCCCCTAGGGCCGCCGCCGCCCCGAGGGCCGCTGCCGCCCCCTAGGGCCGCCACCGCTGCCGCGCCCCCAAGGGCCGCCTCCGTGGCTGCCGCCGGCCGTCTCCTCCTCGCGGGGCTGCACCTCTCCATCAACATCATCATCAACCTCCTCCTCACCATGTCCATGTGTGAGTAGTCTTCTCCGGGGCCGAGGGCTCGTACGTGTAGCTATGTGGTTATCTCTCTCTCCCATGATGTGATCTTCGTTGTGATCATAGGCTATGTTAATCTAGGGTGATCCCATGATGTTTCCCCTTCCTCTATGTATTGGATTGATGTACTCACTTGTCTTTATCTAGTATAATCCCCGAGACCAAGGTGATAGCGGTCTATTGGACATGGATTAGAAAAATATTTTCATGAGTGATTTCCTCTCTTGTGTGTTGATTGAAGATTGAGAGTCTCTTGGTGCTTGTCTTTGACTATCCTTTAGATATGTTGTGGTGATTGTGGGACTCTCTTTGGATGGCCGCGGTGACATTGGGAAATCCTTAGATTGAGAACTACGAACTTTGAGGTGTGCTTTTGTAGCCCTACATAATTCTCGTCCTCTCTTGACCACGAAGGAATGACCTCCGGGTGCGTCTCCGTTGCATGTTTTATGGGAAATATCATGTGATTCGATTATGTTAATGTTGTTGGGAGTTGCCACTAGTGAAAGTATGAACCCTAGGCCTTGTTTCCACCATTGCAATACCATTTGTGCTCACGTTTACCACTTGTTTGCTTGCTGCACTTTTTATTACAGATTTATATTACTTTGCTTTGCCACTCCTATCATCCATATTTTACCATCTCTTCGCCGAACTAGTGCACCTATACAACTCCTAGTTGTATTAGGTGTGTTGGGGACACAAGAGACTTCTTGTATCTTAGTTGCAGGGTTGCTTGAGAGAGACCATCTTCAACCTCTACTTCCCTGAGTTCGATAAACCTTAGGTCATCCACTTGAGGGAAATTGCTGCTGTCCTACAAACCTCTGCGCTTGGAGGCCCAACATAGTCTACAGGAGTAGAAGCGTGTGTAGACATCACCATCCTATAACCTGTAACTATTCTTTGCGGGATCAATTCATCTTTATCATTAGGAACGACATTCATACCTCCTTTCTTAGGAACACAATGAATAGGACTTACCCACTGACTATCAGCAACTGGAGATATAATACCTGCCTCTAGAAGCTTTTGTATTTCCTTCCTTCCCACTTCTTTCATCTTAGGATTTAATCATCGCCGATGATCAATAACTGGTTTAGCATTTTCTTCCAATTTTATCTTGTGTTGGCATATAGTGGGACTAATGCCCTTAAGATCATCCAGAGTATATCCAATAGCAGCTCGGTGCTTCTTCAGAGTTTTCAATAATTTTTCTTCTTCCTGCTCTGAAAGGTTAGCACTAATAATAACAGGATATATCTTCTTTTCATCAAGATAAAAATATTTAAGATTATCAGGTAAAGGTTTAAGTTCAAACACGGGATCACCCTTGGGTGGAGGAGGATCCCCTAGGATTTCAACAGGCAAGTTGTTTTTCAATACGGGTCCCTGTGTAAGGAATATTTCATCTATTTCCCTTCTCTCATTCATATGCATATCATTTTTGTGGTCTAGCAAGTATTGTTCTAAAGGATCATTTGGTGGCACGGCAATAGAAGCCATGCCAATAATTTCATCCTTACTAGGTGGTGCCTTTTCAAGGGGTTGTCTACGGAATTTAGCAAAGTTAAAATCATGAGACATATCCCCTATTCCAACAGTAACAATATCTTTCACGCAGTCTATCTTGGCATTAACAGTATTCATGAAGGGTCTACCAAATATAATGGGACATAATTCATCTTGTGGGGAACTAAACAAGAAAATCAGCAGGGTATTTAACCTTCCCACACAAGACTTCAATATCTCTAACAATCCCAACTGGTGAAATAGTGTCTCTATTAGCAAGCTTAATAGTAACATCAATCCCTTCTAATTCAACAGGTGCAATATCATGCATAATTTTGTTATACAAATCAAGAGGGATAATACTCGCACTAGCACCTACGTCACTTAAACCATGATAGAAATGATCTCCTATCTTAACAAAGATAACAGGCAAGCCTACAACCGGTTTATGTCTATTCCTAGCATTGGTTTCGGCTATTCTAGCAGACTCTTCTTGGAGGTAAATAACATGTCCATCTAAATCTTCTACCAAGAGATCTTTAACCATAGCAACACTAGGTTCAACTTTAATTTGCTTAGGGGGTGTAGGTGTTCTAGTATTACTCTTACGAACTACAGTTGAAGCTTGAGCATGATCCTTTATCCTAACAGGGAAAGGTGGTTTCTCAATATAAGCGGTAGGTATAACATGATCAACATTATAAGTGATAGTCTTTTCTTCAACTTTAATAGGTTCAACTACTTTTACTTCAATAGAGGGATGGTAATTAAACCACTTCTCCTTGGGGAGATCAACATGAGTAGCAAAAGATTCATAGAAAGAAGCTACTATCTCCGAGTCAAGTCCATATTTAGTGCTAAACTCGCGGAAAACATCGGTATCCATAAAAGCTTTAACACAATCAAACTTAGGGGTCATACCTGACTCCTTAACTTCGTTGAGATCCCAATCTTCAGAGTTGCGTTTAATTCTTTCGAATAAATCCCATTTGAATTCAATAGTCTTTATCATAAAAGAGCCAGAACAAGAAGTATCGAGCATGGAGCGATTATTAAGAGAAAGCCGAGCATAAATTTTTTGAATGATCATTTCTATTGAGAGCTCATGATTGGGGCATGAATATAACATAGACTTAAGCCTCCCCCAAGCTTGAGCGATGCTTTCTCCTTCGCGAGGCTAGAAATTATAAATATAATTACGATCACGATGAACCTGGTTCAATTATAGTTCCATGATCCCATATCATCACATAGCCTAAACCATGTCAATGCATCTCCCTTCAAAGATGAAGGGAAGACCTTCTTCTTGTTAACATCCTCGGGCATACCTGCACGCTTAAACAATCCACAAACTTCATCCACATAGATTATATGTAAATCGGGATGCAGTGTTCCGTCTCCTGTAAAGGGATTTTTCAAGTAGTTTCTCTATCATACCCGAAGGAATCTCAAAGCAAACATTTTCAATAGGTGCAGTAGGTTGAGGAGCAACTCTTTGCTCTTTTGATCGGGGTGAAGATACCCCGAACAAGACCCTCAAAGGATTTTGAGCCATAGTAACAAGTGACCATAAATTTCAGCACACTATATAATTTTTTCCTTACCAAATTCCACTTACCAAAGGCGCTTCACTCCCCGACAACGGCGCCAGAAAAGAGTCTTGATGACCCACAAGTGTAGGGGATCTATCGTAGTCCTTTCGATAAGTAAGAGTGTCGAACCCAATGAGGAGCAGAAGGAAATGATAGGCAGTTTTCAGTAAGGTATTTTCTGCAAGCACTGAAATTATAAGTAGCGGATAGTTTTGTGATAAGGTAATTGGTAGCAAGTGACAAACGGTAAAAGTAAATAAGGTGCAGGAAGGTGGCCCAATCCTTCTTGTAGCAAAGGACAAGCCTGGACAAACTCTTATATAAAGGAAAGCGCTCCCGAGGACACATGGGAATTATTGTCAAGCTAGTTTTCATCACGATCATCTGATTCGCGTTCGGTACTTTGATAATTTGGTATGTGGGTGGACCGGTGCTTGGGTGCTGCCCTTACTTGGACAAGCCTCCCACTTATGATTAACCTCTATTATAAGCATCTGCAACTACAAAAGAAGTATTAAGGTAAACCTAACCATACCCTGAAACATATGGATCCAAATCAGCCCCTTATGAAGCAAGACATAAACTAGGGTTTAAGCTATGTCACTCTAGCAACCCATCATCTACTTATTACTTCCCAATGCCTTCCTCTAGGCCGAAATAATGGTGAAGTATCATGTTGTCGATGTTCACATGACACCACTAGAGGAGAGACAACATACATCTCATCAAAATATCGAACGAAAACCAAATTCACATGACTACTAATAGCAAGACTTCTTCCATGTCCTCAGGAACAAAAGTAACTACTCACAAGACATAATATTGTTCATGATAGAGGGGTATTAATATGCATAATGGATCTGAACATATGATCTTCCACAAATAAACCAACTAGCATCAACTACAAGGAGTAATCAACACTACTAGCAACCCACAGGTACCAATCTGAGGTTTGGGTACAAAGATTGGATACAAGAGATGAACTAGGGTTTGACAGGAGATGGTGCTGGTGAAGATGTTGATGAAGATAGCCCTCCACAAGATGGGAGAGTTGTGGGTGATGACGGCGGTGACGATTTCCCCCTCCCGGAGGGAAGTATCCCCGGTAGAACAGCTCTGCCGGAGCCCTAGATTGGTTTCCGCCTCGGTTTCGCCTCGAGACGGCGGCGTCTGGTCCCGAAAGCCTCCTTATGATTTTTTCCAGGTCAAAACACCTCATATAGGAGAAGATGGGCATCGGGAGCCTTCGGGCTGGCCCAAGAGGCATGGGGGCACGCCCTGGGAAGGGGGGCGCGCCCCCACCCTCGCGGATAGCCGGTGGCCCCCCTCGTGGACTTCTTTCGCCATATATTTTTTATACTTTCTGAACGGCGTTCTGTTGAGTTTCAGGGCTTTTGGAGTTGTGCAGAATAGGTTTCCAGAGTTTGCTCCTTTTCCAGCCTAGAATTCCAACTACCGACATTCTCCCTCTTCATGTAAACCTTGTAAAATAAGAGAGAAAAGGCATAAGTATTGTGACAAAACATATAAGAACAGCCCATAATGCAATAAATATCAACATATAAGCATGATGCAAAATGGACGTATCAGGTTTCTCAACTAACTGTGGGTCCTCCAGGCTAACATAGTGAGGTAGCTCATAACCATTCTTGCTGACGGATTCTGATTTCTCGCAAGAGTTTCTGATTCATCTTGACTGTTTCCAGTGTCTTGAGGGACAGATCGGTACGAAATATTTTGACTGTCTCATGTCATGGCCAACAGGGGGGGATATGACCTTATATGATAATATCCGCAGATTTGACTGAGGGTGGAGGGCTTGGCCATATCTCTTAATTTTTCGTGTGCCATGGATTCTGTCAGGGGAAATATTTTGACAGACGTGCCTTTATCAGTATCTCCTGACCTGGTAAGATTACTCCAATGGTATGCTTACCGTCTCTCAAGTTTTAATGATAGGGAAATGATCATCTGAACCCTTGCAAGAAATTGGCAAATAAATCAGTAGCCACTAGAACGGTCTTTACAACTCAGATCTGGGACATTACTGAAATAACTCAACCACGACTCAAGACGGCCGAAAAGCGTCTTAGAGCATGAGACCGTTTTGATAAGAAGAAAGTGGCAGCTCCCTAAGAGGGCCGAAAAGCGGCTCAAAGCATAGGGCCACTGGCACAAAAAGAAACTCAACAGTTGTACGAGACGGCCGAAAAGTAGCTCAGACTCGTGACAATTGTTGAATAGAGAGAAATAAAGTCGGCATCCACCCTGAATGGCCAAAATAGCTCAGAACACAGGCGTGGTCCCGTTACCGGAGAAAAGTAGGCAAGGGCTCATCAGGATCACATTCCGGGTTCACTGGTACTTGTACAGAGCTCAGTGTTGTCGTCAATCTTGATAGTTCTTTGTCACACTGAGGTATATATATCTGGCATCCTGCTCATATATATGAGAGTCTAATTCCCGAGGCAGACTTGTTTTCTGACTGATTCTTGTTGCTGACCAACTGTTGCGTATCTGATTCTTCAGATGCACTGCAATATGCTGTCAATTCACAATTTAATATCTTGCACAAATGCCGTACTGAGGGAGATTGGAGGGCTTATGCTGGAAACCATCGAGAGCATCTTGCTGAGGAAGACTATGTACCGTGCTTCAGAAGCTTCCCCCCTTAAAGAATTGCTAGGGAAAACTTGGTACCTTATGCCGGAAGCTTTTGCGGTTTCTTACTGAAGAAGACAGAGTACCTGACACATGAAGTCATCCATATATCATACTGAGGAAGATAGATTAATCTTGCCTTGGAAGCTTTTCAGGTATCTTGTGAGGGAAGATAGGGTCGCTTACACCAGAAGCTTCAGATTGTGATATGCGGACCGATTTCCACATATATAAGCATCTTAATATTTTTGTTTTTGATTTCTTGTAAGAAACGGGGTTTTGTAGGACTATCTTCCTTTCTGTGTACATGCCATATTTTTGCTTGCTTCCAGGTACATCGGGTTCCAAAATTATCCTCAATGAAAAATTAAACTTGTATCTGAGCCATACCTTTGATAATATTCTGTCAACCTTGCACACAATTTAACTTCTTGCTGATTTGATCATTTCTGCTATGAGGAGTGCACGCTGAGGGAGATTTGACACTCAGATCAGATATCCCCCAAACCTGAATGCAGTCGGCTGGGAATCCCATACTGTTGTGAGGAGTGCACGTTAATGCAAAGTTTATCCAAGATTTCTTTTGTATTCAGACGAGCTATTTCCAATTTCACCGCAGTCTGCTGACAATTCCATTCTGTTTAGCTGAGTTTCCAAATATATGCATTTCTTGCTAACTCCTCGGGTCCGATGTCGGTTGACGAGCATCTTTAATAAGGGGAAAATAATGCCACACTGAAGGCCCAAAGAAAGAAGCCAAAAGAAATGACTAAAATAAAAGCACACAGGCATACTAATAAAATCAAGCAACATCACATATTACTGCTACTCACACAATAATGTGCATGCATACCTAAGCACACAAATTTTGCGGAAACTCCGATATTGCGTTCTAATATGATGTGGCGGTGTACACGAAAGTGATTCCACATGTGCAATGAGTTGGCGTAACCAAGGTTATACCAAGTGCTAGCTGAACATCGGTTGCAACTGGATAAATACGAAGGCGAGGACGGACTTGGTGATCCTATAGCGAGACACAAGGTCACGACCACATCATCATCGAGCGTACGGAAGGAGATCACACATGTCCAAAGAATTGGATGACAGGGTAAGATAGCGGTGGAAAACTGGGTTTGCTGGCATTGCCCTTTTTCTGACGACGAAGATCAGTAAGGGATGCCAAAGGGACGAGATGGAAGACATTGTTACGATAGAAACAAGTCTATCACCGAAATAATATGGGTGGATGGCGGAAAGATATCAAAGCGATATCTGAGCATAACTCCTGCAAATGGTGTCTGGAACACTCGGTACCAGGGCATTACTCTGCTGGGACAGAGGTGACGCCAAACACCGAAAAACAGGTATGCAAAGAGGGATGGTGCAGGTAGTGAATTGAAACTGATACCACCTATACTCACAAGATAAATTGCTAACGACCAAATAATAATCTATATGCATCCTATGCGACAAACAAATGCAACAATCAAATGCAACAAACCAACCAAACTATATACTACCACATTCTAATGTTCGTGCGGTCTAGGGCGTCCTATAGCCAGACTTGCTCGGATACCAAGCCTGTGGCACCACGGCTTAGAGAAACCAGAACGCCCCGTATTCCAACCCAGAGATCGAGGAGAAGTCTTCTGGAATACAACACTGCTTAGCATAGAATAAACCAGCCTTCTATTATTACACGAATAAGATTACAAGGTCTCCGATGTTACAAGGGGATTACATCGGCACGGCGACACTACGCCTGCCCCGTTGCTCTATGCAAGCAGCAGAACAACACGATGCAGCGGAACAACGACGACGGTGGTGATCTCCACTCCGCAAGGACTCTAGCTGGAACGCTTATCCTAGCTCGCGAACACAGGAACAACACCAAACAGGCAAGCAATCCAGGCACGACCTGCAAGCTGGCATGACACGCCAGGTTAGTACATTGAATGTACTTGCAAGCTCACAATAACCAGAAGCATTCAAGACAAACAACAACATGGCAATTACAGGTTAAGCAGGAATCATCATGAGATAATCTGGATAACATAGCATGAAAAACATGAACATGATACAACTAGACAATATGAGCATGGCATGAACATATAAATCTGATGATACTAGCATGCAACATGATGACACTATATGCAACACTTATACTGCTCGGGTTACCTCATAACCATCTGATGCATCACTTACCAACCTCGGACATCACACTGTCATCCCAGGATCAAATCAAGCTTGGTATAAACAATACCGTAGTAATCATTAAATGACCACAGGGAGCTTGACCTTCACCCGTGATTCTCGCATAACATCACAATCATCCAACAACTCGGTATCCCCGATACCACGGTGATCTTTCCGGCGATCACAACCATGACCAACACTTAGTCTCAAATGGTGATCTTTCCGGCGATCACAACCAACTTATCTCATTATCAAACTAGGGTTGTTATTATAAAGCACATTATCATTATTGCCGTTGACTCATAGTGTGACCGACATGAACTGGACCCTTATCTGCAGGCACGGCTATCGATAGATTAAGACACACACTCTGCAGAGGTAGCACACTATACCCACACCACAGAACTCATGGCCTCGCACTCCCATTCGGGTGGACCAATGGCGTTCCGACAAAACCGTCCTACTGCCATGACACTCTCCCGGCCACTCCGACTTACTCCCCACTGGGCTAGTCCTGGGTGGCCCCGTGTCTACCAAAGACACAATGACCACTGTCGTGGCCAAACATAAACAGTCCCAAACGGGTACCCGAGCTCAGAACAATAACAACAGGCACACAAGGTTATGTCTGCTTACCGGGCCAGGGTACCGCACGCCCATAACCTTCCCTCGTTGGAGGCATCGGCGAGAGGCATGCCAATAGACCCAGTTAGGACCTTCCCATAAAGGTAGGTGTGGTTGCACTGGTCAGCTCGATATGGTGGCACCATGACTCAGCCAACAGTTGTTCAAGTTCATTATTATCCGATTAAACTTGAATGCAATAAGCTGAGTCATATCAAAATAACATGATGCAACTATAATGCATGAACATGTGATGACCCACAAGTGTAGGGGGTCTATCGTTGTCCTTTCGATAAGTGAGAGTGTCGAACCCAACGAGGAGCAGAAGGAAATGATAGGCAATTTTCAGTAAGGTATTTTCTGCAAGCACTGAAATTATAGGTAACAGATAGTTTTGTGATAAGGTAATTTGTAGCAAGTGACAAACGGTAAAAGTAAATAAGGTGCAGCAAGGTGGCCCAATCCTTTCTATAGCAAAGGACAAGCCTGGACAAACTCTTATATAAAGTAAAGGGCTCCCGAGGACACATGGGAATTATCGTCAAGCTAGTTTTCATCACGATCATCTCATTCGCGTTCGGTACTTTGATAATTTGGTATGTGGGTGGACCGGTGCTTGGGTGCTGCCCTTACTTGGACAAGCCTCCCACTTATGATTAACCTCTAATGCAAGCATCCTCAACTACAAAAGAAGTATTAAGGTAAACCTAACCATAGCCTGAAACATATGGATCCAAATCAGTCCCTTACGAAGCAACGCATAAACTAGGGTTTAAGCTTCTGTCACTCTAGCAACCCATCATCTACTTATTACTTCCCAATGCCTTCCTCTAGGCCCAAATAATGGTGAAGTGTCATGTAGTCGACGTTCACATGACACCACTAGAGGAGAGACAACATACATCTCATCAGAATATCTAACGAAGACCAAATTCACATGAATACTAATAGCAAGACTTCTCCCATGTCCTTAGGAACAAAAGTAACTCTCACAAGACATAATATTGTTCATGATCAGAGGGGTGTTTATATGCATAATGGATCTGAACATATGATCTTCCACCAAATAAACCAACTAGCATCAACTACAAGGACTAAGCAATACTACTAGCAACCCACAGGTACCAATCTGAGGGTTGGGTACAAAGATTGGATACAAGAGATGAACTAGGGTTTGAGAGGAGATGGTGCTGGTGAAGAAGTTGATGAAGATAGCCCTCCCCAATATGGGAGAGTTGTTGGTGATGACGGCGGTGACGATTTCCCCCTCCCGGAGGGAAGTATCCCTGGCAGAACAGCTCTGCCAGAGCCCTAGATTGGTTTCCGCCTCGGTTCCGCCTCGAGACAGTGGCGTCTGCTCCCGAAAGCCTCCTTATGATTTTTTCCAGGTAAAAACACCTCATATAGGAGCAGATGGGCATCGTGGGCCTGCCGGCTGGCCCACGAGGTAGGGGGGCGTGCCCCCCACCCTCGAGGATAGCCGGTGGCCCCTCACGTGGGTTTCTTTCGCCAGATATTTTTTATATTTTCCAAAACAATGTTCAGTTGAGTTTCAGGGCTTTTGGAGTTGTGCAGAATAGGTTTCCAGAGTTTGCTCCTTTTCCAGCCCAGAATTCCAGCTGCCGGCATTCTCCCTCTTCATGTAAACCTTGTAAAAAAAGAGAGAAAATGCATAAGTGTTGTGACAAAACATACAAGAACAGCCCATAATGCAATAAGTATCAACATATAAGCATGATGCAAAATGGACGTATCAACTCCCCCAAGCTTAGACCTCGCTTGTCCTCAAGCGAAAGCCGATAGCGAAAAATATGTCCACATGTTTAGAGATAGAGGTGTTAATAAAAACAAAATACGGACATGATGGCATCATGATCATTCTCATAACATCAACTTATATAAATATAGTCATATGATTCTTATGCTAAAGTAACAATCCATCCCAATATCAAGTATGAATCATAAACTTCATTGGAAACTAACAAACTTTGATCTCGGTCATTGAAGCAATTGCAATTTATCGTAATATCGGAAAGAGTCAATATAATAGCTTTTCAGCAAGCCTACATACTCAACTATCATATAGTCTTTCACAATTGCTCACACTCACGCAATACTTATGTTTATGGAATTTTAATCGGACACAGAGAAAGATAGGGGCTTATGGTGTTGCCTCCCAACCTTTTACCTCAAGGGTAATGTCAACAGTAATAAATCATGAAAACTTACATCCAAGTGGGTATATATGTCAGGATCTTTCCAACACAATGTGCTTTCCCAAGGATAAAATGTAAAAAGGAAAGGTGGATTTCACCTTGACACTTACAAGACAAGAATAATAGATAGGCCCTTCGCAGAGGGAAGCAGATGTTGTCATGTGTTTTTATGGTTGGATGCACAAAGTCTTAGCATAGAAGAACTTCGCTTTTATATTGCCACTTGTGATAAGGACCTTTATTATGCAGTCCGTCGCTTTTATTACTTCCATATCACAAGATCATATAAAGCTAATTTCTCCCACACTAATAAATCATACATATTTTAACGGATTTGCAACATGACAACTTACTTGGAAGGATCTTTCTCAATCCATAGGTAGGTATGGTGGACTCTCATGGCAACACTGGGTTTAAGGATATATGGAAGCACAAGTAGTATCTCTACTTAGTGCGAGGAGTTTTGGCTAGCATGAGGGGGAAAGGCAAGCTCAACATGTTGGATGATCCATGACAATATACTTTATTTCGGATATAAGAAGACATAACCCATTATGTTGTCTTCCTTGTCCAACATCAACTCTTTAGCATGTCATATTTTAATGAGTGCTCACAATCATAAAAGATGTCCAAGATAGTATATTTGTATGTGAAGCCTTTCTTCTTTTATTACTTCCTATTAATTGCAACGATGACCAAAACTATGTTTTTCACCTCCCAACAACTTTTATTTATCATACTCTTGTATGTGAAGTCATTACTTCCCATAAGATTGATATGATCTCTATGATACTCCTTATATCATGACCCAAGTGAGGAAATAAAGCCCTTGACTCAACACTAATCTTTATTATATAGCTCACGGACTCGATTACAAAGGATAAAGCTCACAAAGCAAAAGCTCACAACTAGATCATGCTAACTTCATACTACTAGATCAAGATACTACCAAAAGGATCGAACTAAGTAAAACAATAAATATAGGAGAGATGGTGATACGATACCGGGGTCACTCCCCCAAGCTTGGCAGTTGCCAAGGGGAGTGCCCATACCCATATGATTATGTCTCCTTCTTCGGGGGTGGTGATGATGGAGTTGCAAGAAGTGACGGGGGATCCTCATATATCGAAAGTAGGAGATCTTCCAACCTGCGGATAATACCTTTGAGAGCAGCTATGTAATCCTTCAGGAAAAGATTTTCACTTGTGAGAAGCTTGTTACGGATCTGAGCTTACTCAATCATCCTGAAAGCTTCTAGCTCAGTTGAGGTAAAGAGGTTAGGAAGGGGTTTGGAGGTGTCTTCTTCTCCTGCTGCCGGAGCCGGATCTTCCACCTCCATCTTGATCTTCTTCTCCTTGTGGATCTCCTCGGGTCCTTCCCTCTTCAGATCTATCTTCATTAACCAATCATCGTTGCCTTCGTTGTTGGAGGAGGGAGAAGACATGATTCCTGGCTTCGCAAACCCTAGCAGACGACGGCTCGAAATGAAAACAGAGATTTTTTGCGTGATACAGAGGTCAAAACCTTCGGGAGTATATATAATGAATTTTTTTACCAACCAAAAGGAGTAACTCACAAGAAAACGGAGTCTGGGGGACACACGGGGTGTCCACGAGGCAGGGGGTGCGCCCTCCACCCTCGAGGATGCCTCGTGTCTCTTCCGGACTCCTATTTATTTTTCTATTTTTCTAAATATTACAAAACGGAGAAAAATTGCCTTTAGAACTGTTTTGGAGTCGGTTTACTAACCGTATCACATACCTCTTCCTTTTCGGAGGCTGAATCGTTTTGGAAAGTGTCCCTTATGTATTCCTCCGGGGTTACGGTTTCAATAACATTGGTTTCAACATTTATAGGATTACCTGAGATATAATGTTTGATTCTTTGACCATTCACCACCTTCGGATTTGTGCCTTCGAAGTTGTTGATTTTTATGGCACCGGAACGATAGACCTCCTCAATAACGTAAGGTCCTTCCGTCTTGGAGAGAAGTTTCCCTGCAAAAAATCTTAAACGAGAGTTGAATAGCAAGGCATAATCCCCTACATTAAACTCACGCTTTTGTATCCTTTTGTCATGCCATCTTTTAACCTTTTCTTTAAATAGCTTGGCATTCTCCTAGGCCTGGTTTCTCCACTCATCAAGGCAGCTAATGTCAAATAACCTCTTCTCACCGGCAAGTTTGAAATCGTAGGCCATATGTTCTATCTCAAGAGGTAAGTGACAAGCTTTTCCATATACCATCTTATATGGAGACATACCCATAGGATTTTTGTATGCAGTTCTATAGGCCCATAATGCATGATCAAGTTTCTTGGACCAATTCTTCCTAGATCTATTAACTGTGTTTTGCAAGATTAATTTCAACTCCCTATTACTTAGTTCAACTTGACCACTAGTCTGTGGGTGATAAGGGGATGCAATTCTATGGTTGACATCATACTTTGCAAGCATCTTATGGAAAGCACCATGAATAAAGTGTGAACCACCATCAGTCATTAGATACCTAGGGACTCCAAACCTTGGAAATATAACTTCTTTAAGCATCTTAATAGAGGTGTTATGATCAGCACTACTAGTTGGAATAACTTCTACACACTTAGTAACATAATCAAAAATAACTTGAATATGTGTGTACCCATTGGAGGCAGGAAAAGGCCCCATATAATCAAAGCTCCAAACATCAAATGGTTCAATACCAAGTGAATAATTCATAGGCATTTCTTGACATCTACTAATATTACCTATTCTTTGACATTCATCACAAGATAAGACAAACTTATGGGCATCCTTGAAGAGAGTAGGCCAATAAAAACCAGATTGCAATACCTTGTGTGCAGTTCTATCTCCCGCATGGTGTCCTCCATAAGCTTCGGAGTGGCACTTGCGTAGGATCTGTTCCTGTTCATGCTCAGGTACACAATGTCTAATAATACCATCTACTCCTTCTTTATAAAGATGTGGGTCATCCCAGAAGTAATGTCTCAAATCATAGAAGAATTTTTTCTTTTGCTGGTATGTGAAGCTAGCATAATCAGCATACCATGGAGCAGTACGAGAAGTACTTATGACAGCTAGTTGTTCATCAGGAAAGCTATCATCAATAGGTTGTGGGTCATCAAGTACATTCTCTAACCTAGACAAGTTATCTGCTACGGGATTCTCAGCTCCCTTTCTATCAATAATATGCAAGTCAAATTCTTGTAGCAAGAGAACCCATCTAATAAGTCTAGGCTTAGCATCTTTCTTTTCCATAAGGTATTTGATAGCAGCATGATCAGTGTGAATAGTTACTTTAGAATCAACAATATAGGGTCTAAACTTATCACAAGCAAATACAACTGCTAGAAATTCTTTCTCAGTAGTAGCATAATTTCTTTGGGCCCTATCTAGAGTTTTACTAGCATACTGGATAACATTCAATTTCTTATTGACTCTTTGCCCTAAAACAGCTCCTACAACATAATCACTAGCATCGCACATAATCTCAAAGGGTAAATTCCAATCAGGAGGCTGGACAATAGGTGCAGAGATCAATGCTTTCTTAAGTATTTCAAATGCTTCTAGACAATCATCATCAAAGACAAAAGGAATATATTTTTGTAAGAGATTAGTCAGAGGCCTGGAGATTTTGGAGAAGTCCTTAATGAACCTCCTATAAAACCCGACATGACCAAGGAAACTTCGTATACCTTTGATGTCCTTAGGGCATGGCATCTTTTCAATAGCATCAACTTTAGCTTTGTCAACTTCAATACCTCTTTCAGAAATTTTATGTCCCAAGACAATGCCTTCATTAACCATAAAGTGGCACTTCTCCCAATTCAAGACTAGGTTAGTGTCTTCACATCTCTGCAAAACTCGATCAAGGTTGCTTAAGCAATCATCAAAAGAAGTTCCGTAAACGGAGAAATCATCCATGAACACCTCAACAATCTTTTCACAAAAGTCAAAGAATATAGCCATCATGCATCTTTGAAAGGTAGCAGGTGCATTACATACACCAAAAGGCATACGTCTATAAGCAAAGGTACCGAAAGGACAAGTAAAAGTGGTCTTTTCTTGATCCCCTTTTGACATAGATATTAGAGAGAAACCAGAATAACCATCTAGAAAGCAGAAATGAGTATGTTTGGATAACCTTTCTAGCATTTGATCAATGAATGGCAAGGGGTAATGATCTTTCTTAGTAGCTTTATTTAACTTACGGAAATAAATTACCATCCTACAACCTGTAACTATTCTTTGCGGGATCAATTCATCTTTATCATTAGGAACGACAGTCATACCTCCTTTCTTAGGAACACAATGGACATGACTTACCCACTGGCTATCAGCAACTGTATAGATAATACCTGCTTCTAGGAGCTTTAGTATTTCCTTCCTTACCACATCTTTCATCTTAGGATTTAACCGTCACTGATGATCAATAACTGGTTTAGCATTTTCTTCTAATTTTATCTTGTGTTGGCATATAGTGAGACTAATGCCCTTAAGATCATCCAGAGTATATCCAGTAGCAGCTCGGTGCTTCTTCAGAGTTTTCAATAATGTTTCTTCTTCCTACTCTGAAAGGTTAGCACTAATAATAACAGGATATATCTTCTTTTCATCAAGATAAACATACTTAAAATTATCAGGTAAAGGTTCAAGTTCAAACACGGGATCACCCTTGGGTGGAGGAGGATCCCCTAGGATTTCAACCGGCAAGTTGTTTTTTAATACGGGTCCCTGTGTAAGGAATAGTTCATCTATCTCCCTTCTCTCATTCATATGCATATCATTTTCATGGTCTTGCAAGTATTGTTCTAAAGGATCATTAGGTGGCACGGCAATAGAAGCAAGACCAATAATTTCATCTTTACTGGGTGGTGCCTTTTCAAGGGGTTGTCTACGGAATTTAGCAAAGTTAAAATCATGAGACATGATACGTCTCCAACGTATCTACTTTTCCACACACGTTTGCCCTTGTTTTGTCCTCTAACTTGCCTGATTTGAATGGAACTAACCCGGACTGACGTTGTTTTCAGCAGAACTGCCATGGTGTTGTTTTTGTGCAGAATAAAAAGTTCTCGGAATCGCCTGAAAATAAACGGAGAATTATTTCAGAAAATGTAAAAAATATCTGCAAGAAGATACTCATCGGGGGGCCCACGGCCTGTCCTCGAGGGTGGGGGGCGCGCCCCCCTTCCGAGGGCGCGCCCCCTGCCTCGAGGGCCCCCCGATGCTCCACCGACGTACCCCCGGGTCCTATATCTTCCGTTTCGGGGAGAAAAAATCAGAGAGAAAGAATTATCACGTTTCACGAGACGGAGCCGCCGCAAAGCACTAATCTCTCTCGGGTGGGCTGATCTAGAGTCCGTTCGGGGCTCCGGAGAGTGGAGATCGTCGCCATCGTCATCATCAACCTTCCTCCATCCCCAATTCCATGATGCTCACCGCCGTGTGTGAGTAATTCCATCATAGGCTTGCTGGACGGTTATGGGTTGTATGGGATCTATCATGTAATGGAGTTAGTTTTGTTAGGGTTTGATCCCTAGTATCCACTATGTTATGAGATTGATGTTGCTATGACTTTGCTATGCTTAATGCTTGTCACTAGGGCCCGAGTGCCATGATTTCAGATCTGAACCTATTATGTTTTCATGAATATATGTGTGTTCTTGATCCTATCTTGAAGTCTATAGTCACCTACTATGTGTTATGATCAGGCAACCCCGAAGTGACAATAATCGGGACCACTCCCGGTGATGACATATAGTTTGAGGAGTTCATGTATTCACTATGTGTTAATGCTTTGGTCCGGTACTCTATTAAAAGGAGGCCTTAATATCCCTTAGTTTCCAATAGGACCCCGCTGCCACGGGAGGGTAGGTCAAAAGATGTCATGCAAGTTCTTTTCCATAAGCACGTATGACTATATTCGAAATACATGCCTACATTGCATTGATGAACTGGAGCTAGTTCTGTGTCACCCTAGGTTATAACTTCTACATGATGAATTGCATCAGACATAATTTCCCATCTCCGATCCAATGCCTACGAGCTTTACCTATATTGCTAGTCGCTTATTTACTTTTTCGTTACTACTATCACAAAAACTACAAAAACACTATCTTTACTTTTATTGCTGCAACCACCACTATCATATTACTTTGCTAGTAAACTACTGATACGTCTCCAACGTATCTATATTTTTTGATTGTTCCATGCTATTATTTATGAAGTCTTGGATGTTTAATGGGCTTTATCATTCACTTTTATATATTTTTTGGGACTAACCTACTAACCCGAAGGCCCAGTCCAGATTGCTGTTTTTTTGCCTATTTCAGGGTTTTGCAGAAAAGGAATATCAAACGGAGTCCAAATGGAATGAAACCTTCGCGAGAGATATTTTTGGAGGAAATCACGCTCGGGAGTCTTCGGGGCCAAGTCAGGGGACGTAGGGCCATCCCTCGAGGGTTGGGGGCTCGCCCCACTTCCCTGGGCGCGCCCCCCTGCCTCGAGGCTGGCCCACACGGCCCCCGGTGCCCTCCTTCTTCCTATATATACCTACGTACCCCAGAAACTCCATACGCAGAGAGAAAACCCTAATTCCATCGCCGTAGATTCTGTTCCCGTGGAGATCCCATCTTGGAGTCTGTTTCGGGAGGGGGTTCCATCACAAAGGCCTTCATCATCATCATCATCATCGCCCTCACCATGAGTTGTGAGTAGTTCACCACAGACCTTCGGGTCCATAGCTAGTATCTAGATGGCTTCTTCTCTCTCTCTCTGGATCTCAATACAAAGTTCTCCTCGGTCTTCGAGGAGATCTATTCGATGTAATCTTTATTATGGTGTGTTTGTCGAGATCTGATGAATTGTGAGTTTATAATCAAGGTTATCTATGAAAGATATTTGGTTCTTCTCTGAACTTTTTATGTGTTCTCATAATATCCTTGCAAGTCTCTTCGAATTATTGGTTTGGTTCGGCCTACTAGATCTATAGTTCTTGCAATGGGAGAAGTGCTTGGCTTTGGGTTCAATCTTGCGGTGTCCTTTTCCAGTGATAGTAGGGGCAGCAAGGCACGTATTGTATTGTTGCCATTGAGGATAAAAAGATGGGGTTTTCATCATATTGCTTGAGTTTATCCCTCTACATCATGTCATCTTGCTTAAGGCGTTACTCTGTTCGTATGAACTTAATACACTAGATGCATGCAGGATAGCGGTCAATGTGTGGAGTATTAGTAGTAGATGCAGAATCGTTTCGGTCTACTTGTCTCGGATGTGATGCCTATATACAATGATCATGCCTAGATAGTCTCATAATTATTCACTTTTCTATCAATTGCTCGACAGTAATTTGTTTACCCGCCGTAGAATACCGCTATCATGAGAGAAGCCACTAGAGAAAACTATGGCCCCCGGGTCTATCTTTATCATATTACTTTCTCGTCAACTAGCCAATTTCTGTTGCCGTTGTTTATTTGCTTTCTTTACTTTCTGTTTCTTTACAAAAAATACCAAAAATATAATTATCATCTCTATCAGATCTCACTATCATAAGTGACCGTAAAGGGATTGACAACCCCTTATCACATTGGATGCGAAGTTCTTATTTGTTTGTGCAGGTGCGAGGGACTGGCGCGTGGTCTCCTACTGGATTGATACCTTGGTTTTCAAAAACTAAGGGAAATACTTACGCTACTGTGCTGCATCTCCCTTTCCTCTTCGAGGGAATACAATGCATGCTCAAGAGGTAGCAAGAAGAATTTCTGGCGCCGTTGCCGGGGAGGCTTACGCAAAAGTCATATACCAAGTACCTATCACAAACCCTTATTCTTCGCATTACATTTATTTGCCTCTCGTTTTCCTCTCCCCCACTTCACCTTTGCCGTTTTATTCGCCCTTCTTACACCGTGTGTTTTTCGTTCGCTTGCTTCTTGTTTGCTTGTGTGTGTTGGATTGCTTGCTTGTCACTATGGCTCAGAACAATACCAAATTGTGTGACTTCTCCAATACCAACAACAATGATTTTATTAGCACTCCGATTGCTCCTATTACCGATGCTGAATCTTGTGAGATCAATGCTGCTTTGTTTAATCTTGTCATGAAAGATCAATTCGCCGGCCTTCCTAGTGAAGATGCCGCTACCCATCTAAACAACTTTGTTGATTTGTGTGATATGCAAAAGAAAAGGGATACAGATAACGATATTGTTAAATTGAAGTTATTTCCGTTTTCACATAGAGATCGTGCTAAAACTAGGTTTTCCTCTTTGCCTAGAAATAGTATTGATTCGTGGAAGAAGTGCAAAGATGCTTTTATCTCTAAGTATTTCCCTCCTGCTAAGATCCTCTCTCTTAGAAACGATATTATGAATTTTAAGCAACTAGATCATGAGCATGTTGCACAAGCTTGGGAGAGAATGAAATTAATGATACATAATTGCCCTACACATGGTTTGAATCTATGGATGATTATTCAGAACTTTTATGCTGACTTGAATTTTGCTTCTAGAAATCTTTTAGATTCGGCCGCTGGAGGTACTTTCATGGAAACTACCTTAGGAGAACCTACCAAACTCCTAGATAATATTATGGTTAATTATTCTCAATGGCACACGGAAAGATCTACTAGTAAAAAAGTGCATGCTATCGAACAAATTAGTGTTTTGAGTGGAAAGATGGATGAACTTATGAAATTGTTTGCTGCTAAGAGTACTTCTTCTGATCCTAATGATATGCCTTTGTCCACTTTGATTGAGAATAACAATGAATCTTTGGATGTGAATTTTGTTGGTAGGAATAATTTCGGTAACAATGCTTATAGAGGTAATTTTAATCCTAGGCCTTTTCCTAGTAATTCCTCTAATAATTTTTGTAATTCCTACAACAACTCTTATGGAAAGATGCCTTCTGAATTTGAAACTAGTGTTAAGGAGTTTATGATCTCGCAAAAGAATTTCAATGCTATGCTTGAAGAGAAATTGCTAAAGGTTGATGAATTGGCTAGAAGTGTGGATAGAATTACTCTTGATGTTGATTCTTTGAAACTTAGATCTATCCCACCTAAGCATGATATCAATGAGTCTCTCAAAGCCATGAGAATTTCCATTGATGAATGCAAAGAAAGAACCGCTAGAATGCATGCTAAAAGAGAAGATTATATTAAATCGTGTTCTTCTAGTTATCGTGAAAATAAAGATGAAGATCTAAAAGTTATTGATGTGTCTCCTATCAGATCCTTGTTTTCTAGTATCAATCTTGATGAGAATAGTATTGGAGATGATTCTTCTTTAAGGTGTCCCAATAATTCGGAGTTTTTAGATCTTGATGCTAAAATTGCTAAAAGTGGGATTGAAGAGATTAAAACTTTGCATAGTGATGAACCCACTACTTTGGATTTCAAGGGATTCAATTGTGATAATTGCTCTTTGATTGATTGTATTTCCTTGTTGCAATCCGTGCTAAATTCTCCGCATTCTTATAGTCAAAATAATGCTTTCACTAAACATATAATTGATGCTTTGATGCAATCTTATGAAGAAAAACTTGAGTTGGAAGTTTCTATACCTAGAAAGCTTTATGATGAATGGAAACCAACTATAAAAATAAAAATAAAATATCATGAATGCTATGCTTTGTGTGATTTGGGTGCAAGTGTCTCCACTATCCCAAAAACTTTGTGTGATTTGCTAGGGTTCCATGAGCTTGATGGTTCTTCTTTAAATTTGCATCTTGCGGATTCCACTATTAAGAAACCTATGGGAAGAATTAATGATGTTCTTATTGTTGCCAATAGGAATTATGTGCCCGTAGATCTTATTGTTCTTGATATAGATTGCAATCCTTCGTGTCCTATTATTCTTGGTAAACCTTTCCTTAGAACGATTGGTGCAATTATTGATATGAAGGAAGGAAATATTAGATTCCAATTTCAGTTAAGGAAAGGCATGGAACACTTTCCTAGAAAGAAAATCAAATTACCATATGAATCTATCATGAGAGCCACTTCTGGATTGCCTTCCAAAGATGGCAATATCTATATTTATCTTGTATCGTGCCTAGCTAGGGGCATAAAACGATAGCGCTTGTTGGGAGGCAACCCAATTTTATGTTTTTTGCTTTTGTTGCTGTTAGGGAATAAATGTTATCTAGCCTCTGTTTAGATGTGGTTTCATGTTTTGTTTAGTGTTTGTGCCAAGTAGAACCTTTGGTAAGACTTGTGTGAAGTTTATTTGATCTTGCTATGAAAAACATAATCGTTAGCCTCGCTAAAGTAGTCTTCAGATTTTATTGGAGCGTGATTTTTAGTTGATTCTTTTTGCTGCTGATTCGTAGACAAATTGCACAAATGTACCTATTTAGTTTTAAATTTTTGGAGTTCCAGAAGTAGGAGAACCCAGCAGATTACTACAGACTATTCTGTCTTTGACATATTCTGTTTTTCGTGTGTTGTTTGCTTATTCCGATGCATCTATGAGTAATATTAGAGGATATGAACCATAGAGAACCTGGAGTACAGTAGGTCTAACACCAATATAAATAGAGAATGAATTCCTTGCTGTACCTTTGAGTGGTGGTTTGCTTTTACTAACGGAGCTCACGCGAATTTTTGTCTAAGTTTTGTGTTGTGAAGTTTTCAAGTTTTGAGTATTGCTTTGATGGACTATGGAACAAGGAGTAGCAAAGGCCTAAGCTTGGGGATGCCCATGGCACCCCAAGTAAATTCAAGATAATCAAAAAGCCTAAGCTTGCGGATGCCCCGGGAAGGCATCCCCTCTTTCGTCTTCATCCATCGGTAACTATACTTGGAGCTATATTTTTATTCGCAACATGCTATGTGTTTTGCTTGGAGCGTCTTGTATAATTTGAGTCTTTGCTTGTTAGTTTGTCACAATCATCCTTGCTGGACACACCTATTTGAGAGAGTTAAATATGGCCTAGAAATTGTTAGAACACTCTATGTGCTTCACTTATATCTTTTGAGTTGAATAGTTTTTTCTCTAGTGCTTCGCTTACATCTTTTAGAGCATGGTGGTGTTAATATTTTGTAGAAATTGTTGAACTCTCATGCTTCACTTAGATATATTTGAGAGTCTATGAAAACAGCATGGTAAGGTGTTTAGGCTAAAGAAACTAGTCTTCACATGATAAACATCCAATGTCAATGTAGTAAAAAATTTCACACCAAGTGCATTGAATAGAAAGAGATGTTGGATACTTGATAATTGTTTTGAGACATGAGGATAGTGATATTAGAGTCATGCTAGTGGAGTTATTATGAAATTGAGAAATAATTGTGTTAAGGTTAGTGATTCCCATAGCATGCACGTATGGTGAATCGTTATGTGACTAAGGTAAAGCATGAGGTATTTGTAGAGTGTCAACCTTTGTGTGGAGGTCGGGGGCGTGCGATGGTTAACTCCTACCAACCTCCCCCCTAGGAGCATGCGTTGATTTCTTTGTTTTGATGACTCGTAAATTTTTGCAATAAGTATATGAGTTCTTATGACTAATGCTGAGTCCATGGATTATACGCACTCTCACCCTTCCACCATTGCTAGCCTCTCTTGTACCGCGCAACTTTCGCCGGTGCCATAAACCCACTATATATCCTTCCTCAAAACAGCCACCATACCTACCTATCATGGCATTTCCATAGCCATTCAGAGATATATTGCCATGCAACTTTCCACCGTTCCGTTTATATGACACGCATCATATTGTCATATTGCCATGCATGATCATGTAGTTGACATTGTATTTGTGGCAAAGCCACCATGCATAATTCTTTCATACGTGTCACTCTTGTTTCATTGCACATACCGGTACACCAACGGAGGCATTCATATAGAGTCATACTTTGTTGTTGTAGTATCGAGTTGTAATATTGTGTTGTAATGAAAGTGTGATGATCATCATTTTTAGAGAATTGTTCCATGGGAGGAAAGGCTGAATCTATAAAGCCCCTCCGCAAAAAAAAGAAAAAAAAGGGAAAGGCCAAAGAAAAAAATAGAAAGGCCCAAAAAAAAGAAAAAAAGAACAAAAAGAAAAAAAAGAAATGAAAAAGGGACAATTGCTACTATCTTTTTCCACACTTGTGCTTCAAAGTAGCACCATGTTCTTCATTGTAGAGAGTCTCATGCTTAGTCACTTTCATATACTAGTGGGAATTTTCGTTATAGAACTTGGCTTGTATATTCCAACGATGGGCTTCCTAAAATGCCCTAGGTCTTCGTGAGCAAGCAAGTTGGATGCACACCCACTAGTTTCTTTTGTTGAGCTTTCATTCATATTTAGCTCTAGTGCATCCACTGCATGGCAATCCCTATTCACTCACATTGATATCTATTGATGGGCATCTCCATAGCCCGTTGATACGCCTAGTCAATGTGAGACTATCTCCCTCTTTTTCTCTTCTCCACAACCACCTCTATTCCACCCATAGTGCTATATCCATTGCTCACGCTCATGTATTGCGTGAAAGTTGAAAGGTTTGAAAAGATAGAGCATGAAAGCAAATGCTTGGCTGAAATCGGGGTTGTGCATGATATGAATATTTAGTGTGATAATAAGGGATCATAGCCAACACTATATGAATTTGTAGGGATAACTTTATTTAGCCATAGTATTTTGAGAAGACATGATTGCTTTGTTAGTATTGCTTGAAGTATTGTTATTTCTTACGTCAATATAGACTTTTGTCTAGAATCTTTCCGATCTGAACATTCGTGCGACAATTAAGAGAATTACACTGAAAAACTATATTGGTTAGCATTCCACATCAAAAATTCTTTCTTTATCATTTACCTACTTGAGGACAAGCAGGAATTAAGCTTGGGGATGCTTGATACGTCTCCAACGTATCTATAATTTTTGATTGTTCCATGCTATTTTTGATGAAGTCTTGGATGTTTAATGGGCTTTATCATTCACTTTTATATCATTTTTGGGACTAACCTACTAACCCAAAGGCCTAGTCCAGATTCCTGTTTTTTGCCTATTTCAGGGTTTTGCAGAAAAGGAATATCAAACGGAGTCCAAACGGAATGAAACCTTCGCGGGAGATATTTTTTGGAGGAAATCACGCTCGGGAGTCTTCGGGGCCAAGTCAGGGGATGTAGGGCCAGCCCTCGAGGGTGGGGGGCGCGCCCCTCTTCCCAGGGCGCGCCCCCTGCCTCGAGGCTGGCCCACACGGCCCCCGGTGCCCTCCTTCTTCCTATATATAGCTACGTACCCCAGAAACTCCATACGCAGAGACAAAACCCTAATTCCACCACCGTAGCTTCTGGTCCCGTGGAGATCCCATCTTGGAGCCTGTTCCGGGAGGGGGATCCATCACGGAGGCCTTCATCATCATCATCATCGCCCTCACCATGAGTTGTGAGTAGTTTACCACAGACCTTCGGGTCCATAGCTAGTATCTAGATGGCTTATTCTCTCTCTATCTGGATCTCAATACAAAGTTCTCCTCGGTCTTCGAGGAGATCTATTCGATGTAATCTCTTTTTGCGGTGTGTTTGTCGAGATCCGATGAATTGGGAGTTTATGATCAAGGTTATCTATGAAAGATATTTGGTTCTTCTCTGAACTTTTTAGGTGTGCTCATAATATCCTTGCAAGTCTCTTCGAATTATTGGTTTGGTTTGGCCTACTAGATCTATAGTTCTTGCAATGGGAGAAGTGCTTGACTTTGGGTTCAATCTTGCGGTGTCCTTTCCCAGTGACAGTAGGGGCAGCAAGGCACGTATTGTATTGTTGCCATCGAGGATAAAAAGATGGGGGTTTAATCATATTGCTTGAGTTTATCCCTCTACATCATGTCATCTTGCTTAAGGCGTTACTCTGTTCGTATGAACTCAATACACTAGATGCATGCTGGATAGCGGTCGATGTGTGGAATAATAGTAGTAGATGCAGAATCGTTTCGGTCTACTTGTCTCGGACGTAATGCCTATATACAATGATTATGCCTAGATAGTCTCATAATTATTCGCTTTTCTATCAATTGCTCGACAGTAATTTGTTTACCCGCCGTAGAATACCGCTATCATGAGAGAAGTCACTAGAGAAAACTACGGCCCCCGAGTCTATCTTTATCATATTACTTTCTCGTCAACTAGCCAATTTATGTTGCCGTTGTTTATTTGCTTTCTTTACTTTCTGTTTCTTTACCAAAACTATAATTATCATCTCTAACAGATCTCACTATCGTAAGTGACTGTAAAGGGATTGACAACCCCTTATCGCGTTGGCTGCGAAGTTCTTATTTGTTTGTGCAGGTGCGAGGGACTGGTGTGTGGTCTCCTACTGGATTGATACCTTGGTTCTCAAAAACTGAGGGAAATACTTATGCTACTGTGCTCCATCTCCCTTTCCTCTTCGAGGGAATACAACGCAAGCTCAAGAGGTAGTAACTACCTTGCTGTAGATACTAAGTTTCCAGGTGTGGTTGAATTGACAACTCTGCTGCTAATACTTAAGAGTATTCATTGGCTCCCCTTGTGTCAAATCAACAAATTTGGGTTTAATAGTTTACCCTTGAAGATTGTTGCGATCCCCTACACTTGTGGGTTATCAAGACTATTTTCTGGCGCCGTTGCCGGGGAGCATAGCTCTATTCTTTAAGTCACTTGGGATTTATATCTGTTTATCACTATGAAGAATTTGAAGGACTCAAAAACCAAGATCTTACCCTCAACTACGAGGGGAGGTGAGGAACTGCCATCTGGCTCTACAGTTGATTCTCCTTCTGTTATGAGTAAACTTGCGACACCTACTCCTGCTATTGAATATGATATGTCATATGTTCTTGATGATGCTACTTCTGCTATGTATGATGAAAGTACCTCTATGCCTGATACTGTGCCACTAGGTGAATTTCTAGATGAACAAATTGCTAAAGTTAGGGAGAGTGCAAATGTTGATGATATTTATGAAAGTGATGATGAAACTACTCCCAATAGATATGAATTGCCTGTTGTGCCTGAGGGTTATGTTATGGATGAAGAAACTGCTAGAGACTTTCTTGCTTGCAATGATAGATATGATCTTAAGAAGTTATTAGCTAAGCTGAAAGAAAAGATCTTGAATGCTAGAATGAAACATGACCCTGCTTTTGCTACTTCACCTATATGTGTCACTGATAAGGATTATGAATTCTCTGTTGATCCTGAGTTAATTACTTTGGTTGAATCTGATCCTTTCCATGGCTATGAGTCTGAAACTGTTGTGGCACATCTTACCAAGTTGAATGATATAGCCACCCTGTTTACCAATGATGAAAAGATTCACTACTACTATATCCTTAAGTTACTTTCGTTCTCGTTAAAGGGTGATACTAAGACTTGGTTTAATTCTCCTGATCCTGGTTGTGTGCGTAGTCCCCAGGATATGATGTATTACTTTTCTGCTAAATATTTTCCCGCTCATAAGTAACAAGCCGCCTTACGGGGAATATATAACTTTGCTCAAACTGAAGAAGAGAGTCTCCCACAAGCTTGGGGAGGCTTCTCCAGTTACTTAATGCTTTTCCTGATCATCCTCTTGAGATGCATGATATACTTGATGTCTTTTATAATGGACTAACCGATGCTTCTAGAGACCACCTGGATAGTTGTGCTGGTTGTGTTTTCAGGGAAAGAACAGTGGAACAAGATAAATTACTATTGAATAATATGCTGCCAATGAAAATAATTGGACACTTCCTGAACCATCCCCTAAGCCAACTCCGAAGAAAAGAGGTGTTCTATTACTCAGTCCTGAAGATATGCAAGAGGCAAAGAAATCTATGAAAGAAAAAGGTATTAAAGCTGAAGATGTTAAGAATTTACCACTTATGGAAGAAATACATGGTCTTGATAACCCGACACAGGTAGTAAAGGTAAATTCTCTTTATAGATTTGATGAAGGTGATATTCCTCGTTATAAGTCTGCTAGCCAATGCTTAGATGAGTTTGACAATTTCCTTGTGAAACAAGAAAACTTCAATGCTTATGTTGGTAGACAATTACAACACAATGCTTATATGATTGAACGCTTGAGTGATTATCTGTCTAGTGCTAAAAGTGAACTGAAACTTATTAGTAAACATGCCTCCATGGTCACCACTCAAGTAGAACAAGTACTTAAAGCTCAGAATGATTTGCTCAATGAGTGAAATAGTAAGAATAATGACTATGCTGTTAGAGTTGCTACTAGAGGTGGTAAAATGACTCAGGAACCTCTCTATCCTAAAGGCCACCCAAAGAGAATTGAGCAAGATTCTCAGAGAGCTAATGTAGATGCACCTAGTTCTTCTAAGAAGAAGAAAAAGAAAAATGATAGGACTTTGCATGCTTCTAGTGAACCTGTAGCTCACCCACCTAAGAATCCCAATGATATATCTGTTTCCGATGCTGAGACACAATCCGGTAATGAACATGAACCTAGTGATAATATTAATGATGATGTTCATGCTGATGCTCAACGTAGCAATGATAATGATGTAGAGATTGAACCTGCTGCTGATCTTGATAACCCACAATCAAAGAATCAATGTTATGATAAGAGATACTTTGTTGCTAGGAAGCACGGTAGGGAAAGAGAACCATGGGTTTAGAAACCCATGCCTTTTCCTCAGAAACCATCCAAGAAAAAGGATGATGATGATTTTGAATGCTTCGCTGAAATGATTAGACCTATCTTTTTGCGTATGAGTTTAACTGATGCGCTTAAAACAAATCCTTATGCCAAATACATGAAAGATATTATTACCAACAAAAGAAAAATACCCGAAGTAGAAATCTCCACCATGCTTTCCAATTACACTTTTGAGGGTGGAATGCCTAAGAAATTAGGAGATCCAGGAGTACCTACTATACCTTGCTCCATTATGAGAAACTATGTTAAAACTACTTTGTGTGATCTTGGAGCAGGTGTTAGTGTTATGCCTCTCTCTTTATATCGTAGACTTGACTTGAGTAAGTTGACACCTACTGAAATATTTTTGCAAATGGCTGATAAATCAACTGCTATACCTGTCGGTATTCGTGAGGATGTGCCTGTTGTAGTTGCAAATGTTACTATTCTAACAGACTTTGTTATACTTGATATTCCTGAGGATGATAGTATGTCTATTATTCTTGGAAGACCTTTTATGAATACTGCAGGGGCTGTTATTGATTGCAACAAAGGCAATGTCACTTTTCATGTCAATGATAATGAGCATACAGTACACTTTCTGAGGAAACAACCTCAGGTTCATAGTATCAATTATATTGGAAAAACTTCAACTATTACTATTGGAGGTTTTGAGTTTCCTATTCCTACTATCAAGAAGGCATATGACATACTTATTGTTGGGGACATACATATCCCCATTGAGGCAACATAGTGTTATTCGAAAATTCTCCGGTTTCATGTTACTCGGAAAGAGTTTATTAACAAGACCTGATCAACCTTGTTAATGGATTCCTTTTGATGAGCATGGGATAGGTGAATCTAGATAGCACAATCTTCTGTACCCTCCTTTTACTTTCTGTTAATTAGGTTAAATAAAACAAAATTAGCATTATCTGTCTGTTTCCAGACTTATCCGTGCAATAAAAAAATATCTCGAAAAAAAAAGTTCTCCAAATGCCATGAAAATGAAATATGATTTTTTCTAGAATATTTAAGAAAATATGGCACTGAACACACAGCGAGGGGAGCCAGCACGTGGCCTCGAGGGCACAGGGCGCGCCCCCTGCCTTGAGGGCCCCACGTGGCCCCCTCCACTTATCCTTTCACCCATGCTCTTCTTCTTCCTCCCAAAAAAATCCCCAACCAGCTCAAACCCGAGTTCTAGCTCATTTTGCTGCCATTTTCGATCTCCTTGCTCAAAGCACCATTCACCAAACTGTTTGGGAAGATTGTTCCTTGGTATGTGAACTCCTCCATTGGTCCAATTAGTTTTTGTTCTAGTGCTTTGTTTGTTGCATATTTGTGCTGCTGTGGTGACCTTGTTCTTGAGCTTGCATGACAAATTTTCTTGGTCCCATGTAGTTCTAATGCATGATATAGCCTCTAGGCACTTATATGAGTTGTTGCTATCAATCTTGTGGAGTTTGCTTAACTTTTATTGTGAGTTACTAAAATTTTCAGAAATTTTCAGAAAAGGAAAATGTTAAAAAGATTATTGAGGGGCTCCTCCAGCAAGAGCTCAGAGGAGAAGAAGAAAGAATAAAATAAGAAGCCCAAGTATAATCTTCCTCGCATGGCGGAAGTTCGACCGTGTGAATGGCCTTGTAATAATTTCATGATGTCCGCCGGTATTTACGAAGACTTTTATTGGATGGCGAATAATGCAGGCCTCACCGACTTCCTCAACGAGCAAAAAGAACATTATCTCTTACTCACCAATATTTTCATGCAAAGTTTTCATTTTCATTCTAGGAAAACACCACCTACGGTGGAGTTTCGCTTATATGATGTGAGTAAGGAGATATCATTGTTAGACTTTTGTGAAATATGCAAAGTACCCTTTGGAGGTAGACTCGATGAAACTAGACAAGTTGCAGGGGCAAGAATCACTAGTATACACTTCCCTATTCTCCGCTACTTTTCTTTATTTGCTAGTAGATGTTTAATTGCTCGCGAGAACAGTGGGAATCTCAGTGCCCCTGATATTATCATTTTACGCCATGCTTTGTTTCGTGACACAACTTTTAGCTTGGGCACCGTCGTTGCCAAACGATTGAGTCTTAACCGCTCAAGAGGGCCCGTCTTTGGAGGCATCTTTGCTTCTCGCCTTGCGGAACATTTTAATATACCCATTAGGCATCATGAGCAGGAAGAAAAATTGCTTGCCCTTGTTTATCAAGACTACAAGAGCATGGTAGATCATGACTTTATTGTTAAAGACAAAAATATGCAGCTCCATTATAAATGGAGGTTTGATGAAATATACTGTGAAATTGTTACCTTGCCTGCACCTTCTTTGTTTGATCTATCTACAGGCGTATTCCTCATCACCTCAGATGTCTTCTATAAGTACCAAGGCCAAGCACAAGCTTCAGAGCCTGAGCCAAAACCACCACTTGATCCTTCTCGACAATCTATTTATGGGTGGGAGCTGGATGAGCTCGCCAACCAGTGGCATCCAGAGGAAACATCTCAGTACACTGGAGGGAGTGGCTTCGATCCGTGGCCATAGACCAACTTAGGCCAAAAGCCTAAGCTTGGGGGAGTACGTGTTTCTCACCAACTTACATTCATGTTCACACTTATTCTAGTTGTCGGTGCTCACACTCTTTCATTGTACCATCCATGCTTAGTTTCAATTTCTTTTTCTCAGTCTTTTTCTTGTGTGCTAGAAAAATCCAGAAAAACAAAAAATATTAGTTGTAGCTTCTAGCTAGTTTACTTTCTTTGCCTGTAGTAGTAACTAAAAATGAAAACCCAAAAAGATTTCCCGTTCTTCTTTTGCTTGTTGGGAGCTTTCCCGTGTAAATAGTTTCTTTTCTTTTCTTTAGGGGGTAAGAGTAGAAGACCATGATTAAAATGCTTAGTGGCTCTCATATGCTTTGTTGTTGAATTAACCTTGAGCCATATTACATTGTCTTCTCTCTTGTATTAAATGTCTGCAGATTCCAGCTTAGTCCAATGCACGTGCACTATTATTATTTTCCACACCGTTCGGTCGTGCGAGTGAAAGGCAATAAGGATGATATATGATGAACTAATTGAGATGAGAAAAGCTGGTATGAACTCGACCTCTTTTGTTTTTGTAAATATGATTGCTCGTCGTTCTTGATTCAGCTTGTTATGAATGAAACATGCTTGCAATGACAATTAGAGATCATAGTTGCTTATGCCATGCTTAATTAGCTGAGAGTTTGTAATGGTCTATCTTGCGTGCCAACATGACATTAAAATGGTCGTGATGTGGTATGATGGGTGGTATCCTCCTTTGAACGATTTAAGTGACTTGACTTGGCACATGTTCACGCATGTAGTTGAAACAAATCAACATAGCCTTCACGATATTTATGTTCATGGTGATTTATATCCTACTCATGCTTGCATTCATTGTTGATTAATTTTAATGCATGTTACTGACCGTTGTTACTCTCTAGCTGGTCGCTTCCCAGTCTCTTTCTAGCCTTCACCTGTACTAAGCAGGAATACTGCTTGTGCATCCACTTCCATAAACCCCAAAGTTATTCCATATGAGTCCACCATACCTTCCTATATGGGGTATTTACCCGCCGTTCCAAGTAAATTTGTATGTGCCAAACTCTAAACCTTCAAATGAAATTCGATTTTGTATGCTAGAATAGCTCATGTATCAACTAGGGTTGTCTATATCTTCCTTGCTAGGCGGGTTATTCTCACGATGAGTGGACTCCGCTCATCATTCATGAGAAAATGGCTGGTAACTGGGATGCCCAGTCCCATGCTCAAATCATAATAATTAAACAAAACTCCCCCAGGGCTGTTGCTTGTTTGGATGGTAACCCGTGGATTCGGCTAGCCGTGGAGTGTGCTTGTTGGTGGTTGGGGGAGTATAAACTTTGCCATTCTGTTTGGGAACCGCCTATAATGTGTGTAGCATGGGAGATATCGAGATTCTTGGTTGTTATGTTGACAATGAAAGTACACCGCTCAAAATGTTATTCAATCTCTATTTAAAAATCGAGCTCTGGCACCTCTACAAATCCCTGCTTCCCTCTGCGAAGGGCCTATCTATTTACTTTTATGCAGAATCATCATCCTCTTATCAAAAAGCACCAGTAGGAGAGCACCTCTGTTGTTGCATGTATTACTATTAATTTGCATTGAGTATGATCATGACTGGATCTCTTTTACCATGAATTACAATGTCTAGTCAGTCCTTGATCTTTAAAGGTGCTCTGCATTTATGTTTTGCAGTCTGAGAAAGGGCTAGCGAGATACCATCCTGTTATATCATATCATGATTGTTTTGAGAAGTGTTGTCATCCGAGGTTTATTATTATTGCTCGCTAGTTGATTATGCCATTGATGTGAGTAGTCTTGACACCTGAAAATTATTGTGAATGTTGTTAGTTCATGATCTTGTTGAAACCTGAATGCTAGCTTACATATTTACAACAACAAGAGCAAACAGAATTTATCAAAGTTTTTCTTTATCACTTTCAGTTTATCAACTAAATTGCTTGAGGATAAGCAAAGGTTTAAGCTTGGGGGAGTTGATACGTCTCCAACGTATCTACTTTTCCATACACTTTTGCCCTTGTTTTGGACTCTAACTTGCATGATTTGAATGGAACTAACCCGGACTGATGCTGTTTTCAGCAGAACTGCCATGGTGTTGTTTTTGTGCAGAATAAAAAGTTCTCGGAATCGCCTGAAAATCAATGGAGAATTATTTCAGAAAATATAAAAAATATCTACAAGAAGATACTCACCGGGGGGCCCACGGCCTGTCCTCGAGGGTGGGGAGCGCGCCCCCTTTCCCAGGGCGCGCCCCCCTGCCTCGAGGGCCCCCCGATGATCCACCGACGTACCCCTAGGTCCTATATCTTCCGTTTCGGGGAGAAAAAAATCAGAGAGAAAGAATTATCACGTTTCATGAGATGGAGCCGCCGCCAAGCCCTAATCTCTCTCGGGAGGGCTGATCTGGAGTCCGTTCGGGGCTCCGGAGAGTGGAGATCGTCGCCATCGTCATCATCAACCTTCCTCCATCACTAATTCCATGATGCTTACCGCCGTGTGTGAGTAATTCCATCATAGGCTTGCTGGACGATGATGGGTTGGTTGGGATCTATCATGTAATCGAGTTAGTTTTGTTAGGGTTTGATCCCTAGTATCCACTATGTTCTGAGATTGATGTTGCTATGACTTTGCTATGCTTAATGCTTGTCACCAGGGCCCGAGTGCCATGATTTCAGATCTGAACCTATTATGTGTTCATGAATATATGTGTGTTCTTGATCCTATCTTTCAAGTCTATAGTCACCTACTATGTGTTATGATCCAGCAACCCCGAAGTGACAATAATCGGGACCACTCCCGGTGATGACCATATTTTGAGGAGTTCATGTATTCACTATGTGTTAATGCTTTGGTCCGGTACTCTATTAAAAGGAGGCCTTAATATCCCTTAGTTTCCAATTGGACCCCGCTGCCACGGGAGGGTAGGACAAAAGATTTCATGCAAGTTCTTTTCCATAAGCACGTATGACTATATTCGGAATACATGCCTACATTGCATTGATGAACTGGAGCTAGTTATGTGTCACCCTAGGTTATAACTTCTACATGATGAATTGCATCCGATGTAATTTCCCATCACCGATCCAATGCCTACGAGCTTTACCTATATTGCTAGTCGCTTATTTACTTTTCCGTTACTACTATCACAAAAACTACAAAAACACTATCTTTACTTTTATTGCTGCTACCGCCACTATCATATTACTTTGCTACTAAACTACCTTGCTGCAGATACTAAGTTTCCAGGTGTGGTTGAATTGACAACGCAGCTGCTAACACTTAAGAGTATTCTTTGGCTCCCCTTGTGTCGAATCAAAAAATTTAGGTTTAATACTTTACCCTCGAAAATTGTTGCGATCCCCTACACTTGTGGGTTATCAAGACATATCCCCTAATCCAATAGTAACAATATCTTTCACGCAGTCTATCTTGGCATTAACAGTATTCAAGAAGGGTCTACCAAATATGATGGGACATAATTCATCTTGTGGGGAACTAAGAATAAGGAAATCCGCAGGGTATTTAACCTTCCCACACAAGACTTCAACATCTCTAACAATGCCAACTGGTGAAATAGTCTCTCTATTAGCGAGCTTAATAGTAACATCAATCCCTTCTAACTCATCAGGTGCAATATCATGCATAATTTTGTTGTATAAGTCAAGAGGGATAATACTCGCACTAGCACCTACGTCACATAAACCATGATAGCAATGATCTCCTATCTTAACAGAGATGACAGGCAAGCCTACAACCGGTTTATGTTTATTCCTAGCATTGGTTTTGGCTATTCTAGCAGACTCTTCTTGGAGATAAATAACATGTCCATCTAAATCTTCTACCAAGAGATCATTAACCATAGCAACACTAGGTTCAACTTTAATTTGCTCAGAGGGTGTAGGTGTTCTAGTATTACTCTTACGAACTACAGTTGAAGCTTGAGCATGATCCTTTATCCTAACAGGGAAAGGTGGTTTCTCGATATAAGCGGTAGGTATAACAGGATCAACATTATAAGTGATAGTCTTTTCTTCAACTTTAACAGGTTCAACTACTTTTACTTCAATAGGGGGATGGTATTTAAACCACTTCTCCTTGGGGAGATCAACATGAGTAGCAAAGGATTCACAGAAAGAAGCTACTATCTCAGAGTCAAGTCCCTATTTAGTGCTAAACTCACGGAAAACATCGGTATCCATAAAAGCTTTAACACAATCAAACTTAGGGGTCATACCTGACTCCTTACCTTCGTCGAGATCCCAATCTTCAGAGTTGCGTTTAATTCTTTCCAATAAATCCCATTTGAAGTCAATAGTCTTCATCATAAAAGAGCCAGAACAAGAATTATCGAGCATGGTGCGATTATTGAGAGAAAGCCGAGCATAAAATTTTGGATTATCATTTTTCTTGAAAGCTCATGATTGGGGCATGAATATAACATTGACTTAAGCCTCCCCCAATCTTGAGCAATGCTTTCTCCTTCGCGAGGCCAGAAATTATAAATATAATTACGATCACGATGAACCTGGTGCATAGGGTAGAACTTCTGATGAAATTCCAACTTCAGACGAATATAGTTCCCTGATCCCATATCATCGCATAGCCTAAACCATGTCAATGCATATCCCTTCAAAGATAAAGGGAAGACCTTCTTCTTGATAACATCCTCGGGCATACCTGCAAGCTTAAACAATCCACAAACTTCATCCACATAGATTAGGTGTAAGTCGGGATGCAGTGTTCCGTCTCCTGTAAAGGGATTTCCAAGCAGTTTCTCTATCATACCCGAAGGAATCTCAAAGCAAACATTTTCAATAGATGCAGTAGGTTGAGGAGCAATTCTTTGCTCTTCTGATCGGGGTTAAGATACCCCGAACAAGCCCCTCAAAGGATTTTGAGCCATAGTAACAAGTGACAATAAATTTTAGCACACTATATATTTTTTTCCTTACCAAAGGCGCTTCACTCCCCGGCAACAGCGCCAGAAAAGAATCTTGATGACCCACAAGTGTAGGGGATCTATCGTAGTCCTTTCGATAAGTAAGAGTGTCGAACCCAACGAGGAGCAGAAGGAAATGATAGGCAGTTTTCAGTAAGGTATTTTCTGCAAGCACTGAAATTATAGGTAACAGATAGTTTTGTGATAAGGTAATTGGTAGCAAGTGACAAACGGTAAAAGTAAATAAGGTGCAGCAAGGTGGCCCAATCCTTTCTGTAGCAAAGGACAAGCCTGGACAAACTCTTATATAAAGTAAAGCGCTCCCGAGGACACATGTGAATTATCGTCAAGCTAGTTTTCATCACGACCATCTGATTCGCGTTCGGTACTTTGATAATTTGGTATGTGGGTGGACCGGTGCTTGGGTGCTGCCCTTACTTGGACAAGCCTCCCACTTATGATTAACCTCTAATGCAAGCATCCGCAACTACAAAAGAAGTATTAAGGTAAACCTAACCATAGCCTGAAACATATGGATCCAAATCAGCCCCTTACGAAGCAACGCATAAACTAGGGTTTAAGCTTCTGTCACTCTAGCAACCCATCATCTACTTATTACTTCCCAATGCCTTCCTCTAGGCCCAAATAATGGTGAAGTGTCATGTAGTCGACGTTCACATGACAACACTAGAGGAGAGACAACATACATCTCATCAGAATATCGAATGAAGACCAAATTCACATGAATACTAATAGCGAGACTTCTCACATGTCCTCAGGAACAAAAGTAACTACTCACAAGACATAATAATGTTAATGATCAGAGGGGTATTAATATGCATAATGGATCTGAACATATGATCTTCCACCAAATAAACCAACTAGCATCAACTACAAGGAGTAATCAATACTACTAGCAACCCACAGGTACCAATCTGAGGTTTGGGTACAAAGATTGGATACAAGAGACGAACTAGGGTTTGAGAGGAGATGGTGCTGGTGAAGATGTTGATGAAGATAGCCCTCCCCAAGATGGGAGAGTTGTTGGTGATGACGGCGGTGACGATTTCCCCCTCCCGGAGGGAAGTATCCCCAGCAGAACAGCTCTGCCGGAGCCCTAGATTGGTTTCCGCCTTGGTTCCGCCTCGAGACAGCGGCGTCTGGTCCCGAAAGCCTCCTTACGATTTTTTCCTGGTCAAAACACCTCATATAGGAGAAGATGGGCATCGGGGGCCTGCCGGCTGGCCCACGAGGTAGGGGGGCGCGCCCCCACCCTAGAGGACAGCCGGTGGCCCCTCTCGTGGGTTTCTTTTGCCAGATATTTTTGTATTTTCCGAAACGATGTTCTGTTGAGTTTGAGGGCTTTTGGAGTTGTGCAGAATAGGTTTCTAGAGTTTGCTCCTTTTCCTGCCCAGAATTCCAGCTGCCGGCATTCTCCCTCTTCTTGTAAACCTTGTAAAATAAGAGAGAAAAGGCATAAGTGTTGTGACAAAACATATAAGAACAGCCCATAATGCAATAAATATCAACATATAAGCATGATGCAAAATGGACGTATCAGCATGATACTGTGCAACCATAGTCAACGAGCATAACAACAACACTTAATCATTTATTCAAATGAGCATGGCATACTGAAGAGCATGAATATTACGAGTATAACACTTCAGCAACATATCATGACCACTATCATCAACAATAAATAGCATGCAAGAACATATTAACAATGCTACCATGCAAGCATTTAACCAACTAGATGCAAAGGAACATGTATAACAATGATACTCGGAACAGACGACAGTCATGCACCGAAGACCATCACCAACATCAACATATAATACTACCAAGCATAGCATACGACAGAAATACTAGCAACTATTACATGATAACCAGGTGCATAAAGACATAGCATGAAAGAGAACACAACTTCATAAGCATCACCGAAACAACGGTAATAGTATCAAAACAAGAAGACATTTATTAAATGTTCAAGTTGAAAACCATAGCTACTGCATGCAATCATGCAAGTGGGTATTGTGGCTTGCCTGGGAAAGAAAAATACTCCGGAAAGAAGTGCGGAAAGCACGTAGAAAGATTCACCGGAACAGATTCTCTCTTGGAGGGGCTGATTAACGGCAAGGGCAAAATGGTCATTTTCAAAATGTCAAAACATGGTGAAAATGATACCAATAGAACGGGCTCGACGAGACAAAGAGATGGGCTCTAGATTCACCTTGTTTGGAGTTACGAGCAAAAAGTTATGAGGTGATGAAGATCAGGAACTTTTCTGCAAAAATATCATCACAAACAAGTCCCTGAGTGGATAAGGCAGAAGCAGGTTTTGATAAAATACGCTTTCCAGAGATGAAAACGTACTTACGCCCGAAGAAGAAACGGAACACGCTTTCGGTTAAGGGAAAGCGTACTCCGCGGAGTACGTCTCCACTTAACCACGTCAGCGGGTCGGCCCGGTCAACACGCACAGGCCGACAGGCGGGGCCCAGGGGCTCTGTGCGGCTGACGAGTGGGGCCCGTCGTTGACTTCTCGCTCCCGACTCCTTCTTCTTCCCCCCGTCGATGCGCAGAAGCAGGGACGAGGCCAGCCGCCCCGACGGCGACTACCGGCGCATCCGGCCATCGCAGGAGGCATGCGACCTACCCCGACGCTCCGGAGGACGAGACGCATCCGTTCCCGGCCTTGGAAGACGCTGGCGAGTTCGGGAATGGGTGCAGTTTGGCCCACGGCGGAGGAGTCTTCGGGTGGAGATGGGCAAGGCGCTCCGGTGGGGTGGGAGGAGGAGGCGAGGCCACGGGGAGGTAGGATGGGCCTCGGGGGTGCGCTGGAGGTGGAGAGGAGGAGGGGGGCGGGGGTAAGGTTAGCTCGCCAGAATCGAGGCGGGGTTCACTGGCGGCTCAGGCACAGTGGCGGAGCCAGGAATTTACTGCTGGGTATTCTTTTAATTTTTTTATGCCAAAGCAACACAATAGAACAATAAATGTACAGCAAGATGATACATTAATGACTCAATGACCATACATCGATAATAGTAGCAAAATATCATTGTGGCAATATCTCTAACAATTAAGAAAAAATACAAATAGCAAAGGAAATTACAATATAACTTTACGGTCCCCTTTCTGGAAGAGATTGATGACATCCTCATCTTTCACTTGCCTGGAGAATTCTCTCTCAATGAATGTAACCAAGCAATTGTTCAAATATTCATCACCCATTTTGTTTCTTAGTGAATTCTTCATGTATTTCATCGAGGAAAATACCCTCTCAACGCTAGCAGTGGCTACCGGAAGAATGAGAACCAACTTAAGAAGTTTGTAAACAATATAATATTGTTCATTCTTTCTTGTCTCAACCATCAAAACTGAAAGCTCACATAGATTCTTCAACTTGCTAAACCTTTTATCCTTACGCACATGAGAAATGAACATTCTTAATTGCCATGGAAGTCTTGACAATTCATCATTTGTGAAATCCTTAGCATAAAACTTTCTAGCAAGCCTAACCAACTTCTCTTTATCATAAGCATCAAATGAATCACATGGACTGAATGCTGCCATGCAAGTAAGTAGTTCAGTGTTTACCTCGTCAAATGTTGCATTCAGCTCTTGAAGTTGCCTATCAATGACACCCACAAATATTTCAACCTTGAAACGTTGGTAATTATTTGTGCCATTGAAGAACCCTCTTCTTGGTCTCCCAGCAGGATAGTAAGGAGCCTCCATGTCAACAACTTTGATCTTGTGCTTTACACAAAAAGAAGTGACATTCTCTAGAAAATCATTCCACCCTTCATCTTCTCGCAAGCATTGCAAGTGCAGCTTTGTGAGATCAACAATCTCCATAGCATTAACAATATCTTGATCTTTCTTTTGCAAAGCTCTACTCAAGTCATCAGTGTATTCTAAAATTTCTTGCATCAAGTGTGCCATGAAAACAAATTCAAATGTCCGAAATGATGTCAACATAGTCATTGCTGCTACTGCCTCTGTGCCATTATACTCTTTTGCAATCCTTATGAGAACACGCCTTATTGCCGGATACATAGAGATAACATGGTTGTCAGTCTTGTAGTGAGAGCCCCAACGAGTATCACATGGCCTTCCAATACCCATTTCTTGATTCAAACCCGTCCCGGTTTCTACTTCTTCCAACTCTAATGCAGCAATAAGTTCCTCAGCCTGAGCTATTCGAAGCATTCTCATCTTTTTACAAGAATAGCCTAGAACATTTAGCAAACATGCCAGCTGTTGAAAGAACCAATTACAATCATCACTCTCCTTTGCAACAGCAACAAGAGTTAATTGTAGTTGATGGGCAAAGCAATGGACATAATAGGCATAAGGAGACTCATCCATGATTAGTTTCTTTAGGCCATTAGCATTACCTTTCATATTACTAGCCCCATCATATCCTTGCCCACGGACCATTGCAAAGCTCAAATTGTATGTCATAAGCATGTCCTCAATTGCAGCTTTAAGTGTCAAAGAGGAAGTGTCTTCAACATGGGCAAGACCAAGAAATCTCACAACTGTCCTTCCTTTCTTATCCACATAACGCAAGCAAACAGCTAGTTGTTCATTCTGGTACATATCACTAGACTCATCTGCAAGTACTGCAAAATGTCCACCGTCAAGATCTTCAATGACTAGTTTAGTAGTCAGCTGGGCACAACATTTGATCAACTCTTGTAGTATATCATGGCAAGTCATCTTTTTTGTGGAGCATTCTTTAGAACCACCCTATCAACCTCTTCAAAGTTTCCTGCTAGCCAATTTAAAAGCTCAAGGAAATTTCCTTTATTTAGCCAGTCATCACTTTCATCATGTCCTCTAAACGCCAAACCTTGGTGCAATAGGAATCTTAAACACTTGAGTGTCCATGTCACACGGAGCTTATATAGAACCTTGTACTGTGTGGTGTTTGAAGCAATGGACTCCCTAATTGATGTTGTAGGTGTAGTGAACATATCATACTTTTCTTGAGCTTCAGCGTGAGCACTACTAACAGCACCAATATGCCTCTTCAATCTAGCTTTCAAGTTCCAATTATTAAACCCACCGTTCACAAATGCATCTCCTCCGGGACTTTTTGTTTTATCCTTGAACAAGTAGCAAACAAAGCAGAAAGCAGCCTCTTCTTGCACACTATACTTAAGCCACTTATGATCCTTAAACCAAGTAGGGCAAAAGCGACGGGGATGTCCACTAAAATCTTTGATCTCAAACTTATGATCGTTTGGTTGACAAGCACCCAAATCAATGTATCTCCTTCTAACTCTATCTTGGTCATTGGCATGATACGAAGATATGGGAAGTCGCTTGCTGGGATCACGTTCCAGAGCTGCTAAATCTGCTTCAAATTGGGGCATTGATTCATCATCTTCATCGACCGCTTCATCATCTTCTACAATTGGAGTTGTCTCCCTCTCCGGTTGCGGAGCTTCGTCATGTCTTTGCACTAGTGCTAGCTGCAGATTGCTCTCAACCTCAACGGAAAGAGAAGTTGGTGTGGATGTAGAAGTTATTTTTCTTGTCTTTGAAGATTTGTCCCACATTTCAAATATGCTAACATCCTTCTTCTTCATCTGCATGACAATCACATAAACAAAAAAGGAATCAGTGGTAGTGACAATGTGGCATGGCCTAATGTACATGGGACCACTCAAACACTTCAATTTTCATAGTAAGCAAGAAATGAATCACATAGTAAAGGAAGTTATTGCAATTCCAGTCTACTACATTTAAATTTACAATCACTCACTGAATAATCTACAGATTTGTTACAAACAGAGGGAAAGAAACAGAGGAAGTGAGGAACCGGGGCCGGACCTGCTGCCTGCTGCTGCGGCTAGACGGCGTTGTCGCCGGACCTGCTGCCTGCTACTGCTGGACGGCGCTGAACGAAGGCTGGGGGAAGTCGGAGGCGGACTGGCGCCTGGCGGACTAGCGCCTGGCGCTGAACGGAGGCTGGGGGAACCGAGGAAGCCACCGCGCTGGGGGAAGCCGGAGGCGGACTGGCGCCTGGCGGAGCTGCGGAGGACTGGAGGAGAGGGCCGGACGGAGCCACGGAGGGGAGGGGAGCTGGGGAGGGAGATGGCCGGAGGGGAGGGGAGGTACTGAGGAGAGCCAGAATCGCTCGCCGCCGCCGCCGAAGCCTCGACTAGCGCTAGGTCAGGAAAAGGGGAAAGGGAATTCGTCGATTCGGTCTGCTCTACTCGCACACGAGACCAGACGCCCGGTCGCTCATGTCTGCAGGCTGCAGCCCCGCGTCGTTGTGTTTGGGCTGGGCCAAGTGCCCAAGTCAGTCCACCGTATATTCATATATCTAATAAAAAAATTTGCCCAAAATTCTTTGGTATTCCAGGGAATACCCAGGAATACCCCCAGCTCCGCCATTGCTGAGGCAACAGAGAGAGGTGGGGGAGAGCAGCTCCGGCTCGGGAAAGAAGTGGGGCGGGGTCCTGGGAGGCTAGAGGGTGTCTGTCTGGGGACTCTAGTGAGGTCTGGAGGGAGAGAGGAGCCCATGTGGCCTCAAATTTGAAACGGCCGAGGCGACGGCCATGGCGGCCATGGCGGGGCATAGAAGCTCCACGAGCTCGTTAGAGAGGTTGGGGAGGGGTAGTGGAGCGAGGAAAGGCTGGTGGTGAGGTGGAACGGCTCGGGGGAGGCCTATATATAGGTGGGGAGGGGATGGTCGAGGGGGTGTGCCGCCGTGCACGTCCGTCCAACGCTCTGGCGCGCACAGCGATCACGGGAGGGGGCGGGATCACGACGAGGGGTGGGGGGTGCGGACGAGCCACAATGACTCACAGGGGAGAAGGATCCGAATGCCGTTCAGGCTCGGTCGGCCACAGTGCTCTCGTGGGCGCGCGGTGACGAGTACCGACGGCGAAGCTGCTGGAGGGGGAGAGGGGTCCAGGGAGGTCGCGACGGCGAGGGTAACACGGTAGACAGGCCCGGTCTCGCTGAGGCGCCAAGCAAAGAAGGGGCCCGAGCAAGAAGCCATTCTTGGCGCGGCCATTGCACGCCAAAGCGGTGGTCACCACACAGACTAGCGAGGAGAAGATGCCAAGGCTGAAAAATGATGTCTAGTGGTAAGTTCTTCCATGGTAAGTTTAAACTACGGTGGTAGCTCGGTGAAAACGGCTCTGGTTAAATGGTAAGCATCGTCTGAAGTTTACTGCAGTAAACTTGACAGAGCACTGCTGATTAACAGGAAACTGATTGGGAGAAAAGGAGTTTTCTGTGAGGTTTATGGTAAGAAGGACTTTCATCCTGGTAGCTTTGAGGTGATTTGGACCAATATTTAATAGAGTTGCTTCACAACTGCATAATTTGGTCCAGGAACAAGGTGATGAAGTAGCACTCACTTGGAGTAACCACTAGGGCTGAAATTTGGCAAGGCTTAGTCATTTGGACATATAGAGATGCTGTAAAAATTACATGCCATTTGGACTTGCCAAAATGGTACTTCCTTCACAAACATCCCTTCTGTCCAAACAAATAAGAATAATTCCTGAGGGAAAATGGCTACATAAAATGTGCCCAAAATTTGTGGAGGTATGTTACATGGGTAGGATAAGATCCTCGAAAATTGGCAGCCATAATGGAGCAAGATAGAATATACTTTCTTAACAAACTGAAATTTTGGACAAAATCAAAGAATTGAAAATGATCTCACATGGAGGCATGACATGAGCTCTACTTTGGTGGAGGGCTATGATATGATGATATGAGGGATCATGCAAAATGGAAACTCATTTGGATATGCCTAGCTTGCACCTCCTTCACAAAGCTTCTTTCTGGATAGAAACTTTGGAAAATCATAATTAAATAATTACTAGGAAAATGAGGTTGCATTTTGGCATGTGGCAATTATATGGACATGAAAAGGTGTCCGAGGAGTTTGAGATCAAATGGGAAAAGGAAAATATCACTTTCTTCACAAAGTGCCATTTAGGGCAGAATAGGAAAATGAATATTGGAGGATTATTTTTGAACATGGCAATGAAAATTTTTGCCATATTTGATGAAGATATGACCCAAACATTTTTATGAGAATTATTTGGGAATTTTAGGAGTGATGGAATTATAGGTTGCTTCACAACCTAGGGCAGACATGGTTATTCCTTTAATAGAAAAAGAATATTGAGGTTGGTCCAAGATAGAAATGGCAAGGTCTAGGGATGGATAAGAGGATGACAAGCCACTCTGGAAAAAAAAGAAGAGGTCATCTTCTTCAGTTTCCAGACCACATAGCCACGGAAAAAGAAAACTTAAGCAAAAACCTCAGAAAATCAAAAGAAAAAGAAAGGGCCAGAAATCAGGCTGTGACACTAGTGAGGAGGCCTCACGACAGAGTGACTAGTGGGTATGTTTGAACTAAAAAGGTAGTAGTGCATCCCATCCACCCATACTTTTCAGTCTGATTACATAGTTTGTATCAATTTTATGTTTTGAACAAAACATCTTATTGACAAACCGTTTGTATATTAGTACTCGTGATATTTAAATCTTCAAAACAAGATCAATTTTGCACATGGTTGGATTTTTTTCAAATTCAAATTACTTTTACGTTGCATGTTTTCATTGCTTTTTCATTCCGGATATAGGGTACTATTTCATTGAGGTTTCATTTCTATTTTTGTAGTCTTGAAGTAAGTTTTCATATCATTTTGTTAAATTATCTTTCATGGTTGGGCTGAGTTCTAAATGTGTTATTTTCATAATTTTCTATACTATTTCATTTATGTGCCATGACTATTTGACATGTTTTCATTCATTCTCTTTTGCATGTTTCATTATTGTACTATCTGGTATACTCCCTCCATTCACAATATTATATGACATGCATGTCACAAAAAGCATATCTTCGAATTTGTATGTGAAAGAAGTTTGTGATGATATAATTTTTATATCATACTTCCTCCGTCACATAATATAAGAGCGCTTTTGACACTACACTAATATAAAAAATGCTTTTATATTATGAGATGGAGGGAGTACATCTCATATATTAATAATTATATCGTCTGTTAAAAGACTACCTCGAAAGACGTATTAGCTCTACATGTGGATGGAGGGAGTATCATATAAGTATCATTATTTTATCAACATTCGAATTTGAACTTGTTCAAACTGCGTCCATCATTGATCTTGTTTTAAAGATTTAAATATCATGTACCATCCGGTACACTCCCCCCATCCACAAATATTATATGACATGCATGTCGCACAAAGCATACCCTCGAATTCGTATGTGAAAGGGGTTTGTGATGATATAAATTTTATATCATACATCTCATCTATTAATAATTTTATCATTGGAAGAAAACTACCTCGAAAAACGTATTAGACTCCATATATGTGTATGTATGCAATATGATATAAGTTTCATTATTGTATGAACATTCGAATTTGAACTTGTTCAAACCATATACAAAATTGATCTTGTTTTAAAGATTTAAAAGTCATGAACCCAGATATACAAACGGAATGAAAAACACATCATTAATTCAAAAGTTACTAGTGTTACGGATTGTGGAATCAAACTAAAAGTATGGGTGGGTGATCCGGACTGGGATCAGGTGACATGCGCTACGGTGACATGCACGGTGACATGCGGCCCAAATTCAAATTTAAACATTGCGAAAAATCTGAAAAAAAAATCATGCATGTTCACAGCACATACTAAGATAACCCTTAAAAATTTCAGATCAAAATTCGAAACATACATCGAGTCTCGATGTATGTTTCGAATTTTGATCTGAAATTTTTAGGAGTTATCTTAGTATGTGCTGTGAACATGCATGATTTTTTTCAGATTTTTTCGCAATGTTTAAATTTGAATTTGAGCCGCATGTCATCGTGCATGTCACCGTAGCGCATGTCACCTGATCCCAGTCCGGGTGATCCTGGCCTGAAAGAATAAAATATGTTGAGTGCAATAAATTTCCGCTGTTAACAAACAGTGATTGGGGCCCCCAAAAATAAATACAAATCGCGTGTGTTAAAGCAAAATGAGTGGAATACTTGGTATGTGATTGTGTACGCACCCATCCGAAACAAAATGTGCGGCATCAAACTACCCGGTAGAAACCCGGACCGCTAGTTTTTCATTCCGCCTATTGTTTTGACGATTCTACCGGATTTGCTCTTATACACAACAAAAGGCAAAAGAGTTTGAATAGTAGTCACTCACATCACACCCCCGTGTTGAACGGTTCAAATACCCACCTTCGTGGCAACTGAGTCTGGGCATGTACAATGGTTGCTAAGATAGTCTTATCTTAAGTTTTGGATGTAAATTAGAGATGACAAAAAAACAAGTCTACAATGGGCCATCTCTTTGCCTTATCTTTAATAATTAGTTATTCCTAAAAACATGGTGAGACAAATTGTGCTAAGCTATCATCTCTTGTCTTCTCTTAAATAAGATAAGACAAGCCTTCTCTTATGATTTCTCTCTCCTCCACCTCATCATTTATATTACGTGGCATCCTTAAGCTAGAACCATTGTACATGCCCCACACCAGCTAACAAAGTCTCCTACGGCTGTTCATTCATTACTCATTAGTCGCTATACAGTAGTCGCCACGCGGTAACAATACCCATTCGCTGGCCCTCGTTGATACTATCAGGGACGACTATATATCTGTGGAGGGCGTGTGCGTCTCTCTTCTCTCAGCAGCATCATTGCGGTCATTTCCACAGCCATGGCAACCAAATCGACTCAAAGCACGGGGCCTTGGTTCTTCAACTTCCTAAAGGAAGGCCTCCTGCTCCCGACCCGCAACCGGAGGCTCTTCGCGGCGGTCTACGCCGTCGTCATCGCCTCCACCGCGCTGCTCCTCCTGGGCGGCGACCTCACCGTCCAGCCCCTCGCCGACGAGATCCAGCTGGACGCCAAGGCGCTGAACAGCACCGACCCCGGCAGCCCTGACTTCGCCAAGCTCGTACAGGAGATCCAGGACGACACCAGGGAGCTGCTGCTGGTAGGCGCGGGGTACCTCCTGTTGGCGGTCGTCGTCAGCTCGGCCGTCCGGGTCGTCCTCCTCTTCGCCGCCGTCTCGACGTACTCCGGCGAGGAGCAGGGTGCTACCTTTACCTTGGGCGCGCTCCTGGGGAAAGCCAAGGCACAGCTCAAGGGCCCTCTGCTCACGCTCGCCTTCGTCTACGTCCTGGAGATCGTCTGCACCGTGCTTCTGTCGTTCGTGGCCGTGCTTCTGGGCGTCCTCATGGTCATGCTGAAGCACTACTTCGTGGTGCTCCTCCTGGCGTCAATTATAATCCTCGCTGCGACCACCGTCTTCCTCGTGTACTTCTCTTTCCTGTGCTCTTTCAGCATCGTCGTGGCGGTGGCCGAGCCCGGCTGCCACGGCGCGGCGGCGTTAGGCAAGGCGTGGAGGCTAGCCAAGGGGAAGAGGAGGCAGGTCGTGCTGTACGTTGCCGTTACCGGTGCCTTGTCGGCCGTCTTATCGCCGGTGCACACGCTTGCAAGGACATGCGCGGGTGATCATAGCGTCGCGCTTGGGCTGTTCCTGGGTTTTGTGTACGCGGCTCTGATGGCACTGGTGCAGGTGTTGGCCGTCTGCGCCATGACCGCGTTCTACTACGAGCGCAAAGAGGACAGCGACAACCAGCTTGGGGCTACTGGATACGCCAAGTTGTCGTCAACGGAAGAAGCAACCGCTTGAACATTCTACTTGTCATACCGATTGGTTGCCATGTACAATTTCGACTCGTTGGGCAAGCCAGATTGTTCTACTATGTATGTTTTTCTTTCGGAATGCATCTATACTACTCCCTCTGTTCACTTTTATAAGACCTTGAAAACATTTCAGACAATGTGCAAAACAGGCTATTTTGAGATGTCTGAAACGACTTACAAAAGTGAATGGAGGAAGTACTATTGAGTATCCTAATTAGTTAGGAGACATGGAATAGCGTAGGATTTGTTTCTAGCTTGTCTTGTACTTCAACCATGTTATGTACTCACTGTATATACACCCACGAGCTCAAGCAATAAAACATAATTTCCACCAATCTACTCTATATTCCTCTTACACGGTATCAACCTTACCGCGATCCTAAATCCTAGCCACCGCCGCTTTCGCACCACGCCGCCCCCTGGGAGGTCGATCACTATGATCTCCATCGGGGCCTGCACAACTCGTACCTTGGGTTCGTCCGTCGATCGTGGTGATCGACTGCCCTAAAGAGTCCTTTTTCCGATATGTTGATTGGGGTTTTTCTCTCTCGCCGCTCAATTGATTGGTGTTCTTTTTTGCCTCTCGGATCTATAGATCGGTTTTTTCGTCACCCACGCCGTTCGTCATCCAGAACACAACACACATCTACATCGACATCTTCATCGTCTCCGGACGAATCAATTGCGGCGGTCACTCGCGCAGTCCTGCATATGACGCCGCTGGCCCGCGATGGCTATCTTCTCTAGTGTCGGATGCTGGCCGGCAGATTCTCCGCGTGAGCCAGGCAACACAGGTCGATTGGAAATATGCCCTAGATGCAATAATAAAGATGTCATTATCATATTTCCTCGTTCACGATAATGTTTATTATTCATGCCATAAACTTAAATACATTTGTGGATACATGTACGAATACATTATCCCTAGTGAGCCTATACTGGACAAGCGCATTGATTAAAGATGATTAATGTTTCCTAACCATAGATGCATTGTCATTTAATAACAAAACACATCATTAGGAGAATGATGTGATGGACAGACCTAGCCGTAACCTTAGCATTTGATCGTGTCACTAAGTTCAATTTACCACAACTTTCTTTATGTCAAGTATTTGTTCCATACACCATGAGATCATGCCACTTTTGAAAGCGCAAAGAATACTTTGTGTGTTATCAAATGTCGCTTCATAACTGGGTGATCGTAAATGTGCTCTTGAGATATCTCAGAAAGTATTTGTTGGTTTGGATGGATCGAGACTGCGATTTGTCGCTCTGTCTGACAGAGAGATATCTCTGGCCCCTCACTATAATACAACATCGTGAATAGCTTGCAAGCATGTGACTTTAGTCATGAGATCTTATATTACAGAATGACTAAAGAGACTTGCTGGTAACAAGATTGAACTAGGTATGGCGATACCAACGATCGAATCTCAGGCAAATAACATATCGCTTGACAAAGGAAATTGTACACGGGATTAACTAAATCCTCAACATCGTGGTTCGAAATAATAAAGATCTTCGTTGAATATGTGGGAGTCAATATGGGCATCCAGGTCCCGCTATTCATTATTGATCGAAGAGGAGTCTCCATCATGTTTGCATGTTCTCGAACCCGTATATATGGTCACAAACTTAACGTTCAGTAACACTAGGGTAGTATTGAGATATTAATGTTGGTGACTCCGAAGGTTGTTCAAAGTCCCAGATGGGATCTAGGACATCACGAGGAGCTCAGAAATAGTCGAGAGGTAAATATTTAAATATGAGAAGTTTTATTCGGGTTTCTGGAAAATTAGTTTGGGAATTTACCGGCATTGTACCGGGAAGGTTCTAGAAGGTTCTGGAGTGGGGCCCTCCTGGACGGGGGACCCACCTCGTCTAGGTGCATGAAGATTCCACCTAAAAGGAATAAGATTATATTCCAAAGTGATAAGATCAAGATCCCTAAAAAGAGGATAGCGATCGATGGGGAAGAAAAGGAGGAGATTTCCTCCCCCTTCACCAATGACCCTAGAGGCTTGGGGAGCAAGCCCCCTAGCCCCCACACCTATATAGGGGGGGGGGGGCAGGGGACAGCACCCTTCCACCCTTTGCCGCCCTCCCTCTCCCTCCACCTCCTTGTTCCGTCATTGCTTGGTGAATTTCTGCCGGCGTCCCGCTACCACCATCACCATGCCATCATGCTGGCCTAGATCGCATCTACCTCTCCACCCTTCCTCGCTGGATCAAAAAAGCGGCGACTTCATCGAGCCGTATGTGTGCACATCTCGGAGGCGCCGTCCGTTCGGTGCTGGATCAGATTGGATCGTGAAAGAAGTACAACTACTCCAACCACGATCTTTAGATTATTAACCCTTTCAGTCTACAAGGGTATTGTAGACACTCCTGCTCTCGTTGCTAGCATATCCACTGGATATATCTTGGGTGTTCCGTAGGAATTTTATTTTGTTTTCCAAGCAACGTTCTCCATCAAGGAAGGTCTTGGTTGCGAGATCGTTCGTACATGTTGTCCAAGCTATTCACGTGCTTTGTGTATGTGTCCAGATCAGCCTCCTGTGTTGTACGTGATCTCTTGTGCTGGTCTATTGTCCCACGCCCACGCCTGTGTGGCCTGCGACTACTGATGCGCTGCACCTGGACCTTGTCTCGTGTGTTGCACTTTTGGTCTGATCAACCTCATGTGTGTACTTTCACAGGATCTCATGAAGATCGTCATCGAGTTTGTGCGTCTCTTCACCGGTCAAGCAACAGGTTATCACAGCGTTGTCCTGCTAGGCCACAGTGCTGCTGTCCCGTGGTTGTCATCTGCGGCTGCATCGACTCGTGCGCAACCGCCACATCGCCTTTTCGGTCTCGTCGTCTACGTCACTACCGTTGTAACTGCGGGGGATGTTGAGTATCGTGTTTATATGTAGGAAACATAGGATAGTGTATGATTTATTTCTACCTTATCTTGTACTTCAAGCATGTCATGTACTCACTATATGTACGCCTACGAGGCTCAAGCAATAAAACATCAATTTCACCGATCGCCTCTCTATTCCTCTTACATATACTACTATAATGTAAGTAGTCGTGCTTTGCTTGTAGGCTGTATTAATTTTTTACGAATAGACCAAATCTACTATAAAAGTTCACCAGATATACTAAGCATCTCAAACATAAGAAAAACAGTGTTGCTAAATCTCAGTCGATACTATATCCATGAGATCTTACATTGAATTTCTTGCAAATTTTTCTTTTAGTTTCTTCTTTTTCTTTCTTGCATGTTATGTCTCTTGACTGAGACTTGGTTAAATCTCAGTCAACTGAGACCTAGCAAAAACTACATTGAGTTTCTAAGACCACCGAAGGACCAACAACTCTCACCACATGATGGGAAATCCTAACCTCAACGCCCTAAGGAGATGGGACAGATAAGCTGGAGCTCCACCAACTACGTCCAAATGAGCAACCTCGAGGGACCTCGAAACCCAGAAGACAAATTCGAAGAAGAAACGTCACCATCTACTCGAGCGTTGTACCTGTGGGGACTATATATGAATTTATTTTAGGTGGTTTTGTTGTTTGTTTGATTTTGCTTATTTTTTTTAGGAAAGTGACTAATGAAGAGTCACCACAACATGTAAGCCGAGTGTAAAAACACATGCACTCGGCTTACTTTCTCGTAAGCCAGTACAGAGAGAAGAACGCACAAAAAATGAGAACTCTGCTAATTATCCACGTAGGAAGTCCATATTACATTGAGTGACGGGTACAACTGCATAGATTCACTATTAGGGTGGTCACAGTGAGAGGTAACATAGACTAGTAACTTTCATAGTGGATAGTAACATATATGTGGTATCACTCTAGTCTTCATTTATTTAGATGCAGACTATTTTGCCTTGGATGCGTTATGATACAACCTACAATAGCCTATTATGTTCTACAAACACCTCTCCCTTCATTAACTACTTACCACATAAGTAAATTTATCTAGGGATGCGTCATGTTAGTGCTAGTTAAGTTTTTTTCCTAAAAATAATCATATGTAGAGTTTAAGACCATCAAACGATCACTACTGCCACCATTACTCCCACTATGACCAGTCTTAGAGCACATAAAGACGTAAGTCAGTGCTACGTGTTACAATCCCGCACCAAACATGGTGACTTTTTGTGTTCTGTTTTCCGAAAGATGATATTTGGCGATTAGTCGCGAAGTGTTGTTTGGATACACCACTAGGCACTAAATATGGCGGTCTTTTGACGAGGTCTACTGCTAATAACCAAATCACATTGTGACACCGTATGACGATGACAAATGTGGGAAGCTACATAGACTAACTTTTCAAGTCATGCATGAACAGCCAAGTTAAGGTACATAGACGGTAGACTTGTGAGGCCATGTGTGGTGGAGAATTGGGAAAAGTAAGGAGGACTGACTTTTGCACTGAAGACTGAATTCACAAGATGAGTGGCTAAGAATTTCCTTCCCTGCAAATAATTTCGTAGACTCGTTGTGCCGCCACTAGCATGAAGGGGTACGACTAGCTGTGGAGGGCCCGGTGCGGTGGTGGTGGTGTCCGGCCTGAAGGAAATATGCCCTAGAGGCAATAATAAAGTTGTTATTTATATTTCCTTATATCATGATAAATGTTTATTATTCATGCTAGAATTGTATTAACCGGAAACTTAGTACATGTGTGAATACATAGACAAAACAAAGTGTCCCTAGTATGCCTCTACTTGACTAGCTCGTTTACCAAAGATGGTTATGTTTCCTAACCATAGACATGTGTTGTCATTTGATGAACGGGATCACATCATTAGAAGAATGATGTGATGGACAAGACCCATTCATTAGCTTAGCATTATGATCATTACAGTTTCATTGCTACTGCTTTCTTCATGACTTATACATGTTCCTCAGACTATGAGATTATGCAACTCCCGAATACTGGAGGAACACCTTGTGTGCTATCAAACATCACAACGTAACTGGGTGATTATAAAGATGCTCTACAGGTGTCTCCGATGGTGTTTTTTCGGTTGGCATAAATCGAGGTTATGATTTGTCACTCCGTGTTTCGGAGAGGTATCTTTGGGCCCTCTCGGTAATGCACATCACTATAAGCCTTACAAGCAATGTGACTAATCAGCTAGTTGCGGGATGATGCATTACGGAACGAGCAAAGAGACTTGCCAGTAACGAGATTGAACTAGGTATTGAGATACCAACGATCGAATCTTGGGCAAGTAACATACCGATGAGAAAGGGAACAACGTATGTTGTTATGCGGTTTGACCGATAAAGATCTTCGTAGAATATGTGGGAGCCAATATAAGCATCCAGGTTCCGCTATTGGTTATTGACCGGAGATGAGTCTCGGTCATGTCTACATAGTTCTCGAACCCGTAGGGTCCGCACGCTTAACGTTCGATGACGATGGGTATTATGAGTTTATGTGTTTTGATGTACCGAAGGTTGTTCAGAGTCCCGGATGAGATCCCGGACATGACACGGAGTCTCGGAATGTCCGAGACATAAAGATTCATATATAGGACGATAGTATTTGGACACCGGAAGTGTTTTGGGGGTACCGAGTACGTATTAGGTCCCCGGAAAGGGGTTCCGGGCAACCCCAGCAAGATATGGGCCTTATGGGGCCTAGGGCGGGACAGACCAGCCCCTAGTGGGCTGGTGCGCCCCATATATGGCCGAATAGGGTGGGGGAAAGGAAAGAGAGAGGAGAGAAAGGAAGTGGGGAAATTCGGCCTCCCCTTTCCTCCCCCCCCCCTCCTCTTTCCTTCTCCCTCCAGAAAACATGGAAATGGGGGAGGCCGAATAGGACTAGGCCCCAAGTAGGATTCCTCATACTTGGGGCGCGCCTCCTGCTGCTCCCTCCCCATCCCACCTATATATATGTGGGGAGGGCACCGGTAGAAGATACAACAGACAATCTCTTAGCCATGTGCGTTGCCCCCCTCTACAGTTACACACCTCGGTCATATCGTTGCAGTGCTTAGGCGAAGCCCTGCGTCGGTAACTTCATCATCACCGTCACCACGCTGTTGTGCTGACGAAACTCTCCCGCGACGCTCAACTGGATCAAGAGTTCGTGGGACGTCATCGAGCTTAACGTGTGCTGAACGCGGAGGTGCCTTACGTTCGGTACTTGGATCGGTTGGATCGCGAAGACGTTCGGCTACATCAACCGCGTCACTAGATGCTTCCACTTTCGGTCTACGAGGGTACGTAGACACACTCTCCCCGCTCGTTGCTATGCTTCTCCTAGATAGATCTCGCGTCATCGTAGGAATTTTTTTGAAATACTATGTTCTCCAACTCGTGGTCTCCAGTCGGCATAGGCTAGAGAGACATGTGCAATCCCGCATTGTGTAGATGGGATGGGCTTGTGATTCGAGGGCATCTGAAAATAGAGTCCATTTCAAATTTAATGTGGGGACATTATTGCCTTGCGCTTTTCACTTTTCGAAAGTGTTAGAATTAATCCAAGGCGCTCCGTCGATCTACCGAGGATCAAGCAATCACACGAGCACGACACCGAGATTTGTTAACGAGGTTCACCATCATGGCTACATCTCCGGGGCATGACTACGTGTGCTCCTCCCCATGACACCGCTACAATACCGCACCCCGGCTGCCCGGGCGCCAACACACGCCGCCGGCTCCCCCGCGTGCCCGTGCTATTATGTTGGCATAGGTTACATCGTGTGTCTACCCTCGCTATATAAGAGAGGCCTAGGATACAAGTGTCCTACTATGACACAACTCCACATCATATCTAAACACAATACTACTCAGAGTCCAACTGTAATCTACCTTGTACAATAATATTCGACACAACTCTAACAGAAAGCATGGATGTGCCCCGTGAAAAGCACAACTATACTTCTCATTTTCAAAGAAGGACATATGTGCCTTTCGTGGAAGGACAACTGTTCTTTTTTACTTAAAAAAAAGATTTGTGGAAGTTCAAATAGGCTTCACGCCGAAACAGAATTGTGCCTTAATTATTATTATTTGTATGAAAACCCAGGAAAACCAAACCAAATTAAAAAAAACCCAAAAAAACACGTGCAGAAATGAAAATATGAGATCCCACGAATGGGCGGCTGGAGAGGCTCCCCTAGCAAGCCTCCACAGGGGTATTTGTTAATCCGATTTGCTCATATCTAGGTGTGAAATAGCTTTTTAACCATATGATTTGGACATCAAGAATAGTATTATTTGCCTTTTTTTTATCGTTTGGTGTTTTTTTTTAACATCAGTACAGACACAAGTGCTCATATACACGCGCATACACTCACCCCTATGAACGCACACACGCACATCGTACCCTTATGAGCACCTCCGAAAGACTGAGCCGGCGTATCATCTTGAGATTTACGAAGTCACCGTAGGCACATCGAGATTCACGGGAACGTCTCCTCCCACTGAATGCGCATCGCCGGAAATTCTGAAATAAATTCAGGAATAAATGCGAGCACCAGGATTTGAACCCTGGTGGGCTGAGGATACCACAGTACCTCTAATCATCCAACCACAGGTTGGTTCGCTTTTATCGTTTGGTGTTGTTATGTGGCACACATGCGAGGGGCCGTCGTGGTGATAGGCTGCCGTTTCATTTTTTCACAGCCCGCACCCACTATGCGTTGCCTGAGTGTGGGCTACAGCCACAAGTCATTTTTTTTTAATTTCCTTTTCGTGTTTCTTTTTCCTTTTTTTTCATTTATTTGTCTGAAATTTGTAAACCTTTTATATTCATATATTTTTAAACTTTTGTTTCTCCTTTTCTTAGTTTTCTAAATTCAAGATTTTTCAATCGTTGTTAGTTGACTGTCCACCATGAAACAAGAGCGTGTTTTTTTTTCCGAGTTGCACGTATACCCTCAACTTGCAACTAGTGCCCGACCTTCTTTTGTCACAATTGCAATCCCCTCTTTGACTCGCAACTCGGCTTCAGTATTTTCCTGTCTCACTTATAAGTTCACCCTTGACTCGTAACATATGCCCAATTTTTTTGCCATATTTGCAGGTCATCTTGGACACGCAACTGGTGTCCGGTCTTTTTTATTAGTCTCAATTGCAAGTCCATCATCAACCTCGCAACTGGGTCCTGACTTTTTTGTCCTAGTTACAAGTGCGCCATCGACTCACAACTGGTACCCGGCCTTTTATTTTTCAAGTTGATAGTCCAACCTTGACTCACAACTGGGCTTGACCTTTTTTGTCCTACTTGCAAGTCTACCCTCGACCCGCAACTGGCCCCAACACCTTTTTTGTCCTAGTTGCAAGTCCACACTCGACTCACAACTGGGTCCAACACTTTTTTGTCCTAGTTGCAAATTCACCATCGACTCGCAATTGGAACGCCGCCTTTTTTGGCCGAGTTGCATGTCCACCCTCGACTCATGGCTGGGCCCCGACCTTTTTTTTGTCCAAATTGGAAGTCCAACCCGGCTCGCAACTAGGGCCCAGCCTTTTTTTCAGTTGCATGTCCACACTCGACTCGCAACTGAGACCGGACATTTTTTGTCCCAGTTGCAAGTCCACCCTCAACTCGCAACTGGGGTCAAGCCTTCTTTTTGTCCCAGTTGCAAGTCCATCCTCAACTCGCAACTGGGATCCCACCTTTTGTCCCAATTGGAAGTCCACCATCGAATCGCAACTTGGAGTCCGATCTTTTTTGTCTGAGTTGCGACATAGTGGGCGCATAAATTATTCATGGACGACAAACAATAAAAACGACAAGAAAAAGAAACAACACAAACAATACAATGATGGGGCTTTATTTATCTGCTGATGTGGGATAATGTCATAGTTAGATGTGAGGTATTATCTCACATCTAGATGTGCCATAGTCCGACCCTTTGTTAATAGTCCATCTCACGCTTATGACAGTCCTACTCGCTCCAAATTTAGACACAATAGCTCGTAAATTCAAAGAAGGAGAACAAACATATTTTTTTGTTGTGAAAGTGCCTCTAGGCCATATATCAAGTATCACAGACCTTATAAAAGATAAAATTAGATTTATTTTATGTGGTGCCAAAGTCTTCTTCTTCCTGTATCCATCAATGACACGTCGTGAGAATATAGCTCGATGTCGTCTATGGGCCTCTGTCTGATGCAAACTTTTTTAAACACAGGAGAAAGCATCACCCATGAAGTCGTTGATGCATATCAAAAGACACTGGCGACCATGATCTGTAAGCAAATCATCGTCCGGACGAAGAAAATGCCAACAAGGGCGTGCAACATGACTCATGGTGTTGTGACGGTTTATGGAGTATATGTCAACAAGGAGGCTAAAAATTTTTTTAGACGGACACCACAACTCATCTTGCAAACCTGAGCGCAACATGAGCCATGTTGCAAATAATTGGGCGGTATTACACTCCTGGGGGGAGGGAAGATCGAACTGCTATCGTGCACGCCATCCAATGGTTGCGGAAGGCCCCCGTTCCGATCCAATCCAATCATCACTCAATCGATATTATTTTTTCTGTCAGTCTGTGATATTTGTCAAAGCACAAAGTTTCTTTGTAGCTCAGGCTACATGGTACCCCTTATCTTCACCATCTAATTCTGCATCGCGATCCGTGCGAATGCATTTGTCTTTTTTGTTTCTCTCAGACGAAACAACATACAAACTTCAAACTTTGCAGACCAAACAAATATTAGAACATCAATGTGGGAAAAAACTTTCAGATTTTTTCATGCATTTTAAATACTTAAAATAATATTTTTAGTCAAACAAAATGTGATTTTGTATATTTATATCGGACCAAAAAATCTGAAAGTTTTTTCACACATTCATGTTCTAATGTTTATTCAATCTGCAAAGTTTGAAGTTCATATGGCGTGTCGTTTGAGAGAAACAAAAAAGAGAAATCTTCATGTTGTAAGTTAGTTGAAGAGTACGAATCTCAAAGCAAAGCTGAAGGGTTGAGGATAAGAGGTTCCATGTAGCCCGAGCTACGGATCTCAAAGCAAAGCACAAAGATAGAGATATAGACCGATCTAGGGTTTTCTTGCGCAAGGTGAGCAGCGATGGCGGATACTCAGGCGGAAATCGATTCTTACATTGAGCTTTATTGGGCTGATAGGATGGAGGCGATCTTGGAGGATGAGGAGGCGGAGGAAGACGCAGAGAGAAGGAAGAGAGGTTCCTGCGGTGAAACGAAGAAAATGAAGACGGCGGCGGCCGGAGTAATCTCAAACAAGGCGGCGTCGATGGATGACTCGGTGGATGAGAACTACGACGAAGAGGGGGCAGTGGAGTCGATCAGTCAAACGAAATCGAATTTCTCGAGGACAAAAAAGATTATAAACGCAAAGACTGCCAAGCTTATGGGAGTGAAGAGCGGGGAGGGCCCCCATTATAAGACCAAGACCATGACCGAGCAAGACGTCGCGGCGGCGGCCATGTACAGAGCCAAGGGTGAGGAAGCGCACAGGAACCAGGACCGGAAGGGGGAGCTGGACGCCGTCATCAAGTGGATCGCCACGGGAGATCCCGAAGCAGTCAAGGTCTCGGACCAGTGGATGGCCGAAAATGTGGAGGCCATGAAGCTGGAGCCAGAAGATCCTACCGACTGGCTGGCCGAACAAGCCAAGGACTACCGGGAGTTCTGGGATTTTCTATGGGCCGGCTCCTTTGGTTCCTGGGAGGACATCAGTGAGCAAACACAAATCTTTCACCTATCTCCCTCCTGATCAATTCCTCTTGGAAATATCTACACCATATAATCTTGATTGATTCTTTGATTGAAATCGATCTGCAGCGCGTATCCAACCCATGCTTTACACGGACGAGAAGCCGCCGCCTGATACTGTCTTCCCCGAGCGAACTCTGCAGGTCTTTTCGGTTAAAGTTGCAGCCATCAAAGAGGGATTAAACTGGCCGCTGGATGTGTTTGGTATTGTTGCCGCACGGGACTCGTTGGATCACAATCGCAACATTATCTTCGACCGTAAGAGGGATAACTGTCAAACCATCGACAGTGAGGTTCGTATACACGTCATTGACAGTTATTTGGTGCCTATATTACCTCTATGACCGTTATTTCTTCTGGTTTTCACATGACTTTAAATAATATACAAATGTACTACTGGATTATTGGGAGATATATGATGAAATTAGAGATTTAAATTACTGCTTTTAGGCTTTGTGGAGATGGAATATACATACCCTTGGCATTTGTTAACGTTAGTGGCATTTCGTTTCTCTGAAGTATAATTACAAGTACTAATTCATATCAGTACAGTACAGATATAGTATAAGTTTGTGAGGGTCTGTGATATTGGTGATTCTAAACCAGCCATTGTAAGCCTGATTGTTACTCGGAACTAGCTTCATGGTAAAACTGCCAGTAGCTGTAGCTATTGCCAATGGTCAGGGGAAAACATACCAAATGATCAATCCATGAAGTATTATAAGTATGCAAGTGTAAGTGGAAAGCATGCTTTTTTTTCTGCAAGAATTTCTAAGTTCTTAAAGGAGGTAACATAACACATAAGAAATCAACGAGATCAAATCACATGTATGCTTGCATGGTGCTCAAAATTATTTTTCAGTTGACTTAGTTGTTGCTTTCATACTCTGTTTTCATGTTTGTCTGTTATGTCAACATACGAGTTTGAGTATAATCTCTGTGCATTTCGAATGACAAGTTACTGTAAGTTTCTTCCAGACGGATATAGGGGAATAGTGCCTGCAACTTTTACCCTCTCTTGGACTGTTTCCCTTTGAGAATAATTGGCCGTTAACAATGTGCCCCCACAGTCCAGAGGCAGATTTTTGAGTCTATTTCACCCCTCAGTTTGTATGAGACCAGTATTCTTTTCTTTTTTTTTTGTACTTGATAATTTCTTGCGCTTCCTGTGATACTCTGCTTGCAATTCTTTTAGCATTGTTAGCAATCTATTGGCAAATGAATCTCTTAGATAATTGCTTTAGAGTATATGCACACCTTAACAAATATATTGGTTTGCCTCTGAATCGTTTGCATCCTATGTACTGTTTTCTACTATATGTTTTGATTATGATGTTCCATATTTGCCTCTCCTTTTGCTTCAGTGTACATATTGTTTGTTTAAATTGGTTCTTTAAACGCGAGGATTTTAAAGATCTGCATGCTTGCTGAACCAACTAGAATTTATTGGTCGTTACGGTCTTGGCAACTTATGTGTTTGAGTATTTGCTACAACAGATATTTAATTCAAGCTCTTACTGGTAAGTTTAGCCTGATAAATATATCGCTCCATGGACGCACTGTTCCTTGGTGTCAGTATAGAATGGTTATCGTCCAATCCAGTCGTTCAAGTAATTTACTTTGTAAATTTTGCATGCAGAATCGATGTCTGGCACTGACAGGTCCTACCCGCGCTATTGTTGTTGTGGATCCTGTGTACTTTGAGGTTGACTTGCAAGTGAAGGGCAGAACTGAAGCTGAGGATAGAGCTTTAAGCTATCTGGTTGTTAATTATCGTGAATCTGGCTGTGAATCGTACATGTTTAAATGTGTCGAAACTAGCAAGCTTAGCACAGTGGAATTGACATTGGGTGACATGGCTGAATCTGTGGAGGCCACCATCCGTGTGAAAGTGGTCGATGGGGAATGGCCAGAAGGCTTTGGAGGTCTAATTTCTGCCCGTACCGCCAGTATCAGTGACATGGAAATCAAGTTACTTGCTTTCGATAAATTGACTGTTGCAGCTGATGGGACGGTACAGCTTTCACGCCGTGTTGTATCCGTCGAAGCTGATGGAATGCTGAGAGTCTCTGTCATTGCAAATTGTTTGGAGGATCAAACTGTTGAGAGAGATTCTAAAGCATTCAAAGCAAGGGAAGCCTCCAGAAGCACGCGTATGCTTGAAGTTCGTTCTTGTAAGCTGGAAGTCACCATCGCATGGTCTCTTGTCCAGTGGTTCCCCTAAAATAAGTTAACTCCATCGGTTCTCCAATAGCAGCAGCACACCAAGTGACTAAGTTCCTCCAATGGCTGTGAGCAGGGCTGGCCCTATGTTTCGGGAGGCCCTAGGCGAACTGAACGACATGGGCCCCTAAGTCAAAGAATCCTTCAGTGGTTGAATTTTCAGATTTTTTTTCTTCTTCTCCTTTTTTAGCACCCGACAAGTGCATCTTAGGCAACATGACAGGCTAATTTCTTAAAATTATGAAGTAAAGAGTATACAAAGAATTATAAATTTATAGATCAGATGATCGGAACCCTAGACATGTATACAGAATGGCAGAAAATTAGGATGATTGAATACATGTGAACCGTAGAATTAGAAAATTATACATAAAAGATTTGAAACTTACATAGGATGAATCATGGATGAATAGTAGAATATACGTACTAAAAAACTACTGAAAATCTAAAATCGAGGGATGGATCATGGATGAATAGTTGAATAGATGTACTAAAAATTTGAGGGATGGATGAATGGATCAGGATACGTACTGAATCGGCCGTGACATATGTAGAGACGGACTGCTGCGCGCGGCGGCGGCAACAACAAGCGGCTGAGGCACCGAGCGATGGAGCGACCGGCCGATGAGACGACGAAGACGAACCGACCAGCAACGAACAGGAAAAGCCAGATCAATCGATCAATTTGTTTCGCATGTACGCATTTCAATCACAGTCCTTTGCAGCCGTGACTTGCGTGCACCGATGCTTAGCTACCTAATGATCTGAAGGGCCGAGTCCATCTCGTTATTTCTTTCATAAGCTTTTCCCTTATCTATTTTCTTCTAGGCTATACTATATATGTGTACTACCTCATGGGCCCCTCCCAGCCTGGCCCCTGGGCCGTCGCCCCTCTGGCCATACCCCAGGGCCGGCCCTGGCTGTGAGGATGGCACGTCGTATCAACACCCCACCCAAATTGCCTGCCTTCATCTTGCCTGCCTGCACAAGCAGCGACCATCAAATAAGTAAATTTACGGGAACCGCTATGTACCGTTGGACAATCCATCGCTCATTAAATTCATCAATAATGGTGCAGCTGATTAAGTATAAACAAAATAATTCTTTTCAACTGCAACCAAACACATTAATGTACACGGCACGGGCACCCACTCGCGCAGTCCACGTGTGCAGGAGGGATTCGTGATGTACTGTACTGATTAACCATGATGTGTCGTGCCCTCCTTCCTTCCCTTCGATGGCAGTCGCACACCCACATCTCTAATTCTCCATGCCTCCTTTTCCCCTTCGGCACCTCCTCTCATCTATCCCTCCTCAGCACAACCGCGTCTCCGTCCTCCCTTCCTCGTCACCACGGCAAACCACCTCCTAGTGTCGCCAGCAGGAGAGGAGCTGGCTCCGCTCTCCCACGCACCCACACAAACATCGTCGCCTTGGGGGAGGAGTGGGTGGGAGGAGAAAGCCAAGGGGGGTGGTGGGTGGGGGAAGAGGAGTTCAGTAGCGTACTGCTCCTAAATCAGCAGCGATGGTGCCGGGAGAGGAAGGGCATTGGCGGCGGCGGCTTGTCGGACTACTCTCGGATTCTGAGAGGAAGGGGAGGAAGCTCGTCTTGAAGGGGGGAGGGAAGGTGGGGGCGGCAGAGCCGCATGCAATTGCAAAATTGATGTCGGACAAGCCTGCTTTGGCGGGAGCGATGGCTGGATCTTTGGCTAGAGTTTGGTGTCCACTGAAGGGATTGGACTGCAAGGACCTCGGCGATAACATATTCTTATTCACGTTTCACCAGCAGTTAGGGAAGCGGAAGGCATTGGAGGAGGGGCCATGGGAGTTTGGTAAATCACTACTGGTGGTAGATGATTTTTTTGGGGAATGTAGTATTTCAAAAAAATTCCTGCGATCATGCATGATCCATCTACTAGATGCATAGAAACGAGAGGGCAGAGTGTGTCTACGTACCCTCGTAGACCGGAAGCGGGAGCGTCTAGTGACGCGGTTGATGTAGTCGAACTTCTTCGCGATCCAACCGATCAAGCACCGAACGTACGGAGTCTCCGCGTTCAGCACACATTCAGCTTGATGACGTCCCACGAGCCCTTGATCCAGTAGAGCTTCACGGGAGAGTTTGAAGGAAATATGCCCTAGAGGCAATAATAATAATGTTATTTGTATTTCCTTATATCATGATAAATGTCTTTTATTCATGCTAGAATTGTATTAACCGGAAACTTAGTACATGTGTGGATACATAGACAAAACAGTATGTCCCTAGTATGCCTCTACTAGACTAGCTCATTGATCAAAGATGGTTATGTTTCCTAACCATAGACATGAGTTGTCATTTGATCAACGGGATCACATCATTAGGAGAATGATGTGATGGACAAGACCCATCCGTTAGCATAGCACTATGATTGTTTAGTTTTACGGCTATTGCTTTCTTCATGACTTATACATGTTCCTATGACTATGAGATTATGCAACTCCCGAATACCGTAGGAACACCTTGTGTGCTATCAAACGTCACAACGTAACTGGGTGATCATAAAGATGCTCTACAGGTGTCTCCGAAAGTATTCGTGGTGTTGGCATAGATCAAGATTAGGATTTGTCACTCCTAGTGTCGGAGAGGTATCTCTGGGCCCTCTCGGTAACACACATCATAATAAGCCTTGCAAGCAAAAGACTAATGAGTTAGTCACGAGATGATGTGTTACGGAACGAGTAAAGAGACTTGCCGGTAACGAGATTGAACTAGGTATAGTGATACCGACGATCGAATCTCGGGCAAGTAACATACCGATGACAAAAGGAACAACGTATGTTGTTATGCGGTTCGACCGATAAAGATCTTCGTAGAATATGTAGGAGCCAATATGGGCATCCAGGTTCCGCTATTGGTTATTGACCGGAGAGATGTCTCGGTCATGTCTACATAGTTCTCGAACCCGTAGGGTCCGCATGCTTAAACGTTCGTTGACGATATAGTATTTAATGAGTTATGTATGTTGGTGACCGAATGTTATTCGGAGTCCAGGATGTGATCACGGACATGACGAGGAACTCCGGAATGGTCCGGAGATAAAGATTAATATATGA
>LR738709.1:39673983-39697353 GCA_902687465.1 Secale cereale | reverse complement strand
GTATTGTGAGATGAAGCGGCCCGGACCGACATTACGCGTACGCTTACGCGAGACTGGTTTCACCGTTACGAGCACTCGTTGCTTAAAGGTGACTGGCGGGTGTCTGTCTCTCTCACTTTAGCTGAATCAAGTGTGGCTACGCCCGGTCCTTGTGAAGGTTAAAACATCACATACTTGACGAAACATCGTTGTGGTTTTGTATGCGTAGGTAAGAACGGTTCTTGCTAAAGCCCGTAGCAGCCACGTAAAACTTGCAACAAACAAAGTAGAGGACGTCTAACTTGTTTTTGCAGGGCATGTTGTGATGTGATATGGTCAAGACATGATGAGTTATACGGTTTTGTATGAGATGATCATGTTTTGTAAAGTTATCGGCAACTGGCAGGAGCCATATGGTTGTCGCTTTATTGTATGAAATGCAATCGCCATGTAATTGCTTTACTTCATCACTAAGCGGTAGCGATAGTCGTAGAAGCAATAGTTGGCGAGAGGACAACGATGCTACGATGAAGATCAAGGTGTCAAGCCGGTGACGAAGGTGATCATGACGGTGCTTTGGAGATAGATATCAAAAGCACAAAATGATGATGGCCATATCATGTCACATATTTTGATTGCATGTGATGTTTATCTTATTATGCTTCTTATTTTTCTTAGGACGACGGTAGCATTATAAGATGATCCCTTACTAAATTTCAAGGTATAAGTGTTCTCCCTGAGTATGCACCGTTGCGAAAGTTCGTCGTGCCGAGACACCACGTGATGATCGGGTGTGATAAGCTCTACGTTCAAATACAACGGGTGTAAGCCAGTTTTGCACACGCAGAATACTCGGGTTAAACTTGACGAGCCTAGCATATACAGATATGGCCTCGGAACACAGGAGACCGAAAGGTCGAGCGTGAATCATATAGTAGATATGATCAACATAAGATGTTCACCATTGAGACTACTCCATCTCACGTGATGATCGGACATGGTTTAGTTGATTTGGATCAAGTGATCATTTAGATGACCAGAGGGATGTCTATCTAAGTGGGAGTTCTTTAAATTAATATAATTAAATTGAACTTTAATTTATCATGAACTTAGTCCTGATAGTTTTGCATATCTATGTCGTTGTAGATCAATGGCCCGTGCTACCGTTCCTTTGAATTTTAATGCATTCCTAGAGAAAGCTAAGTTGAAAGATGATGGTAGCAATTACACGGACTGGGTCCGTAACCTGAGGATTATCCTCATTGCTGCATAGAAGAATTATGTCCTTGAAGCACCGATAGGTGACAAGCCCCCTTCCGCTGATGCAGACGCTTTGAACGTTTGGCAATCACAGTCTGATGACTACACGATAGTTCAGTGTGCCATGCTTTACGGCTTAGAACCGGGACTTCAACGACGTTTTGAACGTCATGGAGCATATGAGATGTTCCAGGAGTTGAAGTTAATATTTCAAGCAAATGCCCGGATTGAGAAATATAAGATTTCCAATAAGTTCTACAGCTGCAAGATGGAGGAGAATAGTTCTATCAGTGAACACTTGCTCACAATGTATGGGCACTACAATCATATGACTCAACTTGGTTGCCAAGTTGATGAGAATAGTGTTATTGATAGAATTCTTCAATCACTGCCACCAAGCTATAATGGCTTCGTGATGAACTATAATATGCAAGGGATACAAAAGACAATTCCCGAGCTCTTCGCTATGCTCATAGCTGCGGAGGTAGAAATCAAAAAGGAGCATCAAAAGTTGATGGTTAACAATACCACTAGTTTCAAGAAAAAGGGCAAGGAAGGGATTTTCAAGGAGAATAGCAAGATTGTTGCTGCTCTCACAGAAAACCTCAAGTATGGAACCAAGCCTGAAACTGAGTGCTTCTACTGCAAGGGGACTGGACACTGGAAGCGGAACTGCCCCAAGTATTTGGCGGATAAGAAGGATGGCAAGATGAACAAAGGTATATGTGATATACATGTTATTGATGTGTACCTTACTAATGCTCGTAGTAGTACCTGGGTATTTGATACCGGTTCGGTTGCTAATATTTGTAACTCGAAACAGGGACTACGGATTAAACGAAGATTAGCTAAGGACGAGGTGACGATGCGCGTGGGAAACGGTTCCAAAGTCGATGTGATCGCCGTCGGCACGCTACCTCTACATCTACCTTCGAGATTAGTTTTAGACCTAAATAATTGTTATTTGGTGCCAGCGTTGAGCATGAACATTATATCTGGATCTTGTTTATTGCGAGACGGTTATTCATTTAAATCAGAGAATAATGGTTGTTCCATTTTAATGAATAATATCTTTTATGGTCATGCACCCTTGAAGAGTGGTCTATTCTTATTGGATCTCGATCGTAGTGATACACATATTCATAATATTGAAACGAAAAGATGCAAGGTTAATAATGATAGTGCAACTTATTTGTGGCATTGCCGTTTATGTCATATTGGTGTAAAACGCATGAAGAAACTCCATAATGATGGACTTTTGGAATCACTTGATTATGAATCACTTGGTGCTTGCGAACCATGCCTCATGGGCAAGATGACTAAAACTCCGTTCTCCGGAACTATGGAGCGAGCAACAGATTTGTTGGAAATCATACATACTGATGTATGTGGACCAATGAGTGTTGATGCTCGCAGCGGATATCATTATTTTCTGACCTTCACTGATGATTTGAGCAGATATGGGTATATCTACTTAATGAAGCACAAGTCTGAAACATTTGAAAAGTTCAAAGAATTTCAGAGTGAAGTAGAGAATCATCGTAACAAGAAAATAAAGTTCCTACGATCTGATCGTGGAGGAGAATATTTGAGTTACGAGTTTGGTCTTCATTTGAAACAATGTGGAATAGTTTCACAACTCACGCCACCTGGAACACCACAGCGTAATGGTGTGTCCGAACGTCGTAACCGTACTTTATTGGATATGGTGCGATCTATGATGTCTCTTACCGATTTACCACTATCGTTTTGGGGTTATGCTTTAGAGACAGCTGCATTCACGTTAAATAGGGCACCATCTAAATCCGTTGATACGACACCTTATGAACTATGGTTTGGCAAGAAACCAAAGTTGTCGTTTCTTAAAATTTGGGGTTGCGATGCTTATGTGAAAACACTTCAAACTGATAAGCTCGATCCCAAGTCGGAAAAATGTGTCTTCATAGGATACCCAAAAGAGACTGTTGGGTACACCTTCTATCACAGATCCGAAGGCAAAATATTCGTTGCTAAGAACGGATCCTTTCTAGAAAAAGAGTTTCTCTCGAAAGAAGTGAGTGGGAGGAAAGTGGAACTTGATGAGGTAATTGTACCTTCTCCCGGATTGGAAAATAGTACATCACAGGAAATTGTTCCAATGATTCCTACACCAATTAGTGAGGAAGTTAATGATAACAATCATGAAACTTCGGATCAAGTTTCTACTGAACGTCGTAGATCAACCAGAGTACGTTCCGCACCAGAGTGGTACGGCAACCCAGTTCTGGAAATCATGTTACTAGACCATGATGAACCTACGAACTATGAGGAAGCGATGATGAGCCCAGATTCCGCAAAATGGCTTGAAGCCATGAAATCTGAGATGGGATCCATGTATGAGAACAAAGTATGGACTTTGGTTGACTTGCCCGATGATCGGCAGGCCATCGAAAATAAATGGATCTTCAAGAGGAAGACCGACGGAGACGGTAATATTACTGTTTACAAAGCTCGACTTGTTGCGAAAGGTTTTCGACAAGTTCAAGGAGTTGACTACGATGAGACTTTCTCACCTGTAGCGATGCTTAAGTCTGTCCGAATCATGTTAGCAATTGCCGCATTTTATGATTATGAAATATGGCAAATGGATGTCAAAACTGCATTCCTAAATGGATATCTCAAAGAAGAGTTGTATATGATGCAACCAGAAGGTTTTGTTGATCCAAAAGGTGCTAACATAGTATGCAAGCTCCAGCGATCCATCTATGGACTGGTGCAAGCATCTCGGAGTTGGAATATACGCTTTGATGAGGTGATCAAAGAATATGGTTTTATACAGACTTTTGGAGAAGCCTGTATTTACAAGAAAGTGAGTGGGAGCTCTGTAGCATTTCTAATATTATATGTAGATGACATATTGTTGATTGGAAATGATATAGAATTTCTGGACATCATAAAAGGATACTTGAATAAAAGTTTTTCAATGAAAGACCTCGGTGAAGCTGCTTATATATTAGGTATCAAGATCTATAGAGATAGATCAAGACGCTTAATTGGACTTTCACAAAGCACATACCTTGATAAGATTTTGAAGAAGTTCAAAATGGATCAGTCAAAGAAAAGGTTCTTGCCTGTTTTACAAGGTATGAAGTTGAGTAAGACTCAATGCCCGACCACTGCAGAAGATAGAGAGAAAATGAAAGTCATTCCCTATGCCTCAGCCATAGGATCTATCATGTATGCAATGCTGTGTACCAGACCTGATGTGTGCCTTGCTATAAGTCTAGCAGGGAGGTACCAAAGTAATCCAGGAGTGGATCACTGGACAGCGGTCAAAAACATCCTAAAGTATCTGAAAAGAACAAAGGATATGTTTCTCGTATATGGAGGTGACAAAGAGCTCGTCGTAAACGGTTACGTCGATTCTAGCTTTGACACTGATCCGGATGACTCAAAGTCACAAACCGGATATGTATTTTTATTGAACGGTGGAGCTGTCAGTTGGTGCAGTTCCAAGCAGAGCGTCGTGGCGGGATCTACGTGTGAAGCGGAATACATAGCTGCTTCGGAAGCAGCAAATTAAGGAGTCTGGATGAAGGAGTTCATATCCGATCTAGGTGTAGTACCTAGTGCATCGGGTCCAATGAAAATCTTTTGTGACAACACTAGAGCCATAGCCTTGGCGAAGGAATCCAGGTTTCACAAGAGAACAAAGCACATCAAAAGACGCTTCAATTCCATCCGCGATCTAGTCAAGGAGGGAGACATAGAGATTTGCAAAATACATACGGATCTGAATGTTGCAGACCCGTTGACTAAGCCTCTTCCACGGGCAAAACATGATCAGCACCAGGACTCCATGGGTGTGAGGATCATCACTTTGTAATCTAGATTATTGACTCTAGTTCAAGTGGGAGACTGAAGGAAATATGCCCTAGAGGCAATAATAATAATGTTATTTGTATTTCCTTATATCATGATAAATGTCTTTTATTCATGCTAGAATTGTATTAACCGGAAACTTAGTACATGTGTGGATACATAGACAAAACAGTATGTCCCTAGTATGCCTCTACTAGACTAGCTCATTGATCAAAGATGGTTATGTTTCCTAACCATAGACATGCGTTGTCATTTGATCAACGGGATCACATCATTAGGAGAATGATGTGATGGACAAGACCCATCCGTTAGCATAGCACTATGATCGTTTAGTTTTACTGCTATTGCTTTCTTCATGACTTATACATGTTCCTATGACTATGAGATTATGCAACTCCCGAATACCGTAGGAACACCTTGTGTGCTATCAAACGTCACAACGTAACTGGGTGATCATAAAGATGCTCTACAGGTGTCTCCGAAAGTATTCGTGGTGTTGGCATAGATCAAGATTAGGATTTGTCACTCCTAGTGTCGGAGAGGTATCTCTGGGCCCTCTCGGTAACACACATCATAATAAGCCTTGCAAGCAAAAGACTAATGAGTTAGTCACGAGATGATGTGTTACGAACGAGTAAAGAGACTTGCCGGTAACGAGATTGAACTAGGTATAGTGATACCGACGATCGAATCTCGGGCAAGTAACATACCAATGACAAAAGGAACAACGTATGTTGTTATGCGGTTCGACCGATAAAGATCTTCGTAGAATATGTAGGAGCCAATATGGGCATCCAGGTTCCGCTATTGGTTATTGACCGGAGAGATGTCTCGGTCATGTCTACATAGTTCTCGAACCCGTAGGGTCCGCACACTTAAACGTTCGTTGACGATATAGTATTTAATGAGTTATGTATGTTGGTGACCGAATGTTATTCGGAGTCCAGGATGTGATCACGGACATGACGAGGAACTCCGGAATGGTCCGGAGATAAAGATTAATATATGAAATAATAGTGTTTGACCTCCGGAAGGGTTCCGGAATTCACCGGAAGAGGTTCCGGATGTTTCCCGAAGTGTTTGGGTACGAGAACCCGTTATTTGGGCCAAAAGGGAAAGCACACAAGGTTTTTGGAAAGCGCAAAAGGAAGTTTTGCGGAGTCCAGGGGCCAGACGGCAGGGTCCCTGGCGTCTGGGTCCAGACGCCGGGAACCCTGGCGTCTGGCCCTGGAGTCCGAGAAGGACTCTTGCCTTTCGGGTGAAACCGACTTTGTGAAGGCTTTTACTCCAAGTTTCGACCCCAAGGCTCAACATATAAATAGAGGGGTAGGGCTAGCACCCAAGACACATCAAGATACACCAAGCCGTGTGCCGGCTACCCCAACCCTCTAGTTTATCCTCCGTCTAGTTTCTGTAGTGCTTGGCGAAGCCCTGCAGAGATTGTTCTTCATCAACAACCGTCACCACGCCGTCGTGCTGCCGGAACTCATCTACTACTTCGCCCGTCTTGCTGGATCAAGAAGGCGAGGACGTCATCGAGCTGAACGTGTGCTGAACGCGGAGGTGCCGTATGTTCGGTACTAGATCGGGACGGATCGTGAAGGTGCACGACTACATCAACCGCGTTGATAAACGCTTCCGCTTTTGGTCTACGAGGGTACGTAGACACACTCTCCCCTCTCGTTGCTATGCATCTAGTAGATAGATCTTGCGTGATCGTAGGAAAATTTTGAAAATACTATGTTCCCCAACAGAGTTTTGTCAGCACGACGGCGTGGTGACGGAGATGATGAAGCTACCGGTGCAGGGCTTCTCCTAAGCACTGCAACGGTATGACCGAGGTGTGTTTCTGTGGAGAGGGGCACCGCACACGGTTGGGAGAGATCAACTGATCAACTTGTGTGTCTATGGGGTGCCTCTACCCCCGTATATAAAGGAGATGGGAGGGGGAGGGGCCGACCCCCTCTATGGCGCGCCCTAGGGAGTCCTACTCCCACCGGGAGTAGGATCCCCCCCCTTTCCCTAGTAGGAGTAGGAGAGGAAGGAAGGATGAGAGGGAGAAGAAGGAAAGGGGCGCCGGCCCCCCTCCCAATTCGGATTGGGCTGGTGGGGGGCACGCCCCCACCTTGGCCGCCTCCTCTCCCTTTCCACTATGGCCCATTAATGCCCATTAACTCCCCGGGGGGGGGGGGGGGGGGGGGGGGGGTTCGGTAACCCCCCAGTACTTCGATATATGCCCGAAACCTCCCGGAACCCTTCCGGTGTCCAAACATAGTCGTCCAATATATTGATCTTTATGTCTCGGACATTCCGAGACTCCTCGTCATGTTCGCGATCTCATCCGGGACTCCGAACTACCTTCGGTACATCAAAACTCATAAACTCATAATACCGATCGTCATCAAACGTTAAGCGTGCGGACCCTACGGGTTCGAGAACTATGTAGAAATGATCGAGACTCATCTCCGATCAATAACCAATAGCGGAACCTGGATGCTCATATTGGCTCCTACATATTCTACGAAGATCTTTATCGGTCAAACCGCATAACAACATACGTTGTTCCCATTGTCATTGGTATGTTACTTGCCCAAGATTCGATCGTCGGTATCTCAATACCTAGTTCAATCTCGTTACCGGCAAGTCTCTTTACCCGTTCCGTAATACATCATCACGTGAATAACTCATTAGTCATTTTCTTGCAAGGCTTATTATGATGTGCATTACCAAGAGGGCCCAGAGATACCTCTCCGACACTCAGAGTGACAAATCCTATTCTTGATCTATGCCAACACCACGAACACCTTCGGAGACACTTGTAGAGCATCTTGATAATAACCCAGTTACGTTGTGACGTTTGATAGCACACAAGGTGTTCCTCCGGTATTCGGGAGTTGCATAATCTCATAGTCATAGGAATATGTATAAGTCATGAAGAAAGCAATAGCAATAAAACTAAACGATCATAGTGCTAAGCTAACGGATGGGTATAGTCCATCACATCATTCTCCTAATGATGTGATCTCGTTGATCAAATGACAACTCATGTCTATGGCTAGGAAACATAACCATCTTTGATCAATGAGCTAGTCTAGTAGAGGCATACTAGGGACAAACTGTTTTGTCTATGTATTCACACATGTACTAAGTTTCCGATTAATACAATTCTAGCATGAATAAAAGACATTTATCATGATATAAGGAAATACAAATAACATCTTTATTATAGCCTCTAGGGCATATTTCCTTCAGATTTCGTCCCTACAAAAACAGTCAAGGCGTATGAGTTTCGGTGGATCCCTGTATGGGTTAGAGTATTTGATCTCCCACTTGGAATGATGTGCAGAGAAGCGGGAGAGGCCATAGGAAATTTTATTGGTAAGACTTTGTAGGTCCATGTTGGTCCTGACGGTATGGCGGTGGGCATATATCGTCGGGTCAAGACAAGGATTGATAGTAAGGAGCCGCTAATGAGAGGGTTTATGCGTGACGAAGAGGACGAGGAGAGGACAGCAAGGAAAATTCTAGAAAAACAAGAAAATGATGATGAGGAGCTATGGTGCCGCTTTGAATACGAGTTCTTGCCGGATTTCTGCTATACATGCAGGCTGCTGGACCATATTGACAAGGACTGTAGCATCAGGTTAGCAAAGGGAGAGAGACAACAGTTCAGTTCGTGGCTTAAAGCGTACATCGCGAGAAGAGGCGGGGAACCTGGTAGCAGAGGTAGTTGGGGAGAAGGCAAGGGCATGGGAGATGGGAGGAACAACTCCAGCTTCAGATCAAACAATACGGGCTCTAACAGGAGCAAATCAGGGAGCGATATAGGGAACTTGAGGAAACCGACCCAAGGGGATCTGAATCAGCCTAAATGCAGGGGTGTTCATGAGGAGGAGGTCACTAGTCCGCTGAAGAAGCAGAATGTTGGTGGGAAAGAAAAGAAGGACGATGATGGGCAGGGGGCCAAAAAGGCTCTAACTTTTGGGGGAAAGGAACAGGAAGGCAAAGGTGCTAGTTCAGACACCTATATTGTTGGGCACACCCACAGTGACGGTGGATCGGGGGGCGCAATGATGGCTGAGCAGCTAGGAGGGAGCGATGGAGTTGCAGGGGAGAATGTCGGCCTGGGGAGGAATGTAATTGAGGTGAAGGGGGACAAGGGGTATGCAAAGGGAGGTGAAAAGGCTGGAGGGAAGTTTATCAGGAGGGGTAGATCAAGCAACAAAGGGATGCAAACAACACTTGAAGTCCATGTGAGAGCAAAAAGAGAGGGGGCACCAATGGAGATAACGGGAGGGTGAAGCACCAAAGAAAGCAAAGACGGTGGGGGAGAACGTAACAGATGGTGAAGCGGGGTTGTCGAAATAGCCCTGCGGGTAGTAATGAAGACAATCGCTTGGACCTGCCGGGGGCTTGGGAACCAGCCGGCAGTTCAGGGTCTCCTGGAGCTCTAGGGGTCAGAAGAGCCTGACATTCTGTTTTTGTCGGAGACAAAGTTGTTTGAGAAAGAGTTAGACAGATTGAGGTGGTGGCTTGGGATGCCTAACATGGTGGCAAAGGACCCTGTGGGTCGGAGTGGAGGTCTGGCTTTGTTCTGGCGAAGGGGGGGTGAATGTCGAGCTCAAGTGGAAAGATAAGTATTACATCGATGCAGAGGTGACTGAAGAGGATGGAAGGAGGTGGAGATTGACGGGGATGTATGGCGAGTCGAGATAGGGGGAGAAGGAGAATACATGGAGGGCCTTGAGGACGCTACATGCTCAGTCAGACCTACCATGGATCTGCCTAGGGGATTTCAACGAGATCCTTTTCAGCAATGAGAAGGAGGGAGGGCCGGCTCGGGCTCAGGGGTGCATGGACGCTTTTCGGGACACTTTGGAGAGTTGTGGTCTCGATGATCTTGGCTTTGTTGGAGACCCGTACATATGGAGGAACAATTGGCATTCGATTGAGGCCTATACTCGGGAAAGGCTGGACCGAGCAGTTGCAAATATGGAATGCGATGCCTTTACCCCTTACATAAAGTTGTAAATGGAGATCCACGACACTCGGTTCATCGAGCTGAATGGTAGATCAGACTTGCATCAAGAGATACATGGGCCGGGAGTGTTCTGTTTCGAGGAGAGGTGGCTGTAGGAGGATGAGTGTGTGAAGATTGTGGAGAACGCATGGAATGATGCTTTTCTGGAAGAAGGCAGTACTGTAAGGGAGGGAATAGCGCGTGTGGGGGCTGAGCTGACGAAGTGGGATAGAGAAGTCTTGGGGGAGCTGAAGGGGCGTATCCGAAACGCTAAAAAGCAGCCGGAGGCATGTAGGCGGAGCCCCTTAAGTCAGCAACAGGTGAACCGCGAGCAGATGCTGAGATATAAAATCAGCCGGTTGGAGGATCAACACAATATGTACTGGCGTCAGAGGGCACATACAAATTGGCTGTAGTTTGGTGACCACAACACTAAGTTTTCCCACACCCAAGCTTTTGAGAGGAAGAGGAGGAATGTGATTAAAAAATTGAAGAAGGATGATGGGAGTATAGTGGAGGGAGAAGATGAACTAGGGCTTTTTATAACTAACCACTACAAAAGTTTGTTCACGTCTTATGCAAGTGTGATTAATAATGAGCTCCTATCATGTGTCCCCACCTCAGTTACCACGGAGATGAATGAAAGACTCACACGACCGTTTACAGCCATTGAGGTGAAGCAAGCTCTCGACTCTATTGGGGACCTCAAAGCACATGGACCGGACGGCATGCCGACAGTGTTCTACAAAAAGTTTTGGGGGCTGGTTGGTGATAAAGTGCAAGCAGAGGTGCTTGAGGTGCTAAATGGTGGTCAAATGCCAATGTGCTAGAATGAAACCACGATTGTTCTGATCCCAAAGAACAAGAACCCAGCTAGGGTGACGGATTTTCGACCAATTAGCATGTGCAATGTGCTCTATAAATTGATCTCAAAGGTGCTGGCTAATAGGGGTGAAGAAAGTACTCCCGGATATCATTTCACCAACACAATCCGCCTTTGTGCCAGGGAGGATGATCACTGATAATGTGTTGTTGGCCTATGAAATAAATCACTTGATGCACAAGCGAAAGGGGGGACGAGAGGGTCTGGTGTCAGTTAAATTGGACATGAGCAAAGCCTACGACCGTGTAGAATGGGACTTTCTGGAGTGCATCATGCGTAAGATGGGTTTTGCGGAATAGTGGATTGGCATTATAATGAAGTGTGTCGTGTCGGTTAAATATAGGGTGAAGGTGAACAAAAAATCTCTCGGAAGTGATCGTACCGGAGAGGGGGCTGCGCCAGGGGGACCCCCCTTCTCCGTATCTGTTCATTATATATGCTAAAGGGTTTTCCGCTCTTCTCCATCAAGCCAAGGCGGAGGGTACTATTCAAGGGATTGAGATCTGCCCGGGGGCCCCAAAGATAAACCATTTATTCTTCGCGGACGATTCACTTATCGTGATGAAAGCAACTACACAAGGGGCTCACAAACTGCAGGCCATTCTTGCATTGTATGAAAAGCAGTCTGGGCAAATGATAAACAAGAGCAAGTCTGCAGTCACTTTTAGCAAAGGAACGACCTCAACAAGGAAGGCAGAGGTGCTGCAGATTCTGGGGGTTTTGCACGAGTCGCAAGGGAACGACCTCAACAAGGGATCAGGCTGAGGGAGGCAAACAAAAACAGGGACGCCAGCTCGTCAGCGTCGACGGTGCCGCAGGCTATGCAAAAGTGGACTAAACTCTGGAGCCTGGAGCTTCCCCCCAAGGTCCGGATGTTCCTGTGGCGACTAGCACATAACTCTCTGCCTCTGCGGGTTTTTTTTTAAAAGGAGGAAACCTCCGGCCTCTGCATCTATAGATGCACACAGCCCTTCTTATTAAATGAACGACGTCCGAGTTCGCAGTCTCAAGTTTAAAAGTGCAAGAAGAAACCAATGCCACATTTGGCTAAAAAAGAAAAACGGCCACAACCGGCCTCAACAGTTTTCAAAGGCTACCCACTTAACCTAAGTGTGGAGCGCCATCCAAATCGGTTGTAGGTATCCCGTGCGACCGTCTCTCATCGGTTGCACCCAAAAGCCATATGCTCCCTGCGATCCGCAGGACTGAGTAATGACCACGTACGGATCCATGTGGATGCCCTGAAGATAACCTGCAAAAAGTTGGTTAAAGTTTGTCTGTTAAAAGCAACATCATTTCTACAATTCCATATAGCCCAAAGCATAGCGCATACTCCTACTCGAATATGTGCCGCTATCTTGGAATCAATACCACGCAGCCAATCCCCAAAAAGATGTTGGAGCGATAATGGTGGAGCAATATTAAATGCCGCATGAAGTGTTCTCCACAGAAGCTTAGTAAGGGGACAAAGGATAAACAGATGTTGTATAGTTTCTTCCTGATCACAAAAACAACATCTCTTTCTGCCAGTCCAATTACGTTTAGCTAAATTATCCTTCGTCAAGATCACTCCCTTATGAACAAACCACATGAACACTTTAATCTTTAGTGGCACTTTAATTTTCCATATATGTATCGACCTCGGAATGGGTCCGGTGTTGATCAAGTCTGTATACATAGACTTCACCGAAAATACGCCAGACACGGACAACCTCCATCTAATGGAGTCCGTCTCTGCAGTAAGATTAACTTTCATTAGCCTACGCACCAAATTCAGCCAACGCTCCCATCGTTGGCCCACTAACGCTCTCCGGAACTCAATATTCAAGGGGACCGTGCTCAAAACTGTATTCACCGAGCTCTCCTTGCGTTGGACTATGTTGTATAGAGAAGGATATTGCATCGCAAGAGGGGTGTCTCCTAGCCAGGTATCCTCCCAAAATAGTGTGTTGTGCCCGTTGCCTACCATGAACTTGCACCTACCAAAGAAAGCCATTCTGACCCGCATCAGCCCTTTCCAAAAGGGCGAGTCGTTTGGGCGGGCCGTCACTTGAGATAGACACTTTGTATGCAAGTACTTATTACGTAGAAGTTGAACCCACACCCCTTCAGTTTCAACTGATAGGCGATAGATCCATTTACTAAGTAGGCATCTATTCTTAACCTTTAAGTTCTCGATACCCAAACCACCTTGGTCTTTTGGTCTGCAAATAATTTTCCACTTGGCCAACCTATATTTCTTCTTATTCTCATCACTTTGCTAAAAGAACCTCGATCTATAGAAGTCTAGTCTTTTCCGTACTCCCACCGGTACTTCAAAGAAAGACAAAAGAAACATCGGCATACTCATCAAGACCGAGTTAACAAGGATCAATCTACTGCCGTAAGATAAGAGCTTACCCTTCCAGCAGCTCAGTTTTTTTTTAAAACGATCTTCAATGCATTTCCACTCTTTATTGGTAAGTTTACGATGATGCATTGGGATGCCCAAATACGTGAAAGGCAAGGATCCTATCCCACAGCCAAACAGCTGTTTGTAGGTCTCCTCTTCCTCTTTGGCACATCCAAAACAAAAAAGCTCACTTTTGTCAAAATTAATCTTTAGGCCCGACAATTGCTCAAATAAACACAGCATCAACTTCATGTTTCTCGCCTTTGCGACGTCATGCTCCATGAAAATAATAGTGTCATCAGCATATTGTAGTATGGACACTCCACCATCCACGAGATGTGGAATGAGCCCCCCAACCTGGCCATCTTCTTTCGCCCTATTTATTAGAATAGCCAGCATGTCTGCGACAATATTAAAGAGGATAGGAGACATCGGATCACCTTGTCTCAAACCCTTTTGCGTCTGAAAAAATGACCTATGTCATCATTAACTTTAATTCCGACGCTGCCCCCCCCTGAACATATGCTTCAACCTGCTTCCTCCAAGCAGGGTTAAATCCTTTCATGCGTAGGGCTTGTTGTAAAAATGGCCATTTTACCTTGTCATATGCTTTTTCGAAGTCCACTTTGAAAACCACTCCATCCATTTTCTTGGAGTGAATTTCATGAAGCGTTTCATGTAAAATGACCACTCCCTTAAGGATATGTCGTCCCGGCATGAACGCGGTTTGAGAAGGCTGGACCATAGTGTGGGCAATCTGCGTTAGTCGATTCGTGCCCACCTTAGTAAAGATCTTGAAGCTCACATTGAGCAAACAAATCGGTCTGAACAGCTCAATGCGAGTCGCGTCAGCCTTCTTAGGCAGCAAAGTGATTGTGCCAAAGTTTAACTTAAAAAGTTGTAAATGACCATCGAAAAGATCTTGAAACAAAGGCAGCAGATCCCCTTTGATGAAATGCCAACATTTCTTATAAAATTCAACAAGGAAACCATCAGGCCCCGGTGCTTTGTTATTTTTCATTTGGGAAATGGCTTCCAACACTTCTATTTATGTGAAAGGAGCCACCAGGATGTCATTCTCATCCTCACCCAGTTGGGGAATGTCCTGCACTAAACTCTCATCCATCGAGACAGAGTTGTCATTTGGTGCACTAAAAAGCTTTTTGTAAAATTCTGAAATATACATCTTGAGGTTCTCCTGGCCCACTATCGTACCCTCATCTTGTTCTAGCTGAAAGATACGCTTTTTCCGATGTTTCCCGTTGGCAATCAAGTGAAAAAATTGTGTATTATTATCGCTTTCAACCACCGATCGCACCTTCGCTCTTAGTGCCCACTTTAGTTCCTCTTCTCTAAGAAGTTTCGCGAGATTGACTTCCGCCTCCCTCTTGGCTACCCGGTCCTCGGCGCTGAGGACCGAACTCTCCGCCTTAATATCGAGCGTATTGATGATATCTAGCAAACTTTCTTTTTGCTGTCTATATTCACCACTATTGTGTTTAGCCCAGCCCCTCAGGAACTGACGTAGATGTCTAATCTTAAATTGCCATCTATCAATGTTAGACCGCCCTCTACATTCCGACTTCCACTCTCGCTCGACGAGCTCCACGAAGCCTTCTCGCTCAAACCAAGCGGTTTCGAAAGAAAATACTTCCTTGTTCCCTCGGTGAGCTGCCTCACCCGAGTCTAGAAGCAAAGGAGTATGGTCCGAAAGACCTCTTTGCAGAGCTCGTACTGTCACACGCGGAAATTTCTGTTCCCAATCAATGCTAGTAAGAACCCTGTCGAGCTTCTCATAAGTGGGATTCTCTAAGTTATTAGCCCACGTAAATTGGCGACCTGTGAGATCTATTTCCCGCGGATCCATATTCTCAATAATGGCATTAAACATGAATGACCATCTAGCATCGAAATTATCATTATTCTTCTCCGCTCTACGCCTAATGATGTTAAAATCTCCACCAACTAAAATTGGCAATGTCTCCCCACCGCAAATCCTCACTAGTTCTGCAAGAAAGTCAGGTTTAAGCTCCGGCTGTGCCGCACCGTAAACAGCCACGAGAGCCCACCTGAACCCATCAATTTTCGATCTCACATGAAATTTGACGGCAAACTCTCCCATGAACACGCTTACCACCTCGAGCGTTTCACACTTAACTCCTAAAAGAATCCCTCTGGACCTCCCGCGAGGAGGTAGACAATGCCAATCAAATTCAACTCCTCCAGAAACTGTTGAAAGAAACTGAGAAGTGAAATTATCTCGCCCTGTCTCTAGCAAAGCGATGAAGTCAAGCTTATGCTTGATGGATGCCTCCGCCAGAAACCTACGCTTAGAGAGGTGCGCAATACCTCTAGAATTCCAGAAAATCCCTTTCATGGATCATCATGGAATCTACCTTTTACCCGGATCCTAGCGCTCCTGCGCACTGCGGACATATCGTAAACCTTTCGCCTACGCATGCGCTTAGGATCATCCATCGTATTCACACCGTCCGCATGACCGTGTGCACCACCGAGGTTCTCAACCTGATCAGCAAAAGCCTCCTCCTGCTCAGCTTCCACTTCATCACTCGTCTCTCTCGAAGGAATTGGAAGCGCCGCATGCACCTCCAAGTCCTCAGGATGATGGTCAAGGCATCCTAAAGGTGTCAAATCTTCACACAATGATTCTAGCTGACCCACACCAAGCTCATTAATGTCTCTATCTTCCATCGGTTGCACCGCAGCTAAATTCCTAAGCATAATAATAGCTCTATCCGCCTCCCGGTCTAGTAGTTCATTAATAGAAAATGCAACTTGGTGCTCATTATCTCTGCCTCTGCGGGTGAACATCAGAAGGAAACACATTGATTTAGATACCCGGTGTCCTATATGTATGTGACTAGACGAGGATGGAGGGCATTTGTTTTTGAAATGCAAAATGGTCAAGCAAGTCTGGAGAGAGCTCCAGCTGGAAGACGTCAGAGTTAGCCTGCTCGGGTGTGTGAATCCACTGTCGATGCTTGAACATGTGTGGTCGCTAAACTCTGCACATAGAGACCTAGTGCTCATGCTGTTCTGGGAATGGTGGAATGTCAGGAACAAAGTAAACCAAGGAGAGAAGGTAAAGCCAGGTGAGGTGATAGCTTACAATGTCAGATGTCTCGTGATTGACTACCGAGATCCTGTACCTAGGTACACGAGCCGAGCCGAGTTCAGACCGAGCCTGCCTTTGGCTCGCCTAAAGCGAACGAGCCGAGCTTGTTTCTGAAGGCTCGACTCGTTTTGGCTCTAACTCGGTCCAGCCCGAGCAGCTTGTGTGCCATAGGCCTATGCAGTGTGCGTGCGTCGGGACGGCGGATGCTTGTCTAGCGAGGAACGGCGGCGGCCGACCCGGCGATGAAAGGGCGTGTGTCAGGCGCGGCGAGGATGACAAGGGCGTCGGGCATGGCGAGGACGACGGCGGCTACACTCTACACAATCAAGCAGAAGCATTCATACATCCATCCCGCCGTCGTGTGCGTAGGCAGGGGAGGCGCATCCAGCTACTGCTAGGGATGGGAAGAAAGGAGAAAGTACCTGCTCGTCATGTTCGGCAAGAAATCAGGGGAGGCGCGTCCGCCGGCGTTCGGTGTGGTGAGGAAAGGCCATGCCGCCCGTCGCCATCGGTCTAATTTTTGCGGCGGGGCGAGGTGGGGGACGAGGCGGCGCCGAATAGAGGAAGGGAAGGGCTCATGACCTAATGCGAGGATGGCCGATGGAAACTGGGCTGGGCCTAGAGCGAGTCACCGAGTTGGACTGGGCGAAACTCGGCTCGGCTCGGTCGGGAATCGGGCCGCTTTTCATAACTGGACTCGCTCGTTTTTTTATCGGGCTGAGCTGTAACGGGCCGAGTTGGAGCGAGCTTCGGGCCGAGCCGAAAAGCTCGCTCGGACGTCCAGCCCTAGCTGTACCCCTTGTAGGACATTCTGCAGTGCTAGGATGGACCAAGCCAAGTGAAGGCGTTGTGAAAGTTAATTTTGATGCGGCCTTTTATGAGGAGCTAGGAAGAGGAGCCTGGGGCTGTGTTGCTCGGACAAGCCAGGGTGAGTTCATTGCTGCGTGTGCGGGCAAGCTTGATCACTTGGCGTCTCCACTGCAGGCGGAAGCAACTGCTTGTGTAGAAGCCATCGAAGCTGCGAACGAAATGGGCATTCACCAAGTGATCTTTGAGTCAGATTCGCTTCAGCTGGTGAATGCTATTAATTCTGGTGACCATGATCTGTCATCAATTGGAGTTCTGCTGCGTGAAGCACGTAGCCTCTGCTTTGCATCCTTTGATGCTTTTGCTGGAATTTTATCTACTTTGGCCGAACCCAATATTAATTTTAGAAATTTCTAATAAATCCTAGAGTCCCACTTAGCCCATTCGTGCAAGGCAAGGGACACTACTAAAGTTTAGTACCACATTGCTAGTTTACAAGGAGTTGGACCTCTTTATAAGGGAGGCTCTTTCTCCATTTATACGAGCATGAGAACAAAAGAGACATCCACACGCGCTCCTCCTCCGTCGTCACGACGCGCCGCGGGTTGCGGGAATGAGCCGATGTCTAATTTTTGCCACGCACGACGGGTAAACGAACGGTCACGCGGGAGCTGAAACGTTTTTCGGAAGTGGAGAATAAATCCGAACGGTGCAACCCCTTCGGCTGCTGCCTGTTCACTTCGCCTCCCTCTTTTGCTTCGGCTCCTGGCGTGGCCTGCTCACCTTCTTCTTCTGTGCCTATATAAAAGAGGTCGCTCCTCTCCAGAGAGACACACCAGAAGATCATCTCCCTCTCACCACAAAGTTCCAATCTCTGAGCTGCTGCTACGATCTTCCCCATCCCGGCTTGCGGCGTGCACCGCAGGTCGGGACAGTAGGCCTCCGAAACCACACATTTTGAGTCCTGTACGGGAGAAGGGTGATAAGGTTTTTGGGGAGCGCTCGGCGCAACTACTGGCTGATTCATCACGGACGATCCGGTCGCCGACGACTACTTCCCCAACGACGACTTCTTTCCCGACGTCAACAGCATCTTCGACGACATGGCTGGCGAGGATGTCGACCCCAAGAGCAGTGCATCTGCTACTGCACAGTATGTGTTCATGTTTCTTTTGACTGAGGTCCTGCTACAGATTCTTGTTATAGTATGTCCTCTGCATATGTTCGGTTCTAATTCATATATACGGATGTTTTTGCATATGTTCGCTTCTGGTTTATATATGAAGTTACTATTTACCTTCTCTTTGTTAGATCGCATGACTTGTTTTATATCTTCTATATTAGTCATGTTTTCTCTACTACTCCATCCGTTCATAAATATAAGTCTTTGGAGAGATTTCATTATGGACCACATACGAAGCAAAATGAGTGAATCTATACTCTAAAATGCATCTAGATACATCCGTATATGGTCCATAGTGAAATCTCTACAAAGACTTATATTTAGAAACGGAGGGAGTATTTCTGTTAATAAAATCACTTGGTATATTACTTAAATTTTCAACAGCTTTCCGCTTTCATTTCTGTAAACGGTCATGTAATTCTGTTGCTCACAAGTCACAACCTTGCTGACTATGGCCACCGAGCCGGTGTAGTGTGTACTTGGTGGATGGACGATGCCCCAAGCTTTGTTCGTGACCTAGTTGCCAGCGATTCCGCTGCGCGTGGTTAAGTTATGGAATGGATGTTCCAGTTCAAAAAAAAAACACACACAACAGCGCCTCCGTCCTCCCTTCCTCGTCACCACGGCAAACCACCTCCCAGTGTCGCCAGCAGGAGAGGAGCCGGCTCCGCTCTCCCACGCACCCACACAAACATCGTCGCCTTGGGTGAGGAGTGGGTGGGAGGAGAAGGCCAAGGGGGGTGGGGGTGGGGGAAGAGGAGTTCAGCAGCGTACTGCTCCTAAATCAGCAGCGGTGGTGCCGGGAGAGGAAGGGCCATGGCGGCGGCGGCTTGTCAGACTAAGCGCTGACCAGTGTATCTCCGTGCCGCTGGTGGGACGGCGAGCCCATGGAGAAGCGCGGTCACCCCAGTACATGGCCGTCTTCCATCTCCATCTGCTGCTCCCCACTCCTGCGTCCCATGGCGTGCGTCGCCGCTGCTCGGCTGTTCCCACCTGCTGATACTACTCGGATCCCTTGGCTATTCAGGTGATTTGAGTCATCCCTACCTTGTGCTTGTTGTGTTTGATAAAATGTCCGTGAGCTAATGGGTTGTTGATCTTGTGTTTCTTGTCCTCCTCTCATTGATTAACAGTTCCTGTCTCCACATCTATGCAACCTTTCCTGATTGGACTCAAGAGTTAGGACTGCTGAGTTAGTAATCAATCTCATGCCTCATGGTATGTCTGTTATGCCACCGAAGTTGTTTGAATGGTTTGTTTGCAGCAGACATCTTTACGTGAATAAAATCGGCCTTTCTGGGGTTGTCGAGGTTTGACTTGATTTACCCATTTTTCTCTTATCACTGATTTCTGCGCTACAGTTCAAAGAGCGGATTCTTTTTTCTGTTCAAGAACAAACACAATTCAGAGAAGTTGAGGTTTAGGTGCCTGGCCCCTTGGTAATTACCAACATGTTGTGCTTCATCTAACCAACTAAATGCATGAGTACCATTCGTTTGTCATTGGGAGCACTACGGGACTCGAGGGCTATGCCTACAGCCAGGGGCCGTCGGCATAGGTCTTTTGCCGTCGGCATAGATCTATGCCGACGGCAGCCGTCGGCATAGGGCCGTCAGCGTAGATCACGTCAGCGTAGTTTGTCAGACCGTCGGCGTAGTTTAGCCGTCGGCATAGGGACCTATGCCGACGGCCGTTAGTCGGCCGTCGGCATAGTTTAGCCGTCGGCATCGTTTTTCGCCTGACGGCAACGGACGGCGCCGTCAAAAGCGGCGACGAAACATCGACATAGGTGAAAACTATGCCTACGGCTTTGCCGTCGGCATATCCCTGCCACGTGTCGTCCCGTGGTGCCTCCTGGTGCCGACGGCAAAGCCGTAGGCATAGATGAAAACTATGCCGACGGCAAAGCCGTAGGCATAGAATAAAACTATGCCGACGGCTTTGCCGTCGGCATATCATGCCACGTGGCGTCACCTGGGTCTCTCTAGCGTCAATTCTATGCCTACGGCAAAGCCGTCGGCATAGACAGAAATCTATGCCGACGGCTTTGCCGTCGGCGTAGCCTGCCACGTGGCGCGCCCTGAGAAATCCTGGGACCATCTATGCTTCAAAACTTTTTTTTCCCTTTACCTTTTCCTCTGCCCTCGCCCTCGTCTTCGCCTGTGGCTTTGCCTTTGCCTTTGCCTTTGCCCTTCCCTTCGCCGGCAGGCTTAAGAGCTTTCAGCTGAGCAAGCACATCCGCACCAGAAAACGTAGGAATCTCGTTAACTTCATGGACAACTTTGCCTTTGGTGAAGTTCTTCTTGTCTTCCCTATCAGGATGGTCTGGAGGGAGGAACTGTCGATGCAGATCAAAGGCAACATACTTGCCACCCTTTTTCAGCCAAATGAAAATCAACGCCTGCATGCACACTGGGCAAGGCATCTTTCCACTTGTACACCATCCGCAGAACAGGGCATAGCCGGGAAAGTCATGCATGCAATACTGTAGCCAAACTTTCATCAAGAAATTTTTCTGCAGATGTCGGTCGTATGTCAACCTCGGGAAGTACCAAGAATGGTGCAAATCATCCACCAATGGCTGCATAAACACACTCAAATTCTTCCCCGGATATTCAGGCCCCGGAATTATAAGCGACAGGAACATGGTCTTGCGTTGCATTATGGCGTCGGGAGGGAGATTGAGCGGAATAACAAATACGGGCCAGCAGCTGTATGAATTGGACGACATACCATATGGATTGAACCCATCACCTGTTATAGCAATTCTGACATTCCCAGCCTCGGCTGCTTCCTCCGGGTACTCTATATCGAATGACTTCAATGCTTCACCTTCTGATGGATGTACAATTTTGTTTGGATTGTACCTTTTCCCTTCCTTGTGCCACTTCATCATTTTGGCAGACTCCTCGGTGATGAAAAGGCACTGCAATCTTTTTATAAAATCAAGATACCGAAGAACCTTCACAGGATTTTTAGCTGCCGCTTCAGACCATGCTTATCGACCACCTCAATATACCGAGAGGAACCGCACTTCCTACAGTAGTTGTCATCCGCATACTCATGCCTAAACAAAAGGCAATTCTTTGGACAAGCATGTATTTTCTCATAGTCCATGGAGAGCGCCTTCATGATTTTCTTCGTAGCGTACATGGTTTTCGGCAGTTCATGGCCCTCAGGCAGGCTGTTAGCCCATACTCCCAGAAATGCTTCGAAGCAACCTCGGCTACAACCGTACTCAGCCTTGACTGCCATCAGTTGCGAGATGGCATCCAGCACAGACAGCTTGGCACCCTCATAGAGAGGTTTCTTTGACGAGGCCAAGATTTCCAGGAAGGCCTTTGCGGTTTCCTCCGGCTCCTCCGGTTCATTCGCTGAATGTGACGGAGGTGTCGGCTGTGCAGCAAAGACATCATCTATCATGTCTCTAACCCCATCGTCCTCATAACCAGCGACGCGTTGTCGTATCACCTCCACTCTACCGCGGTCCCTCTGGGCAAAGTTTATCGGCATATTAAAGTTGGGCATAAATCCATTCGCGCGAAGGTGCTTAGTCATCTCACTCCGATCTCTACGGATACGTCCCTTACATCTGGCACACGTGCATTCTGGCACCATCCTCATTGGTCTACGGAATATCTCTTTCAAAAACACATCAGTTTTCTCGACCCACTCTGTTGTTACTTCATTCCGACGGAAAAACCCACTATACATCCACTGATTATCTGCCATCTCTGCTTTATTGGAAGCCACACAACATAATTAAGGATTTATTTAAATTCATCACATCAATATTTTATTTTTAGGGTATGGACGAGAAACGACATTTAATCCACCTACATCTCTAATAGGTAAAGATGGGTCCTAATCCCACCCGAGAATGTGTCAATTGAGTACGTTGTCCATGCTCTACCCCATTCCGAGACGAAATTTCGGCAGCACCTCCCCGCTGTTCTCCAAATACACGTCTCGGCAAATTGCCGAGAGAATGTGCATCCGGAGAACAACAGGGAGGGGCCGCCGAAATCCTGTCTCGGAACGGGGTAGAGCATGAACAACGTACCCAATCTACACATCCTCGGGCTGTCCGTGGAAAGCGCAGGACAATCCAAAAGAGCTGCGGTGATAAATATGCAATTGAAAGCATATTTATCGATGCAACCCTTTCGGACGGGAGACGCCTAGGTTACGCGACTTGATGTGAAAATTTAATCTAGTGACATGAAAAAAAGCGAATGAGGTGCCGAAATTGTTGCTCACCCTCGGATGTAGAGGATGTAGTCGGTCAGAGGAGGGACGACCGTGGACCAACACCTCCAACGTCAAATATCACTCCACGGAGATGAAACACCACAAATCCTGTAAAATTGACCGAGTAAAAAAAATCATCCATCCATCTATCACAATTCCATCTAACAAATTCATTAATCCATCCATCCATCTAAAAAAATTCATCCATCCATCTATCACAATTCCATCTAACAAACCGAGTAAAATTGACCAATATTCATCAATCTATCTAACAAAATGTCATCCATCCATCTATCACAATTCCATCTAACAAATTCATTAATCCATCCATCTAATCCAACTAACAAAACATAACAACATTCATCAATCCATCCATCAACCAATATTCATCAATCCATCTATCATCCATGCACATAACAAATAGTAACAAAATGAAAAAAAATTGAAAAAAATAGCTCACCAGGGGCGTTTTTGGCGCCGGTGTAGCGGGTGAGCAGGGAGGCAGGGGGCCGGGGAAGCGTGGACGGGCACCGGGGCTGCCGCTGCGGCAATCGAGGTTTGGGCGGAGGGGGCGGCCGACCTGGTGAGGGAGGGAGGG
>LR738709.1:39625588-39660565 GCA_902687465.1 Secale cereale | reverse complement strand
GGGGGGGGGGGGGGGGCGGCAATCGATATACCATCGGGAATTTTTTTAGATAAGGCATAATTATCTTATGCAAAACAATAACTAAAATAAAGTAAAAACAACAAAGCAAAGTAAAAATAAAAATAAAGTAAAGTACACCTAGGCCGTCGGCATACCTTTACACCCCACGCAGGTTGTGCCGCGGATCGATGACGTGGCGTGACACAGGGATCGATGACGTGGCGAATCAGCCTATGCCGACGGCTGTGCCGTCGGCATACCTCTGCCACAGATAACAGAAATGGAATTAAAAAAATAATTAAAACAAATGTATGCCGACGGCCTGGCCGTCGGCATATCAGCCTTCGTCCCACGGATCGATGACGTGGCTTGGCGCACGGATCGTGGACGTGGCAGAGGGGCCTATGCCGACGGCCAGGCCGTCGGCATACCTCTGCCACAGATATGCCGACGGGCGCCGTTACGGCCCGTCGGCGTAGGGTCAACGCCGTCACGTGTCTGCGCTGACCAGGCAGGTGGGCCAGGTCTATGCCGACGGCCTATCCTATGCCGACGGCCCCCGTAGGCGTAGCTCGTGCGGTCCCGACGGCCTCCCCTATGCCGACGGGGACGTCGGCATAGATGGATGTATGCCGACGGCCTTTGGACGCCTACGGCCTATGCTTGGCCGTCGGCATAGGTCCCTAGATGCCGACGGGGGCCGTCGGCATAGATGTGGCCGTCGGCAACCCCAGTTTTTCTGGTAGTGACTGGGCTACAAGTCATTATGTGATAGAAATAGTTAATGTTCCTCTTATATCTAAGTTTAAAAAGTTTGAATTCAAAATTCGACTTCAAATTTCGTCCGAAATATGTTTGGGATTTCTCGGTAACCGTGGTAACCGGGAATCTTGCCCCCCCCCCCCCACGAGAAAATTTATCCATTCGGAATCCAAAACCTTGATCAGGCCCCACACAGCCCCCGCTCCGCTAATCTCGCCCTTATATCTCGTAATCTCTCCCATATCTGTTCGCCCTCCTAGAAAACATTGCCGTCACTCCCACGCGTAGCATCGGTCCTCCTTCCACCTTCCCCTTCCATCCATCTGGCCTTCCCACTCGCCTCTCCCCGGCTCCCCACGCGTCTCCTCCGGTGGCCACCTTCGGCGAGTGGAATCCGTTCCTCACTGGCTCGCTACATTCTTCCCCCGCGGGGTGTTGGTGTGGGGATGGGATCTGACAGGATCGGGACGAGCATGCGGCTGTGAGGTACACGCTCTCGACGCTTCGGGTGGATGCGCTCATTGCCGAGGCCAATGCCACTCTTTTTGGAGGCCGGCGCCGCTCTTCCTGGAAGAAATCCCTTTGTGTCAAGCAGGGTGACGAGGACACCTACATCTTTCCTGTTTGGGCGCTGGAGGGCGACGAGAGGCATCTATTCGCCGTCTGGCTCCTGCACTAGGGACTGTGGCTGCTACAAAAGATGCAGGAATTGAAAGATGCACAGTTCAGCAACGCCTCCTCCCCCTTGCACGATTCCTCCGAACCTGTAGGTAACTGCTTGCAGGCTTTGTGATATGGCATCATGTATGTGATGTACTGATCTTGCACGTGAGACTATTCCAATTAACTTGTAGATTTCATGCATCCCATAAAGCCATAATTCCTGCCTGCAATCTAATTCACACGAGCAAATTTTTGACTTAGCTTCTAACCTAATTGCCTTGTATTCATGTACTCCCTCCGTCCCAAAATTCTTGTCTTAGATTTGTCTAGATAGGAGAGTATCTAACACTAAAACGTGACTAGATACATCCGTATTTAGACAAATGGAAGACAAGAATTTTGGGACGGAGGGAGTACATAATTATATTATGATAGAAATTTAAGTACTGTCTCGATTTGAATTGCCGCATGGGTACCTGTTTTTCTCCATTATAAAATACCTCATGTAATGTTACGTTCCACATTTTCTGCATAACGGTAAGTTCATATTTATAGTGAACTTTGCCTTGGTTTCTCTTGTCATAATTCTTGTACACTATAAGGAGTATTATATACTGTTTTAGCTTTTTTTTTAACTGAGGCGTGCATCCATATCTTCCAATTTTTCTTCAGTATGTTCTCCCACATGCATGACAATTGGGCCTCTTTTTGTCAATCTGAGGAGCAGGCTTTCATAATGAACTGTGTGATTAATGATAGTCCTCGCCCTACAGGTACTTGATGAGATGCCACTAAGTCAATCTGCTGTCTCAGGTTATATTGGACGGTAATTTATTTTACAATACAACTACATCTTTCTTGAATCAGATTTGGATTCTTTCTATGCAATTTTGTTTTATAGCTATTTTTGGATTATTATTTTTTGAAATGGAGGTGTGCCCCCGGCCCCTGCATCATGAAGATGCATGCAGCCATATTATTGATAATCCAAAAAAAGGTCAATCCAGAAAAGGTCTTACAGCTCGCAAACGGAGCAAAAATATGTGAAAAACAAAATTACATCATGTCTCAAGCAACCGTAGATATTAAAAATATAGGATAGATTCCCTAGACACCTATCCTGTTATGTGATCGCCATCCAAACCGGTTGAATATAGCCCGAGCTACCATCTCCCATCGGTTGCACCCAGTAACCAAAGGCTCCCTGAAGTCCATAGGAGTGAGTAAGGACCACGTACGGATCCAAGCTGTAGCCCTGAAGATAACCTGCAAGAAATTTAAATTATGTTATCTGTTAAAAATCATACGTTTCTGCAGTTCCATACAGCCCATAAAAGCGCACATATTCCAATCCGAATACGAGCTGCAGTAGTGTGATCAACCCCAGCCAACCACGTCCCAAACAATGACGCAATATCAGCAGGGGGGTGAATGGTGAAAGCTATTTGGATTGTTCTCCACAATAGTTTCGCTAAAGGGCATTCATGAAAAAGGTGTTGTATTGTTTCATCATGATCACAAAAACAGCACCGCGAGCTTCCCACCCATCTTCTTTTGATTAAGTTATCCTTGGTAAGTATCACTTTTTTGTGGACAAACCACATAAATATTTTAATCCTCAAAGGAACCTTAACCTTCCAGATGTGTAATGACCTTGGTATTTGGCCATAATTAATCAAGTCTAAATAAAAAGACTTCACCGTAAAAATCCCATTTTTAGTAAGTGTCCAGTGTATCGTGTCCGGTTGGTCAGAGAGTTGAACGTTCATCAATCTCCGAACCAAGTGTAACCATGCATTCCATCTATCACCAACTAACGTACGTCGAAACTGGATGTTTAGGGGTGTGGTTTACATAACTGTGCCCACGTACGCCTCCTTTCGTTGCACAATGTTATAAAGTGATGGATATTGGAGTGCCAGGGGCGTGTCTCCTAACCACGTATCTTCCCAGAATCTCGTGGACAAACCATTGCCTACCAAGAATTTGACCCTGTGAAAGAATAAATCCCTCGTTCTCATAAGGTCTTTCCAGAATGGTGAGTCCGTTGGTCTCATGGTTACCTGGGCTAATGTTTTAGATTGTAAGTATTTATTGCGCAGAATTTGTGACCACATACTCTCCGGTTCGGTCTCTAGCCTGTACAACCATTTGCACATAAGGCATTTATTCTTGATTTCTAGGTTCTCAATACCAAGTCCCCCTTGTTCTTTGGGTCGACAAAGAATATCCCATCTCGCCAGACGGTATTTTCTTTTGGCCTCATCAGACTGCCAAAAGAAGCGAGACCTGAAAAAATCAAGGCGCTTTCTGACTCCTATCGGAATTTCGAAGAACGAAAGTAGGAACATCGACATACTCGTCAAGACCGAGTTAATCAAGACTAGCCGACCTCCGTACGACATAAGCTTGCCCTTCCAGCAACTAAGTTTTTTTTCAAATCGTTATTCAATACATTTCCACTCTTTATTGGATAATTTATGGTGATGAATCGGTATGCCCAAGTAATTAAATGGTAAAGCACCTAACTCACATCCGAACAGCTGTCTATACTTGTGTTCCTCGTCTTTAGCCTTCCCAAAACAAAACAGCTCGCTCTTATGGAAGTTTATTTTTAAGCCAGACAACTGTTCGAAAAGACACAATATGAGTTTCATGTTACGTGCCTTAGCCAAGTCATGTTCCATAAAAAGAACAGTATCATCTGCATATTGTAGAATGGCTACCCCTCCATCAACTAGGTGAGGGACTAATCCATCGACATGTCCGCTTTGCTTGGCCTTGCCTATAAGAATAGCCAGCATGTCGGCCACAACATTAAACAGGAGAGGAGACATGGAATCCCCTTGTCTCAACCCCTTATGAGTCTGAAAATAATGACCAATGTCATCATTCACCTTGACTCCGACACTGCCCTTCTGTACTTGGGTGTCTACTTGGTTTCTCCAACTTTCACTAAAACCCTTCATGCGCATTGCCTGTTGTAGGAATGGCCATTTGACTTTATCATAAGCCTTTTCGAAGTCCACTTTGAAGATAACCCCATCTAGTTTCTTCGAATGAATCTCGTGAAGTGTTTCATGTAATACGACGCCCCCTTCCATAATGTGTCGTCCGGGCATGAAAGCAGTTTGGCTTGGTTGGACTACGTTATGGGCAACTTGTGTTAAGCGATTGGTTCCAACTTTAGTGAAAATTTTAAAGCTCACATTCAAAAGACATATGGGCCTAAATAGTTCAATCCGAATTGCCTCCTCTTTCTTTGGTAGCAATGTTATCGTACCGAAATTGAGGTGGAACAACTCCAAATGGCCATTAAAAAAGTCTTGAAAGATAGGCATAAGGTCATCCTTTATAATATGCCAACATTTCTTGTAGAATTCAGCAGGGAACCCATCTGGCCCCGGTGCTTTATTCGGTTTCATTTGTGAAATGGCCTGAAGAATCTCTTTCTCAGTAAACGGTGCAGAGAGAACATCATTCTCCGCTTCGTGTAATTGGGGAATATCCTCAATCACCGATCATTTAATGTTACAGTGTTTGCAATAGGTGGTCCGAAAAGTTGTTTGTAATAATTTGAGATATATGCTTTCAAATTTTCATGCCCCACTATTGTCCCCTCATCCTGTTCAAGTTGGATAATTTTCTTCTTCCTGTGTTTGTCATTTGCAATCATATGAAAGGGCTTTCTTTGTTTTGCTTTATGTTGTATAGTCAGTAGAAAACTCAAGCCCCATCATCTGACAATTATGTAGTAATGACCGAAACTATTCGAGGAAAAATCTTGGATTATTGTTGACGTTGGAATTTAGAGTTGCATGGTTTGCATGGTCAACCTGGCACAGAAAGTATAGAAGATTTGCCAAACCAGGTATGGGCTTGTAGAGTACCTCACGTAATCAGATTCTGCACCCAAATGTAACTTGCTTTCAAATGCTTCTAGGGCAGATGATGTCGGTATGCTGGATTGTGTTGTAGTTTATGCTTGTCTGGTTATTATGTATATTTTCTTCCGGAACGTCACATTTCCTTTTTGAGAAATTCTATTGGTGTAGGCTGAGCATGGACATTTCTGCTGTTGTGGGCAATCTCAGTTTGGTACACAGCACAGTAATGTTGCTTGGCACCATGGTTCGGCCGCACCTATACTCGGAGACGTACATCATCTCACATCATATTTGGGGATTTGAGCCTAATGTCTGTCTTATTTTATGACAAGAATCACCAACCATGGTTTAACAGCCCTAGTGTTGCTAATAAACCTACTGCATGGCAAATGCCATAGGGAATAAAATAGGAACTTTGCATCGGTGCATGCACTGGTTTTCTCACTGTTCAACATTTTGTATTGCCTCGTTATGCGCAACAGCATTGTTATTCATTTTTTACATGTCTATACATCAACATGGTTATTTGGGTCATCTATATCTTTTGAGTAATTTCTTGAAAAATAAAATCGTAGCCACAACAAGATAGAGAAAGTTATGTGAAAGCACGTGAAATCTTTCTTTTTTTGAGAGCACAAGAGTTTTTTTCTTCTATGAATGCAAAAGTATCATTTCTGCATGAAAAAATAACATGAACACACATACAAACGTCAATGTATCATGCGTGCACTGTAGTCATTCTATAAATAAATATCCAAAAATAACCATGGTCCCAAATAGCACTGTAGTAATTGTTTTGAAATTTTTGCTACAAATTTTTGAAAATCATTTTAACACATCGGGAGCCAAATGGCTGCCTCCAATTTACATGCATGAACAGAATAATGTTTTTTAAACACTAGGGATTGGACTCATGTGCTACAGTGCTACAGTGCATTGATAAGTGTGCCAGCCCACCAGGTTAAAAAAAGAGCCTACGCAGGGCTATGGGCAACCTGATGGAGAGATGGATCAAGGCAAACAATACAAGATCAAGGAAGGTTGAATGCTGACAGAGCTCGGATCCACATGAAAACAGTACTAGATCGAACGGTGCCGAGTCTAGGTTCGGGTGAACCATGGTGCTGAACTTCCCCTCTCGTACACAGCAGAGCCAAGGGCGTGGCACTCGCCAAATATGGTGTATGTCGGACTTTCCCCATTTACTTTTTTCTCACACCATACGAGAATTATACAGCTATGGTGATCAGCTCATTCTAGCTTCAAATGAAAACAAGTTCGAAATTAGTTTGTCAATAGTCACTAGATACAAATATACTACCTTTGTTTCTAAATATAAGTCTTTTTGATATTTCAATGCGGACTACATACGGGTGTATATAGACATATTTTAGAGTGTAAATTCACTCATTTGGCTCCGTATGTAGTTCATATTGAATCTCTAAAAATATAATATTAAGGAACAGAGGGAGTACTATATTGGGCCCTTTGTTTCAAAAGTTGATTTTTATCACGTATAGAGGTCAGTACAGTTTGCAGCTGACAAGATCCATAAGACTTGCACTACTTGATATTCTTGTCAAGCCACACTAGCTGTTGTCACTAAACTGAAAACTGTCAACTTCCTAATTAAATTTGCTAAAATGTTCTAATCGTCAAACATGTGAGCAAACTCTGTATAGAACATTTTCCTTGACATGTGAGCAAACTCTGATGAACAGTATGCTGATTAACTTTGTTCTAAACTCTTGAATCGCCATAAGGGAGATAGTAGTGTAGTACCGAGGAAATAATCCTCAAATTATTTTTTGCAAGGCATGTACTGATGTCATTTGGCATGCAAAGTGTTGCTAAAAAGTAATGCAACTATTATATTCTTGTAGTGAAAGATTATTGTTTGTGACATAATTTATATATTTTTCAACAGGTTTGCTATTTCACATCTAGATGTGAGACATTATCTCACATCTAACACACTCATCCTTGATATATTTTTTAAAGTCTTCTATGAATTTTAAGGGTAAGGGAGTTAGATATGAGATAATATCTCACATCTAGATGCGACACAGACATACCCATTTTTCAATTATAAAAAATCATATAGCCAATTATTTTGTCCTTTGTAAACACAAAAAATGTTGACTAATAGCATCATTAGAGTGTGTAGACAAGTTTGACTGCGGTACGTGAGGTCATGTACTTTGTTATCTCTAGAAAATTTACGTACCTGTGCTTCTGGCCACTTTTTTTCATAGATGCAGTAACTAACCTTTGAAGTGTATACATTTCATCAAATATATCGAGATTAACATTAGTTTCCCCTGTAGAAGCTTGTGCAATTAGATTTATGTTGAGTAGAGAATTGGTCAACGATAAAGGAGAACAAGAATTGTATTTTGTATTACTATTTTTATACAAACTTTCTTTCCACACCATTATGTAATCTTTCCCTTTTTGGGTTGCAGTGTGGTCTCTGCTAACCAGTTTTTATATATGACCACTGCTAAATTACAACATAATGCCAAATGTACAAGTATCCTTTGCAGAATTCAAATGCCCAGCGATATCTTATTACATATATGAGTACTGGCGTTGAGAATCTATTTGTTTATGTTGCATATGTAAATGTGAATGGATACATGTGACATTTGTGATCAGCTAATCCTAAGAGAAAGTAGCAAGTAGATCAGAGATATTGAGTAACATATTTAATTCGTCAAACTATCAGCTTTTATCTATCCTAGGAGAAAGCAGCAAGCAGATCAGACATGTTGGCGTGAGACATCAGGATCCCCCGTAAGTAAAGGGTATCACAAACTGCACTAACTAGGTCGTCCAGCAGCAATGCCCATCTCGTGTCGGCACATCAAAAGGCATGGCGGACACTGACGTGCTGTGTGACTTGTTGACCATGTAACTCGGGAACACGAAGACAAGCTCCATAACTTTAGCCTGATTGTCAGAAAGCTGACGTAGTGGCATGGTGCCCTAAGCAGGGAATGCTTATCTACTATGCGCTCTTACCTCCAATCCATCATCGGCACCAGACTTCAAGAGATGGTCTTTCCCCTTTCCTCGCCTCCTAAATATCAATGGCCGCCCTTCTTCCTTTCATCGTCTATTGGTTTCCGCTCTCCTCTCTTCTCTTCCTTCCACTCTCGATCCTTAGATTTCGTTCAACATTGCCATCAATTTGGATCGCAACTAACTCGAGCGAGCTTAGTGACTTGCCCAAGAGTGCCCTGAGCCGACTTTAATTTGACAATCCATTTGGAAAATGTGATCTACGATGCTAATAATTGAAATTAGCGAGTTTCTTTACCGATTTTGGGGATTACATGTACATGATTCAGGTCAAACTACCCCTACAAGTGCAGGGATTAAGACAAATTAAAATAAAAATGGTATCATACGTGCGTTGCGCGTGCACACTTACTAGTAATGTAAAAACAGGATCGCGCTAGAAGTCTGCCTCGAACATGTGACTTCATACAATATAACATTGTTGGTTATCTTGGCATCTTAAAGTTTGTTATCTTCTTGTACAATATAACATTGTTGGTTATCTTGGCATCTTAAAGTTTGTTATCTTCTTAACCTAATTGCGCCAGGACCTGTCTTTGTTCCAAGATTTCAAGCTTAATACCACTTTGTGCACACCACCAATCCGTACTATGTTTTGGAATTGGTCACTTGATTTCGTTAGGTGTGCCGATCTACTGACAGACCAGTTGGTATTATTCAAGAGGAGACCAGTTCGTATGAGGCCATAAACCAGAATCAATCAACAAGTGGCTAAAAAGGGCCAAGCCTGAGCTACTGAGAGAGACAGGTGTTTTTCCGTAGCAGCAGCAATGTAGATGTCGCTTATTATCTGCTCTTTGTATTCCCATTTGTAGTATGAGTTTTTTTTTTCAATTTAAAAAAGAATGTTCTGCAAGCGTGTATGTGTTTTTTTTTCGAGTAAATTCCGGTTTTTACCCCCTACTTTGACATTTTTGACACTAATTACCCAATTTAGCGGGATTTCATCCGTTTTACCCCATTTAGCAAAACGGTTGCCATAATTTACCCCATTTAATATTTTGTAAGTATTCTGACTGGCGGGTCCAATTGTGTTATCCAAATTTAACATGTTTAATATTTTTGGAGTTGGTGGTATTCTCCTATGATTTAAAGAACGGACCATTCTCCTATTATTTGCAACAGATCATGGAAATACAATGCGAAAAATTTGTGTTATTACAACTACTTTTGCCTATTTGTTCCTTGGGTCATGATGTCAATTCATCTCCTGATCATGCTCTTGTGTCAAATAGATTGTATTTATGCTTCACACTACTTTCAAAAGTGATTAGCATCATCTTATCCTCCATGGATTCAAGCAGCTGTCATAAAATATAAAACTCATCCTCCATCTCTGTGCCTTACAACCACCGAAGGAGATCACCCCGAATGATTTGATTTCAAAGCAATTCTGGCAATGGTTCAGCAAGCTGAACAAGTAAAAGAATTTCGTCAATATTCTAAATGTTGAAAAAAAACTTCAAATCAAAGTACCTCAGAAGGGTGCCATGTAGACATATGATCTTCTAATAAACATCTTAATTATAAGCACAACCCGATGGGGTCCTTACTATGTCGCCAAAATAGGAAGAAGAACTAAGCACAACCTGACAGGGTCATGTACATGATTTGTTTTTGAAGTATATCAAATTCAGAGGACTACGCCGACGACGTCAGCAAGCTGGACGGAGCCATCGGATTCCACGGGGTCGTTCTTGCCTTGATTTTCCAGCCATACAACCATGCTTGAGGAGGTACCAAATCGCACGGCCGGCCCCTCAGCACCCTTCGCCGTCGTCATCGTCATCGCCAATACCGGACAATACTTAATCCTAGGTTCGAGCGAGCCTGACGGGTGCGTGCGGTTGGAAGCCTGGATGATGCAATCGATTGGGTACTAACAACACAAGCGAGAACGGTTGGAGGCGAGCATGACGTGTGGGCGACTCCGGCGTTGTGCGTTGGACGCAACGCCAACGAGCTCCATCGGGCTGGTCCCGGTCGAGAGAAGCTGCAAGGACCGGTTTAGCAAGGAGAAAAAATAGGTAGAAAAAACAAGTCGATGTGGCATGCCAGCTGGACCTAACAATTGGGATCTACCGATCAGAATGCTCAGAAAATTTTAAACAGGGTAAATTGTGGCAGAACTTTTGCTAAATGGGGTAAAACGGATGAAATATCACTAAATTGGGTAATTAGTGTCAAAAATGTCAAAATAGGGGGTAAAAACTAGAATTTACTCTTTTTTTTCCCTCTCGAACTTTATGTACAGAAAAGAATGTGCTGTCATACAGATTGAAAAACAACAACAATGACTGGACCGAACAGTTCCGTTACTCTTGGCATCTCCATGGATATATGAGCAAGATTTTGGAGACATGAAAAAATAGACAAGCTACTGTTCTAGTGCTAGTGTTTCTTCTTCAGAGCTTAAAAATACAGCTAGCTGTTTTCGATGCACTGCAGACTTAAGACATCTATCTGTATTCAGTTCATAACTGTTGGTTATACCACTTTCATTCTTTTGGTTTGTCGGGCGTTGGTTTGGAGTACCAAATATCTGATGCGATTTATATCATGCATTTCTCTCTGTTATGATCAAGTTTTTATAGTAGTATTGTGATTAGAGAAAGTCCATTTTACTACCCTCAAGAAAGTTGAAGGTTCACATAACCCCATGATCTATATTTATGTTCCCTTCACGAGAAGTGCATCGCTGCACCGAGCGACAGATGCACGCAGCGCATCGACGGTGCGCTGCGCGTCGCGATGCGTGGCGAGCTGGCGTGCTACTTTGCGTATATAGAGAAACGGGAGCGCGATATGGCTCGTATTGATGTATTTAGAAGGGTGAACCTGACAGACCAGTCTGAGAAGCAGCTGCTCATAGCACTGTACACCGCAGGCACAGGACGGAATACTACCGTTGCATCGCTGCACTGTATAACGTAAACTTGTCCTGGCTCCGGTGTATTTAAGACCATGCAGCGGCTGGACAGGAACCACGCTACCCCATCGAAAGCGACGTCCGCTGCGTATTCGCGTGTATCGGTGGCTTTTGCTTACTTTCCCGTTTTCCTTAGCACGCATCGCCTCGCACGCCGCGGCCGTCGATGCGCTGCGTGCATCTGCCGCTGCGTGCAGGGAGGCCGCACTCCTCCCTTCACCCCCTAAACAAACTCATACCGGTCAAAATCAGCACCTAGGTGGTTTGCCTCTACTAGCTGCTGATGTGGCATTGGTCAACGCCGGTTTTGACCTATGGTGAGCCTCCCCCGTAGACGGGGCTGAGATGCGCTGGACACGACGCCTCCCTCCGCAGGGTATTTTCACTGTTCTGGCCCTGGTTGCAAACTTGAGCACAATATGACCCTGGTTTGATAAAATTTTCGTATCTGACCCAAACCGAGACGCCAACATCCGCGGCGTCTGGCTTGCACTGGAAACGCCAGGAACCCCGGCGTCTGGGCCTGGCCCACCTCCATGGTCAGACGGCTTGACCGTCCGACGTGGCAACAGGCGACCCCGACCCTAAACGCCGCGATCCTTGGCGTTTACCCCTGGATACCAGTAACCCGGCCCGAGCCGGATCGGTTGCAGCCCAACCAGACCAAGACGCACAGGGCGTCTTCCTCCTGGCGCCGGCGGCGCGAACTGCTCTCCTTCTCCCCTCCCTTCACCCAAATCCCCCCCAAATCGCCTGTTTTCTCCATCAAAAGTGCGGATCTGACCCCCCATCTTCCTTGAGGTATTCTCCACCGGTTCCTCCAATTATTTTTGGTTGGAAACTTGTATACTTTGCAGCAATAATTCATACTTGTTGGAACCCTAGGATTTGTTTTGTTTGCATATTTTTGAGAAAGGGGAGCCCATGGCTTGGTCATGTGAGTATGATGTGTATTTTAGAAGAGAAGGCATGTATTTATATGGTTGGATTGAGAAGACATGTCATTTGTGGTAGGGTTTGAATCTATATGAATTTAGATAGATTATTGCTTGAAAGAGAATCTAATTAATTTGTGTATTTTGTATGCTTGATTCTCATTGAGATACGGTCATTTGAGATTTTGTTATGTTGTGTTGCCATTGAGATGTTATGTTGTGTTATATTGAGATACGGTCATTTGAGATGTTATATTGAGATTATGTTATGTTGTGTTGCCATTGAGATTTTGTCATATATAGAGAAATGGTCTTGTTATCTTGACATTGAGATATGCATTTATGTTGATGTTGTTATGCCTCATATATGATATGTAGGATGTTATATAGTGTTATGTAAGTTTTATTTGCTCATGCTTGATTTGTAGGATGGCGGGTGAACGTTGGTATGACGGTCTTCATAAAGGGTATGACAAAGAGCATCGTGCGCGGGACATTGAGAATCAGCGGGTAAGACTGAATCTATTTGAAAACTTGGTTATTACTTTTCATTTTTGGTAGTCACTAACCATAATGCAATGCTATTTTGCAGGAACTAAAACCTATGCGCATGAGGGGTCATAGTGCCGACGACTGGCCGTGCGACGAGCATTATGAGCCATACTTCGAGAGATTGGGCCTTCTCCCGTTTGTGCTTCAGTTCAAGCGACACGCTCCGTCGATCAACCACGGGGCGATGACCGCACTTATTGACCGTTGGAGGCCAGAGACACACTCGTTCCATTTGTCATGTGGAGAGATGACCGTTACCTTGGAGGACATGGCGATGATCAGTGGCCTTCCAATCAATGGAGAAGCTTTAACCGGCACCACCGTAACTGCTAATTGGCGAGATCATGTTGGCCATTTGACAGGTGTTTTCCCCGTGCCTCCTGAAGAAGGCGAGCGTGACAGTGAGAAAGTGTTGCATTAGTGGCTGCGAGATGAGAGAGGAGTAGTATGCCCTCCAGACGCCAATGAGGTTGTTGTGCAGCAGTATGCCCGAGCTTATCTGTGGTATCTGTTAACGAGGGTAGTGTTCCCAGATTCTACCGGTAATAAAGCCCAGTGGATATTCTTGGACCTACTAAGTGATTGGGACCGTAAGTACAGCTGGGGTTCAGGAGCATTAGCATACTTATATCGTCAGGTAATTAGTAACCAAATTGTCAATTTGTTTGCATTTGCAATTTCGCCTACCTTATGAACAATTTCTGCATTTGCAGTTGGACGAGGCATGTCGTAGGAAGAAGGCCACGTCTGGTATGGGTGGCTTTGTTTGGTGCCTTCAGGTTTGGATGTGGGAGCGGATGCACGTTGGACGTCCCGAGAAAACCAGGAGACCTCCTGAAGGATGGCTCCCACATGACGGGAGGCATGGAGTTGATCCTTGGCGGTTTTCGACCATTGCCTATTGTTGGGAGATGGCGAAAGTGTACACAGGCAGCTCGGTTGCGTAATACAAATGCTACATAAACGAGCTGGATACGTTGATTCATAAGCAGGTAATGATAACTTAACAGAGAAGCACATCAATTGTGATGTAACCGTGTACTTAACTAGTATCATCTTGTGTTGTAGGTTGATTGGATGCCATATGATGCCGATTTAGATTTTGGGCTGAACGAGATGTGCACGCGTGACAGGGATATTTGGCGGGCGAGATACCCAATGATATGCTTCTATGCTGTCGAGTGGCACTACCCAGACCGTGTCGCAAGACAATTTGGGAAAAGGCAAGGGACACCAAGGGATGAGAGTTACGAGACAAACCAATTTCTGCATCGGTGAGTAGTTGTACCTCTGGATATATAGTAGTGCATTATGAAAGACATTTCTTGCTAATGCTTTCATCTTGTACATAATTTGCAGAATTAGTCGAAAGAATAACCCGAAAACTTCGACTTGGGCCATTAAGCACTCCGAGTGGATAGATTTGTGGAATCAAAGAGCGGCCCTAGTGGAGAAGGAAAGAAGACAACATAATGATTCATTGTACGAAGATCATCTGAAGTGGCTTGAGGGACGTTACCGGTTGAAGCTAAAGCCCGGTTGGAGCCGTTCGCAATTGGAAGAGTTGGAACATGAGTGCGGGTATATGGACTTCAATATACAAACGAGAGACAACGAAGGGACACAACTTGACTACGCACAATTACACAACCGAGTGGTATGCTCCACACAGTTATAACCTTCATTGTGCATTTACATGTACTTCAAAGATAATTTTCGTGATCTTCATTTTGCAGGGTATGGAGTTATTGCATTGTGTTAACGAGGCTGGTGTAGCACTTGGTGAAGATGAGGGAAGTGGATTATCTGAGAAATCTCTTAGGAAAACAATGAAGGTATACGCTATCTCTATTCAAAAACCTCCATCTTTGCACACTATTACTTTGTCTAGTATTTCATCTTCGTTATGTTGCAGAGTTTCGTGAGTCGGTTCCACAAAATGGCAGCTATGCTCTCTTGCCACGGAAGTAAAGCCGTCCTCACGGCTGGAGCTTCTACTAGCCGGGACAATAGACGGCATCGTCGTCTTGTCTTGCAACAAGAAGAGCAAGAGGAGCAACTGCAAGAGGAGCATGAGCAAGAGGAAGAGGAGCAAGAGCAAGAGGAAGATGAGCAAGAGCAAGAGGAAGAGGAGGTGCTTGGGATGTCCCAAATGGATGATGCGCCGCAGCCATCACAGCCCACACAACGCACACCGCGCGGCAAAAGAGGAAGGAAGAAGTGAATTAGTTTATGTTAGTTTGTAGGGAACTTTGTTATGTTTGATTCATGAACTTTAGAAGTGGCGTGAACTTTGGTACCCGAGATTTGTGTTTAAATTGCACTTATGACTGTTGTTACTATTGCTTAGTCATGATGTTGTTTGCTGTGGTATCTGTCTGACGTTGATACTTTTGCTCATGCTTAATCATCCTGGAACCGTTTAATGGCAGTTGTTGAAGTCGCAGGTTCTGTAGGGGGTAGACGCCAAGGTTCCCGGCGTTTTGGCCTGGAGAAATACCAAGACGCCATGGGCTCTGGCGTTTTCCCTGTGCAGAGCCACAAGCTCTAAGCAATTCCATCTAGCTTTTTGGAAACTCAAATATAGACGGTCTCAAATCAATGACAAATTAGAACAAATCAATGACAAATTAGAAGAAACTTTTTGGAAACTCAAATATAGACGGTCTCAAATTCATGAAATACAACATAACTTGGATCCACGACATAAGCATTACATAGTTCAACTGACATATTCAGTACAAAGTTCAAATGACATACAACATCACTTAGTTCAAATGACATACAACATCACATAGTTCAACCCCTCGAGTTTTTCTTGCGTGAATTCTCTTTCTTATTTTGCTTGCGTGGATCTTTTTTTTTCTTGCTTGCATTGTCCCCATCTAGCACCGATGAGCTTGGGTCGGTATGTAGCACCGAGGAGCTTGGTAGCTATGACAAGTCTGGCTCGTAATCTAACGGGATAGGTTCCAATTGGATTTCTTTGTTTGGTCCAGGGTTGCAACAGATGACACCCGGTACTTTGAGAACCCAATCCCAACGAGCACGCTGAGTCGGTATTGGGGACGTACCTTCATTGATTGCCCAATCAATGATCTGTTCAGGCCTGTTCAAGTCCATCTGACGATATTCTTGCATAGTTGCATAAAATGCGATTTGCCTACCTAGATCACTTCTACATTCAAATTCAGCCATTTTCATTTCAGTAACATTCTTCTCCCTTTCAGCGATGACACTATCAGAGTAATCTTCAGAAAAATATAACCGTGCAGAGTTCCTCACAGCTTCATTCCTTGCATCGCAACTGTTGACCCACAGAGTCATCTTTTCTGTAATGAGTTCGCGGTTCTTTTCATCCGCCGCTTCCATATAATTCTCAATGAAAATCATCTTTGCGTCATTATTAAGTGCCATTCCTACATGAGTGACCTAACATTATTAGGTGCAACATTATAAAAGAAGTAGGTTAACTATATCACTAATCACAAGCATAACAACTAGGATAAGCCTAATCCAAACCCTAATCACAAGCATAACAGTAGTAGCATCCATAGTACATCAACTAAATTCATTAGGCTAAAGCTAACAACACCATATAAAACACTAAAAGATACCATTTTTTGGCAAAGATTTTGCTAAAAAAAGTGAAAACTAGGGTTTGAAATAATGCACAAACTGTGATGGATTGAACCAAACAAATCATGGGGGTGTACTGGGTTTACCTCAATGGTTGTAAATGACTCCGATCCACCGGTCAAATTGGACAGATTTGTGAGAGATTTGAGGGGAGTTTGGTTGGGGGAGAGAGAGTGGGAGGGGCAGAAGCTCGGGGTGTGAGTGAGGTTGAAGAATGACTTATGGATTGGACCCACAGGGACTTATAATCTGGATACTACCAAAACGCCAGCAACCACGGCGTCTGCATAGGGGAGCAAGACGCCTTGACTCATGGCGTCTTGGCTTTACAGAAAGTTTGCCGGGGAACAGAGAGGGCCAGACGCCGTGACTCATGGTGTCCTGGGTTTACAGTAGGTTTACCGCGCTGGAGCAGAGGGGCAGACGCCATGACTCCTGGTGTCTTGGCTTAGGTTCATATTTTTTGGATATGAACCTCTCTGGATATGACATATTTTTTGCACATCACAACATATTATAACTGTAGATACAAGCCTCAAATAGCACAAAGGGTTCATCACAAATAGCATAGCTTAGGTTCATTACATAGTTCCCATCACAAATTCATATCCCAATTCTCGAATAGCACAAAGGGTCCATTCGTGATACAAGCCTCAAGCGTGCAAGTCTCTATTGGGTCACACGCGGCCATTTCCCCTTCTTGTCGCGTGCCTCATCCTCCTTTTGTGCATCGCGAGCCCTTGCAAGCTTTCTTGCCCTCTCCTCTTCACGAGCTGCCTTCTCTTTGCGCGCCCTCTCCTCCTCACGCTTCTTCCGCTCCTTCCTCTCCCTCTCACGACGTTCTTCATCCTCGGCTCTCTGAAGGGATTCTTCATGAAGGAAATATGCCCTAGAGGCAATAATAAAGTTGTTATTTATATTTCCTTATATCATGATAAATGTTTATTATTCATGCTAGAATTTTATTAACCGAAAACTTAGTACATGTGTGGATACATAGACAAAACAGTATGTCCCTAGTATGCCTCTACTAGACTAGCTCATTGATCAAAGATGGTTATGTTTCCTAGCCATAGACATGAGTTGTCATTTGATCAACGGGATCACATCATTAGGAGAATGATGTGATGGACAAGACCCATCCGTTAGCATAGCACTATGATCGTTTAGTTTTACTGCTATTGCTTTCTTCATGACTTATACATGTTCCTATGACTATGAGATTATGCAACTCCCGAATACCGTAGGAACACCTTGTGTGCTATCAAACGTCACAACGTAACTGGGTGATCATAAAGATGCTCTACAGGTGTCTCCGAAAGTATTCGTGGTGTTGGCATAGATCAAGATTAGGATTTGTCACTCCGAGTGTCGGAGAGGTATCTCTGGGCCCTCTCGGTAACACACATCATAATAAGCCTTGCAAGCAAAAGACTAATGAGTTGGTCACGAGATGATGTGTTACGGAACGAGTAAAGAGACTTGCCGGTAATGAGATTGAACTAGGTATGGAGATACCGACGATCGAATCTCGGGCAAGTAACATACCGATGACAAAAGGAACAACGTATGTTGTTATGCGGTTTTGACCGATAAAAGATCTTCGTAGAATATGTAGGAGCCAATATGAACATCCAGGTTCCGCTGTTGGTTATTGACCGGAGATGAGTCTCGGTCATGTCTACATAGTTCTCGAACCCGTAGGGTCCGCACGCTTAACGTTTGATGACGATCGGTATTATGAGTTTATGAGTTTTGATGTACCGAAGGTAGTTCGGAGTCCCGGATGAGATCACGGACATGACGAGGAGTCTCGGAATGTCCGAGACATAAAGATTGATATATTGGACGACTATATTCGGACACCGGAAGTATTCCGGAAAAGTTTCGGATTTAACGGGATTGCCGGAGGGGGTTACCGGAACCCCCTACGAGGGGGGATGGTCCATAGTGGGCCTTAAGGAAAAGAGAGAGGCAGCCCATAGAGGTTGGCCGGCGCCCCACCTAGGGATCCTAGTTGGACTAGGATTGGGGTGGAGCCACCTCTCCCTCTTTTCCTTTCCCTCTCTTCCTTCTTGGTGGACTCCTACTAGGAATAGGATTGCAATCCTATTCCTAGTAGGATTGCCCTAGCCGCACCATAGGAGGCCGCCCGTCCCTCCTCCCTTGCTCCTTTATATACGGGGGCAGGGGGCACCCAAAGACACACAAGTTGAATTGTTCTAGCCGTGTGCGGTGCCCCCCTCCACAGAAACACACCTCGGTCATACCGTTGCAGTGCTTAGGCGAAGCCCCGCGCCGGTGAATACATCATATCCGTCACCATGCCGTCGTGCTGACGAAACTCTCCCGTGAAGCTCAACTGGATCAAGAGCTAGTGGGACGTCATCAAGCTGAACGTGTGCTGAACGTGGAGGTGCCGTACGTTCGGTGCTTGATCGGTTGAATCACGAAGAAGTTCGACTACATCAACCGCGTCACTTGACGCTTCCGCTTCCGGTCTACGAGGGTACGTAGACACACTCTTCCCTCTCGTTGCTATGCATCTGGTAGATAGATCTTGCGTGATCGTAGGAAAATTTTAAAATACTACGTTCCCCAACAGTGGCATCATGAGCCAGGTCTATGCGTAGATGATATGCACGAGTAGAACACAATGAGTTGTGGGCGATACTAGTCATACTGCTTACCAGCATGTCATACTTTGCTTCGGCGGTATTGTGAGATGAAGCGGCCCGGACCGACATTACGCGTACGCTTACGCGAGACTGGTTTCACCGTTACGAGCACTCGTTGCTTAAAGGTGACTGGCGGGTGTCTGTCTCTCTCACTTTAGCTGAATCAGGTGTGGCTACGCCCGGTCCTTGTGAAGGTTAAAACATCACATACTTGACGAAACATCGTTGTGGTTTTGTATGCGTAGGTAAGAACGGTTCTTGCTAAGCCCGTAGCAGCCACGTAAAACTTGCAACAACAAAGTAGAGGACGTCTAACTTGTTTTTGCAGGGCATGTTGTGATGTGATATGGTCAAGACATGATGAGTTATACGGTTTTGTATGAGATGATCATGTTTTGTAAAGTTATCGGCAACTGGCAGGAGCCATATGGTTGTCGCTTTATTGTATGAAATGCAATCGCCATGTAATTGCTTTACTTTATCACTAAGCGGTAGCGATAGTCGTAGAAGCAATAGTTGGCGAGACGACAACGATACTACGATGGAGATCAAGGTGTCACGCTGGTGACGAAGGTGATCATGAAGGTGCTTTGGAGATGGAGATCAAAAGCACAAGATGATGATGGCCATATCATGTCACATACTTTGATTGCATGTGATGTTTATCTTATTATGCTTCTTATTTTGCTTAGTTCGACGGTAGCATTATAAGATGATCCCTTACTAAATTTCAAGGTATAAGTGTTCTCCCTGAGTATGCACCGTTGCGAAAGTTCGTCGTGCCGAGACACCACGTGATGATCGGGTGTGATAAGCTCTACGTTCAAATACAACGGGTGTAAGCCAGTTTTGCACACGCAGAATACTCGGGTTAAACTTGACGAGCCTAGCATATGCATATATGGCCTCGGAACACTGGAGACCGAAAGGTCGAGCGTGAATCATATAGTAGATATGATCAACATAAGATGTTCACCATTGAAACTACTCCATCTCACATGATGATCGGACATGGTTTAGTTGATTTGGATCACGTGATCATTTAGATGACCGGAGGGATGTCTATCTAAGTGGGAGTTCTTAAGTAATATGATTAAATTGAACTTTAATTTATCATGAACTTAGTCCTGGTAGTATTAGCATATCTATGTTGTAAATCAATAGCTCGCGATGTTGCTCCACGTTTTTTTTTATGTTCCTAGAGAAATATAAGTTGAAAGATGTTAGTAGCAATGATGCGGACTAGGTCCGTGATCTAAGGATTATCCTTATTGCTGCACAGAAGAATTATGTCCTTGATGCACCGCTAAGTGATAGACCTATTGCAGGAGCAGATGTAGACGTTATGAACGTTTTGACAAAAGCTCGGTATGATGACTACTTGATAGTTTAAGTGCACCATGCTTTACGGCTTAAAACCGGGACTTCAAAAACGTTTTGAACGCCACGGAGCATATAAGATGTTCCAAGAGTTGAAATTAGTATTTCATACTCATGCCCGTGTCGAGAGGTATAAGACTTCTGACGGTACTTTGCCTACAAGATGGAGGAGAATAGCTCAACCAGTGAGCATGTGCTCAGATTGTCTGGGTAGTACAATTACTTGAATCATGTGGAAGTTAATCTTCCAGATAAGATAGTAATTGACAAAGTTCTCTAGTCACTATCACCAAGTTAGTAGAACTTCGTGATGAACTATAATATGCAAGGGATGACAAAAGGAGTTCCGAGCTCTTCGCGATGCTGAAGTCGGCGAAGGTAGAAATCATGAAAAAGCATCAAGTGTTGATGGTTAACAAGACCACTTGTTTCAAGTAAAGGGCAAAGGGATAGAAGGGGAACTTCAAGAAGAATGACAAGCAAGTTGTCACTCCCGTGAAGAAAGCCAAAGCTAAAAACTCAAGCCTGAAACTAAGTGCTTCTACTGCAAAGGAAATAGTCACTGGAAGTGGAACTGCCCTAGATACTTGGCGGATAAGAAGGATGGCAAAGTGAACAAAGGTATATTTGATATACAGATTATTGATGTGTATTTTACTAGTGTTCATAGCAACCCCTCGGTATTTGATATTGGTTCAGTTGCTAAAGAGTAGTAACTCGAAATGGGAGTTGCATAATGAACAGAAACTAGTTAAAGGATGAAGTGACGATGTGTATTCCAAGATTGATATGATCATCATCGCACACTCCCTATACTTTCGGGATTGGTGTTGAACCTAAATAAGTGTTATTTGGTGTTGAGCATGAATATGATTTGATCATGTTTATTGCAATACGGTTATTCATGTAAGTTAGAGAATAATTGTTGTTCTGTTTACATGAATAAAACCTTCTATGGTCATACACCCAATGAAAATGGTTTGTTGGATCTCGATCGTGGTGATACACATATTCATAATATTGAAGCCAAAAGATGCAAGGTTAATAATGATAGTGCAACTTATTTGTGGCACTGCCGTTTAGGTCATATTGGTGTAAAGCGCATGAAGAAACTCCATAGTGATGGACTTTTGGAATCACTTGATTATGAATCACTTGGTGCTTGCGAACCATGCCTCATGGGCAAGATGACTAAAACTCCGTTCTCCGGAACTATGGAGCGAGCAACAGATTTGTTGGAAATCATACATACCGATGTATGTGGGCCAATGAGTGTTGAAGCTCGCGGCGGGTATCGTTATTTTCTGACCTTCACTGATGATTTGAGCAGATATGGGTATATCTACTTAATGAAGCACAAGTCTGAAACATTTGAAAAGTTCAAAGAATTTCAGAGTGAAGTAGAGAATCATCGTAACAAGACAATAAAGTTTCTACGATCTGATCGTGGAGGAGAATATTTGAGTTACGAGTTTGGTCTTCATTTGAAACAATGTGGAATAGTTTCACAACTCACGCCACCCGGAACACCACAGCGTAATGGTGTGTCCGAACGTCGTAACCGTACTTTATTGGATATGGTATGATCTATGATGTCTCTTACCGATTTACCACTATCGTTTTGGGGTTATGCTTTAGAGATAGCTACATTCACGTTAAATAGGGCACCATCTAAATCCGTTGATACGACACCTTATGAACTATGGTTTGGCAAGAAACCAAAGTTGTCGTTTCTTAAAGTTTGGGACTGCGATGCTTATGTGAAAAAGCTTCAACCTGATAAGCTCGAACCCAAGTCGGAGAAATGTGTCTTCATAGGATACCCAAAAGAGACTGTTGGGTACACCTTCTATCACAGATCCGAAGGCAAGATATTCGTTGCTAAGAATGGATCCTTTCTAGAGAAGGAGTTTCTCTCGAAAGAAGTGAGTGGGAGGAAAGTAGAACTTGATGAGGTAATTGTACCTTCTCCCGAATTGGAAAGGTAGTACATCACAGAAACTCGTTCCAGTGATTCCTACACCAATTAGTGAGGAAGCTAATGATGATGATCATAAAACTTCAGATCAAGTTTCTGCTGAACTTCGTAGATCGACCAGAGTTCGTTCCACACCAGAGTGGTACGGCAACCCAGTTCTGGAAGTCATGTTACTAGACCATGATGAACCTACGAACTATGAGGAAGCGATGATGAGCCCAGATTCCGCAAAATGGCTTGAGACCATGAAATCTGAGATGGGATCCATGTATTAACAAAGTATGGACTTTGGTTGACTTGCCCGATGATCGGCAAGCCATCGAAAATAAATGGATCTTCAAGAGGAAGACCGATGCAGACGGTAATATTACTGTTTACAAAGCTCAACTTGTTGCGAAAGGGTTTCGACAAGTTCAAGGAGTTGACTACGATGAAACCTTCTCACCTGTAGCGATGCTTAAGTCTGTCCGAATCATGTTAGCAATTGCCGCATGTTATGATTATGAAATCTGGCAAATGGATATCAAAACTGCATTCCTAAATGGATATCTCAAAGAAGAGCTGTATATGATGCAACCAGAAGGTTTTGTCGATCCAAAAGGTGCTAACAAAGTATGCAAGCTCCAGCGATCCATCTATGGACTGGTGCAAGCATCTCGGAGTTGGAATATACGCTTTGATGAGGTGATCAAAGCATATGGTTTTATACAGACTTTTGGTGAAGCCTGTATTTACAAGAAGTGAGTGGGAGCACTACAACCTTTCTGATAAGTATATGTGAATGACATATTGTCGATCGGAAATGATGTAGAATTTTCTGGAAAGCATAAAGGAGTGTTTGAAAGGAGTTTTTCAAAGAAAGACCTTGGTGAAGCTGCTTACATATTGGGCATCAAGATCTATAGAGATAGATCAAGACGCTTGATAAGACTTTCGATGAATACATACCTTGATAAGATTTTGAAGTAGTTCAAAATGGATCAGTCAAAGAAGGAGTTCTTGCCTGACTTGTAAGGTGTGAAGTTGAGTAAGACTCAAAGCCAGACCACGGCAGAAAAATATAGAGAGAATGAAAGTCATTCCCTATGCCTCAGCCATAGGTTCTATAAAGTATGCCATGCTGTGTACCAAACATGTTGTGTACCTTGCCATGAGTTTGTCAAGGGGGTACAATAGTGATCCAGGAGTAGATCACTGTACAGCGGTCAAAATTATCCTTAGTAACTGGATGACTAAGGAAATGTTTCTCGATTATGGAGGTGATAAAGAGTTTGTCGTAAAGGGTTACGCCGATGCAAGCTTTGACACTAAATCTAGATGACTCTAAGTATCAATCTGGATGCGTATTGAAAGTGGGAGCAATTAGCTAGAGTAGCTCTATGCAGAGCATTGTAGACATAGAAATTTGCGAAATACATACGGATCTGAATGTGACAGACCCGTTGACTAAACTTCTCTCACAAGCAAAACATGATCACACCTTATTACTCTTGGGTATTAATCACATAGCGATGTGAACTAGATTATTGACTCTAGTAAACCCTTTGGGTGTTGGTCACATGGCGATGTGAACTATGGGTGTTATTCACATAACGATGTGAACTATCGGTATTAAATCACATGGCGATGTGAGCTAGATTATTGACTCTAGTGCAAGTGGGAGACTGAAGGAAATATGCCCTAGAGGCAATAATAAAGTTGTTATTTATATTTCCTTATATCATGAAAAATGTTTATTATTCATGCTAGAATTGTATTAACCGGAAACTTAGTACATGTGTGGATACATAGACAAAACAGTATGTCCCTAGTATGCCTCTACTAGACTAGCTCATTGATCAAAGATGGTTATGTTTCCTAGCCATAGACATGAGTTGTCATTTGATCAACGGGATCACATCATTAGGAGAATGATGTGATGGACAAGACCCATCCGTTAGCATAGCACTATGATCGTTTAGTTTTACTGCTATTTCTTTCTTCATGACTTATACATGTTCCTATGACTATGAGATTATGCAACTCCCGAATACCGTAGGAACACCTTGTGTGCTATCAAACGTCACAACGTAACTGGGTGATCATAAAGATGCTCTACAGGTGTCTCCGAAAGTATTCGCGGTGTTGGCATAGATCAAGATTAGGATTTGTCACTCCGAGTGTCGGAGAGGTATCTCTGGGCCCTCTCGGTAACACACATCATAATAAGCCTTGCAAGCAAAAGACTAATGAGTTGGTCACGAGATGATGTGTTACGGAACGAGTAAAGAGACTTGCCGGTAACGAGATTGAACTAGGTATGGAGATACCGACAATCGAATCTCGGGCAAGTAACATACCGATGACAAAAGGAACAACGTATGTTGTTATGCGGTTTTGACCGATAAAAGATCTTCGTAGAATATGTAGGAGCCAATATGAACATCTAGGTTCCGCTGTTGGTTATTGACCGGAGATGAGTCTCGGTCATGTCTACATTGTTCTCGAACCCGTAGGGTCCGCACGCTTAACGTTTGATGACGATCGGTATTATGAGTTTATGAGTTTTGATGTACCGAAGGTAGTTCGGAGTCCCGGATGAGATCACGGACATGACGAGGAGTCTCGGAATGTCCGAGACATAAAGATTGATATATTGGACGACTATATTCGAACACCGGAAGTATTCCGGAAAAGTTTCGGATTTAACGGGATTGCCGGAGGGGGTTACCGGAACCCCCTACGAGGGGGGATGGTCCATAGTGGGCCTTAAGAAAAAGAGAGAGGCAGCCCATAGAGGCTGGCCGGCGCCCCACCTAGGGATCCTAGTTGGACTAGGATTGGGGTGGCGCCACCTCTCCCTCTTTTCCTTTCCCTCTCTTCCTTCTTGGTGGACTCCTACTAGGAATAGGATTGCAATCCTATTCCTAGTAGGATTGCCCTAGCCGCACCATAGGAGGCCGGCCGGCCCTCCTCCCTTGCTCCTTTATATACGGGGGCAGGGGGCACCCAAAGACACACAAGTTGAATTGTTCTAGCCGTGTGCGGTGCCCCCCTCCACAGAAACACACCTCGGTCATACCGTTGCAGTGCTTAGGCGAAGCCCTGCGCCGGTGAATACATCATATCCGTCACCACGCCGTCGTGCTGACGAAACTCTCCCGTGAAGCTCAACTGGATCAAGAGCTCGTGGGACGTCATCAAGCGGAACGTGTGCTGAACGCGGAGGTGCCGTACGTTCGGTGCTTGATCGGTTGAATCATGAAGAAGTTCGACTACATCAACCGCGTCACTTGACGCTTCCGCTTCCGGTCTACGAGGGTACGTAGACACACTCTTCCCTCTCGTTGCTATGCATCTGGTAGATAGATCTTGCGTGATCGTAGGAAAATTTTAAAATACTACGTTCCCCAACACTTCAAACAACCGTTGTCTCCTAAGACAATCTTGAAGTTGGTCTTTTTTGACATCTTCTGGCACTTCATGATCTATCCATGTGAAGTACTTGCAAAGAGGAGGAGGTGACTACATACAAAACAAGTTTTTATTAGTAATATGAGGTGAATCATAATGGAGAATAGCCTACTTTTCTAACATACCGGTGGCTTGTCATAGGCGTTAGTTGGACGCGCGCGATCATGTGCATAGTTGGGACACACAAAATATCTTCTTCCTTCCGTCCATGACTTCTTCCGGTCAGTGGAGACCTTCACCTTGCACTCATCTCCACACCAACATGATGGGATTTTCACTTCTTTCTCCTTCGTCTTGTCCAACCTTGCCGACTCCCACTTGTTTGACATGTCCTCTTGGTCAGCGCACCGCGGCCTCATCGTGGAACCGGATGAAGCCATGCCTATGAGAAGAAGAATTGTTAGGAAATTACATGAACAAACTAAATTAGATGAACAAATTGAATGAACAAACTAAATACAATAAAAACAAGAAAGGAATGAACAAATATTTACCATTCATAATTTGTCAACCATTTGGATTATGCAAGTAACCAAACGCCGACCCGTTGTCAGTCCTCCGTCCTCTTCTACCACCACCGGAACTACCTCTACGACCACCATTACTACCCCCTCTAGGTCCTCCATTAGCGCCACCTCTACCACGTTGTCCACTCCTAGCACCTCCTCTAGGGCCTCTACCAGCACGGGAACCACCTCTACGACCACCGGAACTTCTACGACCACCGGAACCCCCTGCCTGACTCGTGCTAGGATTGCCCTCCTTTGATGTTTTTCTTTTCTTGGAGCATGTTCTCACATTGTGTCCCGAATTATCACATTGACCACAGTTGGTAGTGTCCGGAGGCTCCATAAAGTGCCCGCTACCAAATTGGTTCATGCCAGTGTATCTAGCTAGGCTGTCCATATCGCATCTCAATTGTTTATGTCTGATTCTACCCTTGGGCTCAACCTTGAGCAAAGGATCGGGCCTAAGTTCTGGGCCATTATAGTCAGGCCACTGTGATGGGTCCAGGAAGGGTTGGAATCAAGGGGCCCATGTCAACCTAGTAGCTTCAAGATCAAACTCATGCATCCTCACGATTGTCCCATCCGACACATGCATATTTCTTGACGACGCCGCCGTCAAAAGATGAGAGCACGGCCAATGATACTTACTAGGCCTCTCGCACTGACACCACCGTCTCTTAAGTTGCACCTCGAAGGCACGACCACCATATGACATACCATCTCTTGTCGTCCCACCAGGCTCATCGATTTGGTAGGTCATATCGTAGGTGTTGAATAGCCTAACTTTCTGTGCCGAGGACTTGCTTTGCTGTAACATCATCCACTCTTCAACCTTTGGTGGATATTCCATTTTTTCACCTATCCACTTCACGGTTTCCTCTGAATGCATCAGAAAATACTCATTAAGCTTGAAGAAAGTATATTCCACAATTGCAGTCACCGGCAATGGGCGGGCACCTCTGAGCACATTGTTAAAACATTCGACCATGTTACTTGTCATGTTGCCATATCTCCAACCTCCTTCGTCATGAGCGCGTGCCCACTTGTGTTTCTCCGGAAAATTTCGTGTTAATAAATCTTTCCCTCCTTCATTCGCAGCTTCGTATAGCTTGTCATAGCGAATGGTGAACGCACGGGTGCTAAAGGCCACGCAAACATGGGTTAGATCCTTGCTCAACTCCTTGCTCTTACATGCCCTGTAAAAGTTTGCCACGAAATGCCTCATGCACCATCGATGGTGAAGCTTTGGAAGTCCTGGAATAACAATGTCCATGGCTTTCAGTATGCCCTGGTGCAGGTCTGATATAATGCACACTTCTCTATCACCAATGACATTTTCCCGAACATGACGCATAAACCACTCCCAGTTGTCTTGGTGCTCGAAGGGCACCAAACCAAATGCCACCGGCAACACATTGTCATTGGAGGAGTGCGCCATTGCTACCATGATCGTGCCCTTGTATCGGCCGGTCAATAATGTGCCACCAATAGACAAAACCGGACGGCAATGCTTAAAGGCCGTGATGCATTGTCCAAAACTCCAGAAGGCACGGTGAAACACCCCATGACCATCATCCTCGACCACATGATACATGCCGGGGTTCCTATGGGCAATCGCTCCCAACAACCGCGGAAGGCGATTGTATGCTTCTTCCCAACTACCATACAACATCCTTAAGGCATTTGCCTTGGCCTTCCATGTCTTCCCATACTTGACTTTGTATCCAAACATTTTTTTCACCATCGTCATGAGGAGCTTCACCTTCACAGTTGGATCACATGATACTTCTTTCATTAATTTAAACCCGAGAAACTCAATCGTGAGTTGACGGTGTGTCTTAGCCTTCTTTTTTGACGGTGGCCTGCACGAGTGAGTACACACACAACTTGTTAACAGCCATTGCCCGGTTTTAATTCTTCTTCCATGAACCGCCCATAGGCATCCTTCTTTCTCACAATGGATGGAGTAACGCACTTTTTGGTCCGAGTGCCCAACAAAATATGGTCTATGGTTCCTAATAGCATACTCACTTAGCCATACACTACTAGGAGCTATAGATGGAATTGATACTAATGGCGCACCATACAAGCAGTGCGCCATTAGTATATAATAATGGCGCACCAACATCTGATACGCCATTAGAGTTCAAACTACTAATGGCGCACCTGGCCCAGGGTGCGCCATTAGTATCAAAAAGATTTTTTTTTGAACTAGTGCGCCTGTCCAAACATACTAATGGTGCATCCACACAAAGTGCGCCATTACTAGTTGTAACTAGTAATGGCGCACCAGCAGTAAAGTGCGCCATTAATGTTCTTTTTTTATTATATTTTTTATTCTTTTTGTTGCAAAACTACTAATGGCGCACCAGCCATCAATGCGCCATTAATAATGTTGATTACTAATGGCGCATGGATGGCTGGTGCGCCATTAGTAAAGTAGGACAGCTAGATATTTTGGACAGCCACACCTACCCACTCACTTTCCCTTCATTCTCTCCACCTCGATCCTCCTCCAAGCTTGTGTCGGCTGCAAACTGGGTGAGTACGCATACCGGAGGTGATGTTCCAGTTGTGCCCGCTGTGCCCGCTGGCTCGTGCCCACTGTGCCCGCTGTGCCGCCGAATCGCCGATGGTCCAGTTTGAAGCCGACTAGATCGGAGCTCATGGAGTGCTAAGATCCACGCTGCAGTGTGTTCGTCACGGCCTCCCATCTCAGGCTCCAGCAGCGGCTGGTTCGTCACCGCCTCTCCAGCATCACCTCGCGTCCTCCTCGACCTCGTCGACTGCAAGTCGTTGGTGAGCTCCATCTCAATTTTATTAGCTAGTACATGTATGATGCATATAGTTTTATTTTCTTGTGCTTGTTCATGTCAAATCTGCTCGTGCCTGAATGATGCACTTTTGCAACTTCGATTTGATGCTCATACTTGTTCAAGTCTTGGTGGTTTGGCAGTCTAATTTGGACATTATGTTTAACTGTTAAGTACTCGGGAGAACCAAGTTAGTAGGTTAAGGACGGGTAGATAATCCTCGTTTTGAAATTTAGGACATTGCACTGAAAGTAATAATATCTATGGTTGTTCCATTTATCGTCACAATACACATTCATTCAGTGAAAAGTTGATGGACAGTGTTGCTGGAATGTTGATTAACTTCCGTTTCGGCAAATTCGGGTACTCCATATGTCCTATTTTCAGCAAAGGTCATGCTGAAATTTTCCGTGAATTTTAGCATGACTTTTCTAAAAATAGAACATATGGGGTACTTAAGAGTCTGCCGGCATCTAGACAGTTGATATATTTCAGAGACATACTAGGAAAATTAAACATATGGATGCCGGAGACATACTAGATGGGGTTTAATTAAGTCTGCCATAGTACTTAAGAACCTGCCATTCTACTTAACAGTTCGATCACAAACACTTCACAGTTCACAACCATACTAGCTAGCGCAAAAGTTAAACATCATCAACTTCACAGAGGGTGACTACATGGGACTCATAGCCTTCAGGAGGGCTGCATGCTCTGCCCTGATCTTCAGGTCCTTCCCACTCGTCTGTAAACCGCGTGCATGCGACATAAGGTGCTCATACATCCCATCCTTGGGAATTGGCTTAGTGGTGCAGTATGGGCACCTGAACTTGCCCCACTTGTAGTACGCCGCCTTCCCCTTCTCCCTAATCTTGTTGGCTTCCTTCTCAATGAAGGACTTGTGGTTCCACTCTTCCACCTCATCTCCAGAGTTGTACTGCACATACAAATGATTTGCATAAATACATACTTCCCATTTAGAGTAATGTAATTAACAAACATCAGATAATTGCCATTTACTGGAATTTAATGAACAAACAAACATCAGGTAACTGCCATCTACTGGAATTTTAATTAACAAACATCAAATAGCTAGCCACGAACATCCAGGAATTAATTAAACAGAAATAGACCACAGGTAAATCTAACCAAACTGAACTCAAATCACAGGCAGAAGTTCACATAATAACATAATAACATCAAGCAAATTGTGCCTCGTCGATGCTCCCAGTCCTAGATAAATGGGAACACAGAACATGATTATTACCAAAACACATAGTAGCAGCTACGACATTGAACTGGTACGCTAGATGTAGTAGACCTTGAAGAGATCCATGGCGAGCACCCCAAACTAGCTCTAACCTATGCATCCAAACAGGGCCAAAAAACAGCTTGGGGTTACCTCCTCGTCGTCGTCAGAATCAGACGGGTCGTTGAACCCAGCAATGTCCAGCTTCCTCTTGTTGCCAACAGCTTCCTCATTCTGCAATATAAGTAATTAATTCAATTATACTACTAACTACATATAACACAGCACATAACATAATCTAACAATTAATTGAGGGAATATGCACAATAAATCTAACAACATATACAACACATAACATAATCTGAGCACATGCGGCAATCCAGATTCTAATATAAATAACCTAACTAAACATCTAATTAGAAAACCCTAACCACTACATCCACTGGATGATTCAATCACAGATTCTACATATAACTGCATATAAATTAATCCAATACAAAAAAACCCTAACCACACTACATCCACTGGATGATTAATTCAATCATAGATTCCACATATCAGTGGCTATAATTGAATCCAATACCAAAAACCCCTAACTAAACATCTAACTCAAAAACCCTAACTAGTAGATGAATCACACCAAACTTAACCTTTCACTATAAATCAATCAATCAAACATCTAAATCTACTGCTTAATGGGGTTAACTAGAAACGGAGGGGACTGCTGGCAAGGATTACCTGCAGGTCCACGTGCTCGCCGCCAGCCTCCGTAGGTCCATGAGATGGGCCGCTGGACGCCGTCACGCCAAGCTCCGGCACGGCGCAGGCCGCCACGGCCACCTTCTTCTCCTCCACACCCGCCGCCACGGCCACCTTCTTCTCCTCCACGACGCGTGGGGATGTAGCACCTCCTTCTATCATGGCAGCTTCGCCACGGCCTTGCTCCATCCGAGCAGCAAGCAGGAGGAGAGAGAGGCGGTGGTGGTGAGCGAGCAGGTGGGGTGGCCGGTGAGGGAGACGACGAGGCAGAGGAGAGAGGAGGGGGAGGGAGGCGATTTGGGGGAAATGGGGTGGGCTATGCGGCCGGTGCCCGTTCCCCTCCTCTTACACACGTGCACGCGCACGACCACGGGGAAACGGAACCGCCAGCAATGGTTGTGGCTAGCGCGCGATGGTCGTAAGGGCATCTACAATGCAGAGATGCTTAGATGATTAAAAAACAAACAAAGGCCCACCTAGCATACAGATGATTAAAAAACAAACAAAGGCTCATCTAGCATGTGAAAATGAGAAGTTTTTTATGTGAGTTGTATGTAGGATGAAGCACAAACAACCTTATACTGTACGTGTTGGTAATATGTATTATACTTTTGTTGTTGTTTTCTTCCATGCTTGGCAAACAACCTTAGCACATCATAATTACCGTCTTGTGTTTTCTTATTTGGCTAGTGCATAGCGATGCCGTCGTATGTCGTGTACAAGGGTAAGGTTCCCGAAGTCTACGATGACTGGGAGGAGTGTCGGAGACAGGTTCATCGATTCAGCGGTAACAGTTACAAAGGGTACACCACTAGGGCCGAGGCGGAATCTAGATACGTCCGCTATCTAGCGGGAGAGGGGAGGGAGCATTGGAGGAACCAGATGAAGACGTGTTTCATCGTGATGATGCTCATCGTGATGACCGCAGCTCTGTTCTATGTGATGGTAGTTTAGATGATCGATATCAACTTGTAATGTGAAGACAAACTCGCTACTCGCGGTCTCGAGACTTGTAATATAATGTTCTATCTTTGTTCGGTCTTTTCAATTCGGAGACTAATATGATGAATTGTATTCGGAGACTAATATGATGAATTGTATTCAGAGACTAATCTTCTATTGTATTCGGTGAATCTGTTGTTGATGTGTGCTGTCTATATTCCAATTATACATTTTGTAACCTGTGCAAAAAATAGAAAATTAAAAAATTAAAAAAAACTAATATTCATACTAATGGCGCATCACATCACAGTGCGCCATTAGTATGCCAAAGGATACTAATGGCGCATTATTAGACAGTGCGCCATTACTATGCCGAAGTTACTAATGGCACATCTTGCTGGCGTGCGCCATTAGTATGCCAAAGCACCTGGGTATACATGGCCCCCTGGGAGGCATCCTAATGGTGCACTACTGTGCACACTAATGGCGTATCTGTGGTGCGCCATTAGTATACCAGATACTAATGGCTGTAACACCCCTATGTACTAACTACTGTGATCAACTGCTAATCATGCCATGTCATGTTCATTTACAATGGTAATCTCAGTGGTTAATCAAGTCAACTCAATTTGCCCCTGAAAATTCAAATTCAAACTTCAAATGCAAAATGAAGATGTTCCAAAAATTTGGGAAAAATGTTCAACTCATTGCAAATATTCCAAAACAAATGCTGTTGTTGAAAATAGCATCAACAGCAACTCCAAATGAGGGCTAGGGCATTAAACAGTGCCAAAAACAGCACATTAAATGCCATTTCATTTTTGAATAATTCAAAAATGATCTAATTTTACCCCAAACCAATTTTTGGTGATGAGGTATATTGCCAAGTAATTTTTGGTCCAGCTTCTACATTTTTTGCAAAGTCCTCTGGTGGCCTTTCATTTCTTATCCTTCTCTGTGAAATAAATAAAGGGAAGCAGTAAACTAAAAAGAAAAAGGGCCTAAACACCTACTGTGCCACTGGGCTCCAGTTCTACAGTGAGGCCCAGCCCACCTCCACCTAATCTCACCTGCCCGTCGTCCTCCGCGCCCCGCTGTCGCCGCGGCCATGGCCGAGCGCTCACCGCTCCACCCTCCGCTCGCCACGGCGCCGGAGTGGTTGGGAGGAGGAGATAAGGCCGAGCCCCAGCGGCCTCCCCTCCGTTCTCATCCATTTCCCCCCCCTCTCTCCTCGCTCGCATCGCCTCCTCTTCCCTCTCAGATCCGGCCACCGAGCGCCGTCGTCGCCGTTCGACGCTGCCCTCGCGGCCACCGGCGACGAGAGGCCTCGCCACCGTGTCTGGCGAGTGCGCGGGCCTCGGCTACGCCCTCCTTGCCCACGAGCCGGAGCTGAGAGGCTCGGGAGCTAGCGCAAGACGTCGCCCCCTTCCTCTCGGACGCCGGCGCTTCTCCGACGAGCCCCGCCGTTCTGCTGCTACTAAACCTTCAAGGGCCACCGTGTGTGCCGCTCGGTGAGCTCCTGCGCCTCCTGCTCCTCTCCGTTAGCCCCCCCGCACGTCGTAGCTATAGCTGCCGTCGCCGGCCGAACGGAGCTCCGCTGACGAGCTCGCCGCCGTCGAGGTGGTCACTGTCGAGGCCAACTGAGTGCGGGAGCGCACTCAGCTTCTCCCCGCGAGCACGTAGCACACGCGCACGAGCCCCCTAGTGCCCCGTAGCCACGACTCCGTCCCCGTCGAACTCCGGCCGCCGCGGGCGACCTCGCCGCCGACGCTACGGTCCTCCCCGGCCGTCCACGTTGACACGAATGGACGTGGCTCTTCCCCCGCTGTCGAACGCACTAGGCCGCGCGCGAAACCGTCCCCGGAGGCGCGTTTCCGACGACCTCCCGTGCTGCGCCGCCGCGTTGGCCTCGCCGGAGCTCTCTCCGGTGGCCGACGCCGACGTGGCGCAGTGGGCCACGCCCCTGGGTCGCTGACCAATGGGTCCGGGTGGCCCCGTTGACTGGTTTGACCAGTCAACGTGCTGACTGGGCGCCCTCTGTGCCACTGACACGCGGGCCCCACCGCCCTTTTAATTAACTAAAAGGTTTTATAAATAAAAATAATTTAATTAAGGTTAATTAGCCTATGACAGGTGGGGTCCAGTAGCTAAATAGGTTTAGTTTAGATTAAAATAACTTTGTTTAGTAGCAGAGGCTGACATGTGGGTCCCACTGGACCCACGGGTCAGGTTTGACCTGGTCAGCCGACTGCTGACGTCACTGTGACGTCATGCTGATGTAATAAATCTTTTCTGTTAATTAAAATAATTCCAGAAAATCATTTAAACTTTAGAAAATCATATCTTTTAATCCGTAACTCCGATGAAAATAATTTATATATGAAAGTTGCTCAGAATTTCGATACGAATCTAGATACGCCCTCCGTATTCCCGTCAGATGCCCCTAGCTAGATGAACATGGAACTTTCGGCCTGTTTTCGATAAATGAATAGTGCTCAACTTTAATAAAATAAATCCAAACAAATTCTTAAAAATAACTAATATGACCTAGACATGTTTTTAGGCAAACCTGCTCTGCACGTTAGCTTAGCACGCTCTGTGTTGCATATGTTTTGTGTATTTATCTGTTTCTTCCCCCTCTTCTCTCTCGGTAGAGCCCGGCGCTGACGCAGATCCCGAGACCGACGCCGTCCCGGTGATTGGTTCCCCCTCCGACGATCTTGCTTTTGCCACCGAGCAACCAGGCAAGCAACCCCCCCCCCCCT
>LR738709.1:39543525-39616403 GCA_902687465.1 Secale cereale | reverse complement strand
CGCTGTCGAACGCACTAGGCCGCGCGCGAAACCGTCCCCGGAGGCGCGTTTCCGACGACCTCCCGTGCTGCGCCGCCGCGTTGGCCTCGCCGGAGCTCTCTCCGGTGGCCGACGCCGACGTGGCGCAGTGGGCCACGCCCCTGGGTCGCTGACCAATGGGTCCGGGTGGCCCCGTTGACTGGTTTGACCAGTCAACGTGCTGACTGGGCGCCCTCTGTGCCACTGACACGCGGGCCCCACCGCCCTTTTAATTAACTAAAAGGTTTTATAAATAAAAATAATTTAATTAAGGTTAATTAGCCTATGACAGGTGGGGTCCAGTAGCTAAATAGGTTTAGTTTAGATTAAAATAACTTTGTTTAGTAGCAGAGGCTGACATGTGGGTCCCACTGGACCCACGGGTCAGGTTTGACCTGGTCAGCCGACTGCTGACGTCACTGTGACGTCATGCTGATGTAATAAATCTTTTCTGTTAATTAAAATAATTCCAGAAAATCATTTAAACTTTAGAAAATCATATCTTTTAATCCGTAACTCCGATGAAAATAATTTATATATGAAAGTTGCTCAGAATTTCGATACGAATCTAGATACGCCCTCCGTATTCCCGTCAGATGCCCCTAGCTAGATGAACATGGAACTTTCGGCCTGTTTTCGATAAATGAATAGTGCTCAACTTTAATAAAATAAATCCAAACAAATTCTTAAAAATAACTAATATGACCTAGACATGTTTTTAGGCAACCCTGCTCTGCACGTTAGCTTAGCACGCTCTGTGTTGCATATGTTTTGTGTATTTATCTGTTTCTTCCCCCTCTTCTCTCTCGGTAGAGCCCGGCGCTGATGCAGATCCCGAGACCGACGCCGTCCCGATGATTGGTTCCCCCTCCGACGATCTTGCTTTTGCCACCGAGCAACCAGGCAAGCAACCCCCCCCCCTTGAGCATTTCCGATATCGCCTATGTCTATTCTCTCTTATTCTTGCATTAGAATTGCTGCTACTGCTACTGCTCCTATTACTGTTGCATAGCCTGTTTTTGCTAAACTGTTGATACCTGTCTTTATTTCATAAACTGCTTAGTATAGGTTGGGTAGCACTGCTATGGTCCCACACTCTCGTAGTTGCCTCGCGTAGTACCCTTGCCTCGATCAATCGATCGAGCCCCCTTCCCCTGACCTTCTTCACATCACCGCACAACCCCCCCTAATATGCTCGCCTCCGCAGAGTTAACATCAGGTGACGAGGGTGATACCTCCGAACTCACTTCCGATGTTGTCCCTGTAGTATAGCTAGCTCGTTGTGGGTTACCGAGGGTGATTCCTCTTCCCACTTCCGACTTAGCTTTTGTCGTGCATCCGCTATGGTGATTACCGCCGAGGGTGATTCCTCCGGTATCACTTTAACGGGACTTGTCGTTAGGGATCCAACGAGGGTGATTCCTCGGATTCCTTATCGACATGAAAACCACACGGATGCCCTGTTTCACCATACCGTGTTTAAAGACGTATCGATCCCCGAGGCCGGACGTCGCCAGGAACAAAGGCGTGCGGCCAGAGGTATCGTGCGTCTGATGACACTTTGAAGTTACTACTACACATGTTGGATGGAGGCGGGTTGACCCAGAGGGGTACCCGCGAGTGCCTTTGAGGCGTGAGCTGTGGAGTCGGGTGACCAGTGAGGGTACCCGCGAGATAACTACGAGGCGTGGCCGGTCTTTTCCAGTCCTTGTCACAAGTCCTCGAGACGGGACGACGGGGCCAACAGTATCGTAGGCTCTGCTCGTTTCCGCGCGCTCCCAATACACTAAGCGATTTGGATATTTGATCCGAGGGGCCTCCGGGTCCGATAGCACTAACCACCACGTGGGTGTGAGTGGGTGCTCTGCGTCGTATACATCAGCCGGAGTCGTCACGACGTCAGCGATTGAGCGGACCGTTCGGATTGGACTTAGGATGCAACTGCGCTTGTATAAGGGGTTGCTAGGTCTGCTACCGAACGGCCTCGCAACGTGCGGAGTGTCCGGGGCGACGGCCATGACCCCCGGGGGCATAGGATTAGTCCGGCGTGCTCGATCCTCTCTGGCGGTATCCGGTCGGGTTGCGTCGTATGGTTTAGCCGAGGGCGGGCACGACCTGATGGTGTGTCCGGCCGGAGTTAAGCGAGCGTGGTGGGTAACTTGGTGCACCCCTGCAGGGAAGAAACAATCTATCGATAGCCTGTCCTACGGTAACGGACACTCGGAGTTGTATCCACTTCGGTACAACTAGAACTGGTGACTTGTGATATGAAGATGATATGGTTACGAACACTATACATTATTATGATGAGCTATTCTACTTCCTTCTAATTGCTGCAAGACTCTGAAGATGCTAGTCTTCGTCAGGACTAGGCTTTTCTCCTCTCTACTCTGGCTTTCTGCAGTCTAGTCCAACCACATAAAGCCTCCTTTGAAAATAATGCATTGCTAGTATAGATCTGATGTAAGTCTTGCTGAGTACTTTGGATGAGTACTCACGGTTGCTTTGCTTCCTCTTTTGCCCTACCCGCATGATAAACCAGACGACGGAGCCATGGTGCCCGCAGCCCCTGTTGATGACTACTACTACCAGCCCGAGGCTGGCTACTACTACTACCCGGCCGGCGAGTACTTCTACGAGGAGCCGGCGGACGACGACCAGGAGTAGGATCGGAGGTCCCAGGCAGGAGGCCTGCGCCTTTTCGATCGTAGCTTTTCTTTTGCCCCGCCTCGTATGAGGCCTATCTGTACTTGTGATCTGTAACTGTACCCAGATACCTAACGCTTCCGCTGACTATGTGTATGACATCATGTTATGTATTCGAGCCCTCGAGGCCCCTGGCTTGTAATATATAACTGGTATGTATTTATTTATGTTTTAGAGTTGTGCTGTGATTCCTTCACGTGAGTCCTTAGGCTTGATCGTGTGCATTTGCGTGTATGATTGGTGCACGGTCGGGCCGGGGTCGTCACAATGGCGCACAAGAGGTGCGCCATTAGTAAAATGTACTAATGGCGTGGCACTAATGGCGCACCACTAATGCGCCATTAATGGCCAAATTAGGTGCGCCATTAGTAGGCCTTTTCCTAGTAATGATACTTTGAAGGCTTGCAAACTCACAAACTTCAAGCCTTTCTTCAAGTAAGCATTCTCATCTTCAGCCTCGTCCCTTGGTTCGCCCGGTTCCGGGCAAGGTCTCGGCTGTATCGCCCTACTCATGCCACCATCAACTACCGCCTTGTGGGCCAGCCTGAGATCACGAAACAATGAAGTTCTTATTTCCAAACCGGTCACCTCTGTGTGTATACGATTCTCTCTCTCCGTGAATCCATCCAGGTCCAGTTCTTCATCCGGACCTTCATCATCCGAGTCATACGCATATGCACGACCATAGGGGATCTCACGGTCCATGTCCTGCTGCCGGACAAACGCTTCCAAGTCACCGATGTCAATGCCATGAATCTCATCCTCTTGCTCATCATCAGCACTACATCCATCCTCTAGTGCAAGGCGAGCCCTTTCAAGCTTCATAACTCTCTCCTCCTCTTGAGCCATCTTCATGTTTTTGCATGCCATGTCCGCCTCATGCTTTCGTCGTTCCTTCTTCTCCTTCTCATGACGCTCATTTCCATGAGTCTCATCCTCGTGCCTGTCATCATCATCATCATCACCATGACCATCAACATATTGTTCATTAACTTTTTCAAAAGCATGCCCAACAACTTCATTTTCTTGGCTAGGTGGCGGTTGGCTAGAAGTATTGGAGAGATAGACCTCGGCACTATCCACAACAAGAGTCACACTTCTACTATGGCTAATAGCTTGACACGGGGAGGACACTTTGCGGTTCAAGTCAATATCAGACCGCGGACCTTGCCCCTTCGTAGCAAACAATTCAAGTGACATGTCTTCCGAAGCCGCAACTTTACCCTTGTATATCCCCCAATGCAACTCGGAGATGATAGGCATATTCTTCAGTCGAGATTTTGTTCCCACCCCAACATCATACCTTCCTATTAATTCAACTTTATCATTGAGGTCCATCCAATTCAACTTATCTCTTACTTTAACAACAACCTCATAATAACTAGGACTTGTGTCGAATACCATCACTTCCTCATAGTCACTTGCAGTTTTGGTAACAAATGACGCTTTGTCCAAATAATGAACATTAACAAGTCTATCATCCATCTAAAAAGGACAACAAACAAGATGAATAAATGACAATTATAATGCATAGTTGCACAAAATATGCAACTCTAATGAAGCAATGAGAACTATATATTCCTAATGAGTTGTATCAATAACAAATTAAAACTTATGTACTAAATAAATCATGTCATTTGCTTAACACATAACCTAACCTTAACCATCATTTTTATCAAATCCATCATTTGTACCCACAACATGCATATCCCATTACTACTACCACATCAACATGTTAATTAAAAGCCATCCAATACCAAAGGATTTCAATTAATCTAGAAACTGAGGTGGCACCTAGGGTTACATAATGGCACTAAAATAACAAGAAATTACCAACAAAATTTAGGGATCTAGGGGAGGTAACATGTTAATTAAAAGCCATCCAATACCAAAGGATTTCAATTAATCTAGAAACTAAGGTGGCACCTAGGGTTACATAATGGCACTAAAATAACAAGAAATTACCAACAAAATTTAGGGATCTAAGGGAAATTACCTCAAACAACAAGTGAGAGAAAGATCCACGGAGGAAAGTCAAATTCGGAGCCGGATTTGAGTGAGTCTTGAGGTGGGAGAGAGGGGGGAGCTCTTCCTTGTTCTTCTTTCTCGGGATGGAAGACTTGGATTGGGGAGAGTGTGTGGGGTGGGGTGGGCCCCACACACTCTCCCCGTGACCACTTATCTCTCAGGGGGGTAAACGCCAAGGATCGTGGCGTTTAGGGTCGGGGTCGCCAGTTGCCACGTCGGGCGGTCAAGCCGTCTGACCACAGAGGTGGGTCAGGCCCAAACGCGGGGGTTCCTGGCGTTTCCAGTGCAATCCAGACGCCACGGATGTTGGCGTCTCGGTTTGGGTCGGATACGAAAATTTTATCAAACCAGGGTCATATTGTGCTCAAGTTTGCAACCAGGGTCAGAACAGTGAAAATACCCCCCTCCGCATGTTGCGCTGCTTTCTTTTCGTCTATTTCTCTCACCTTCTGCTAAATGTCATGGCCAGAGATCCGTTCTGCAGATCGGCGCCACTGACAGGCACCATCACCGTCGGCCTCAAGCGCCCTCGACCTGGATCCCGCCACCGTGCCACAGACGTGCCACAGATCCACGCGTCCGTCGTCGCCATTCGTCACCCAGCACCCGTCCACGCGTCCGTCGTCGCCATTCGTCACCCAGCACCCGTCCCCGTCGGCCGCCTGCTTCGGATGCAACGAGGGCCACGCTGTTGGAACTGGTCCTTCAGGTAGTAGTGCATGCACTAATGTGTGTGCTGTTGCTGAGCCAACGGCCCACGATCTGCATACTAGCTTCTACGAATGGTTAGCCTGTACATAGCTGAGTTAGTTAGTCTAGCCGTGTGCGTGTGTTATCTGTGTATAAGTGTACACCAGGAGGATAATACAATCGTGAGTTCTTCCTCACTTTTCTCTCCTTCACATGCAGCCGCCGCCGTGCAAGCTCCTCTGCCTCGCCATCGTCAAGGCCGACGGTGGCGTCGCTGATGGGGTCGCGGGACTGCGGGGAGGTGCTGCAGGAGGCCCGGAAGTGGCCGGCGGCGAGCTCCTGGTCGGAGCAGATGCGGTGAAGTGACTGATGGCAGAGCAACGTTAGGAGTGAGAGGTCCCCAGCATGGAGGCATTCAGCGACGACACAACGACGCGGTCATGCTCAGACGCAGCCATGCACAGAGGAGGTCGGGGTTGTTGTCATGGTGGCTGCGGAGGTCCTGGCCTCCGGCGACCAAAGCTGACCATGGGCGTGGAGGCGGCACGGCAGCAAGGGCCGGTGGGCTAGCAGGGCGACGACACGGGTGAGCAGGTGGAGGAAGCGGGGGAACCAGGGCGCAGGGGCGGTGGTGCTTCGCCGGCGGCTCACAGGCGATGGCCAAGTCCATCCTGATCGGGTTGGGCGCAGCTCCAGCCCCTCCTGGCGGCGATGACAGAGGAAACAGGAGGACAACCTGGTCAAATACCGCCTTGACTTCTTCCACGTCAGCAAACCACCTAAGAAAATCCACCTAACACAATTTCTGACCGGTATGGATAGTTGAGGGGGTTAAAGGGCAGAAAAAAATGTCAGGGGTTATGTGAACCACCGAGTTTCTTGAGGGCAGTAAAATGGACTTTTTTCTTGTGATTATGCCGCATAACACATCTCTCTGTTCACTTCCTGTCGTAGTACTCCCTCCGTTCAATAATGTAGTGCCTATAGATTTTATTTAAAATCAAATCTTACAAACTTTGACCAAGTTTGTGGAGAAAAATATTTACATCTAGAGTGTGAAACATATATCACTAGATTCATCATAAGATGTAGTTTCCCATTATATTTTTTTGCTACTGTAGATATAAATATTTTTCTCTACAAACTTGGTCAAAGTTTGTAAAGTTTGACTTCTCAAAAAATCTATAGGCACTACATTGTGAAACGGAGGGAGTACAATGTAGACATGTGGAACTTTTTTTTTTTTTTGAGAAAAGACATGTGGAACTTCGGCGCTGAGTGCGGGGTGCTCAGGCACCCAGAATCATCATCATTACCAAAAAAAGAAAGACAGGGACCCTTTACACGGGCAAAACTAACAGAACACGGTGGCATGCAGAGTAACCTCTGTTGTTCAAAGCTCTGCAACGGAGGAGGGCGCGGCCACTCCCTTCACCGTGTCCTTGGCCACCCCCGCCGCGCTTGCCGCTGCCTGCTCAGCCGTCTCTTTGCCCATCTCCAGGCTCTTCTTGGTCGCCTCCGCCACCGAGCCCGCGATTCCATGTCCACCAGCATCATACCTTGCCACAAACACAATCACATCATGCTCACTTAGGATCATCTAACAAGCGAGCACATCATGAACATAATATGTACCGAGGATCATCGGAGCGCGGCCGCTGCAACTTCATCCACATCAGCTTCGCCCACGCGCGGAACGCGTCCAGCCGGTTGTTGAACCCGGGGACGCCGCCATGGCCCACGGCCTGCTCCACAGGCTCGGCGCCGGAGCGGCTGCCACCCCCCACGCCCGTCGGCGACGACAGCAGGAACGCCGCGACAGAGGCCACGAGCAGCGCGAGGAGGACGATGGTGATGGATATGGTCGCGCCGCCTTTTGCCGCCTGCGGTGCCGATGCGACGCTGCCAGTTTGGTGGTGGTGGTCGTCGGTGCTGGTGGCGGTCGTGTCCCTGGCGTCTGCCATGTCGTCGGTTCGGTGGATAATGTTATGGCGACGAGATCGACCAGACGAAGCGGGTACTTCTAGTGCTAGAAGTACTGCGGCGCATGCGTGGATGGACACGTGAAGAACTTCTAGAGCACACTGGAGGAGCACGTGGCCGAGACGTGTCGGGCTCTCGAGGTCTGCCCAGGGCTGGCCAACCCGGGCGTCACGGCCGGCCGGATGGACGTGTCTAGTTTGGTTGCAATTTCTTTTTGCGGGTGAGATAGTAGATCGTTATCCTTTTTTTTAACGTGAAACATGGGAGTTTTATTGCATGAATGAAATTCCATTACACTCAGTCCTAAGGCTGGTTACGATGAAGGGTGGACAAACATCCATCCAACACTAGGATACCTCTAGGAAAAATAGTATGTTTTGCACAAAGATTGGCCATGTTGTCGGCATCCTACTAACATGTTGCATCGAAAAGGAAGCAAAATTTACAGCTCTCTCCCCAGTTTCCTCGAAGATAGGCGTCACAATAGATCTTGTATTATGACGCGACAGCCAGAGGTTGACCACCTCTAAACAATCGACCTCCATCACCACGAGCGAGAAACCCCTCAATTGGGCAAATATGACTCCCTCGCGTAACACAAGCACTTTGGCAATGAAAGGGTTGATGATACCAGGAAGAGGCTTACTCCATGCGCCCAAAACGGAGAGGTGCGACTGTGCTACACCGCCTCCTCCTCCTACCAGCATCACAGCATCCACCGATCCATCGGTGTTAATTTTAACCCAGCCAGGTTCCGGTGGTCGCCAAGAATGACCTTCCTAAGTGCTAGGTTTATCTCCTAGAAGATCCAAGAGGGCCAGGCCCCCGTCACCCTCTTGGCTGCCTGGATTGGTTTATATTCATCATCATCATGGGTCCAACGATTCCTTGATGGCCATATTGCATGCATGATCGTGGTGATCTGACATCGTTCCGTCGTGGAAAACCTTGTATCCACCACTAAGTCTCGGGACCATGTAGTAGAGTGTCATCAAGGAGGGGAAAGTATCAGGTGCTCCACACACTTAGCTACTCCCATGATACGAACTCCGGAACCGTTGGATCTCAAATCTAGCGGTAGTTGGAGAGCTGGACTTCTGCACATCCTTCGCCAGTATCCCTAGGGCCCCCGCCCTAGCATCCCAACTCCGCCACCACGTCGGGCGCCCAGGGGTGTTGTCGCACCACAGCCGGATGCCTCCACGCGAGGGTAGGAGGCGCATAGAGCAGGAGGGAGAAGGGTTCAGGGCGGCGGCTAGTGTTCGCCCGAGCCGCCCCTGGTAACAGTTGTCCCAAGATAAATCTAGACATGCGTTAAAATTGGTAGGTACAAACTGGTGTCCGCCACTTGTAAGACAATAGCAGTGGCGGGTGGGGTTTTGCACTCCCACTGCTAATTTCTTAGATTATCAGTGGCATGCGCTAGACTGCGATCGCCACTAATGTGAGCCCACCTACAAGCCTTTTCCCATTAATGATATGTAGTTCACTATTCCAAATTGCATTATACTCCCTCTGTCCGGAAATACTTGTCGCAAATATGGATAAAAATGGATGTGTTGGAGATATGCCCTAGAGGCAATAATGAATGTTATTGATTATCTCCCTGTTCATAATTAGGTTTATGTTCCATGCTATAACTGCTATGGTTCTCGAGTCTGCAAATAAAACGAGACTCGGAGGAAGACTCATATGCATATGTGGAATAATAAACAATAAGAAGTATTCCTAGTATTGCCTCTAAGACTAGGTCAAGTGTTGCATGATGTTTCTGTTTTCCTGATCATGGGCATGTCTATGCCAGCAATTTTGAGGGCACGATGTTAAGAGAACATTTGTGTTGAATCGACCCGGACTGATGTTATGCTATGAGATTCATACGTCACAAGTTAATGGTTAATAACACAGAGAAGTTAATGTTTGCATAATTCCTTAGACCATGAGAGTATCGAGTTCCTTCATACTTGCTTCGTGTACTTTGGGGTTTGTTAAATGTCATCCGTAACTGGGTGGCTATTACGGTGGCTTACGGGTTCACGGAAAGGTATGGCAAGTAACGAGATAGCTCAAGATTGGGATTTGCCCCTCCGACGATGGAGAGATAGCTCTGGGCCCTCTCGGTGTTACGGTATCCATCATCGTCTGGCCAGACACTTTGTGATTTGATCACGGGGATGCCGGAACACGTTAACGAGAAAAGAGAACAATACCGGTAACGAGGTAACTAGCATAGTGGACAAATTGTTGATCCACGAGAATGCCAACATGTCTCACCTTGGGTATTTGTAACATACTGCGAAGCAAAAGGAATAGCACACGACAACTGGAGGTTCACTCGAATATTCATTCGTGTGGGTATAGGGGTCAATATGGGTGTCCACGGCTCCGATGTTGATGATTGATCGGAAAGAGTTCCGATCATGTCTATACTTCACCGAACCTAAAGGGTCGCACGCTTAAGGGTCATCTATCTGCTGAATACTAGATAGGGAGTCTGAGAGAAAATCGCCGAAAAAGTTTCGGACGAAACATAAAAGTTCCGACGAGAGAAGTCATCGGATGAGTTCCGGTGATACTGAAAAGTTGTTTCAGAGGATACCATAAAGTCAAATTGCTCTCGGCACATGCCTGATAATTCTTGGAGGGTGCCATAATCATTCTGGAAACTTCTGGGAATTTTCCGGGATGAAAACCGGAAATGTTCCAGAGCTGCCAAAACCGCTTCAGATGCTTTTCGCAGATGAAATCACTAAACTGGAATTGTTCCAGAACGCATTGAAAATTATTTTAGTGGGTACTAGAAATGTTCTAAGCCCACATAATTTTTTTCAGTTCGAACGGACGCTGAAAAATGTCGTCGTGAATAGTGAAAGTGCTTTTTGGGTTACTTTTTGGAAAGCCACCTTTTGGGGATTTACTCAAAAAATCTAGGGATGACATGGATGGATTGGGATGCCCTTATGGGGGGCCCCCAAGGGGTGTGGCCAGCCACACTTGGGGTTCCACCTTGGAGCCCCTCTTGTTCCTTGGTTTCACTCTTATGCCCTTGAGGAAGGACTTCATTCATGTGCATTTTGGGTTTTTGTGTTAAACTACCCTACCCCTTGGGATTTCCTATAAATAGAGGTGGAGGGGCAGCCCTCCACACTCACTCTTTCTCACATACATGCCATTGCAATGATCGGGCTTCTCTCTCCCTCCCCGCAAAATAGTTTCGTAGAGTCGAAAGGTCTAGGTTCCAGCAGGAACTAGTTCTGGACCGCGAAGCCCTGCCGGATAGATGACACCGTATGTGTGCAACTCTGTAGAGAGGTCGTAGCTTCGATCTTAGTGCCCGAGGGGCTGTTTGAGAGTGCCTCCCGAAGGGCTGTCCAAGTGACGGTCTGAGTTCTGTGAGTCCTCCCGAAGTGCTGTCCGAGTGACCGTCCGAGTTTCGAAGGTCCTCCCGAAGGGCTGTCCGCGACACCGTCCGAGGGACTGTTCGACCGCCTCCCGGAGGGCTGTCCGAGGGGTAGATGAGGGAGTACATTCTCGCAGTTGGTTGGTTGTAAATCCTAGCTGCGGGGATCTGCACCGACGATCGTCATCGACTCTTCTTTCGCTGCGCTACGAGTCGGTAACGAAAATGATCAAACCTTGTATGCAGTCTCCATAGTGTTCCTGGGCTGGTGCGCGGGTCGGAAATTTTTTGTTTTCTGTCGCGTCACCCTACAGTGGCATCATGAGCCGTGCTATGCGTAGCGTAGATGCAGGTTGCGATGTAGAATACATAGAGATGTATGGGTATTGCATAATATAATTAGTTAGTAGATGAGATCTATTTCTGAAAATTATTTATGCGGGTGACAGATGAAATTTGTTACCCAAGTTCTTGTTGCTTCCCTGGAATTTGCATATTTCTGATCTTGATAATAGGATGGTGGAGTTTCAATGTTCTGGCAATATGTGATCCTGATTGATCAATGAAGTGCTAACAGTTCATTGAATTCCACCGTAGTTAAAAAGAAAGATAAAATTTAGCAGATGAAAGGGCAATGCAGATATGATCTACACGGGGGTCATGCATATGACGAAGTTCAGTATGGGGGTCGAGATTTTATTATCTCGTGTTTCATACACCCCGCAATGTTAATATAGCGACATGGATAATCATGCTTGATGATGGACGTTGGTAGCTTCGGTTTGTTTCTAAACCTTAGAAGCCACGAAAACAAGTTTTTGCATGAACCAATTAGAGACGTCTAACTTTGTTTTGCAGGAGGGTTTGCATGTGCATATGATGTGGTATAGCAGTGCTCATAATAATTTGATTATGTATGAGATGGCTATATGATGTAAATTGATTAAGCATGACCTGTGTGTCATGATTCGGCATGATGGCTGGAGCCATATGATTGCACTTTAATGACCTGCGTGTCAACCTTAAGTAATGCACTTATTTTATTAACTATAGAGATAGCAATATTATCTGGTGCATCAACAAGGTGGTGGCAATCTTTGCGAAGGTAAACACCGACGCGAACGCCCGAAGACGAAGAAATACAACACTTCTCCGTCAGAAAGGGTTATACCATATCATGCTAATTATGTATTGCCTGAGATGTTTATCCCTTATGATGCACCCTTCTTGATTGCGCGGTAGTCGCTTTTATTAGGGTGATCTCTCACAAAAATATCAAGTAGTTAGTGTTCTCCCAAGTGTAGCACCGTCACGGCACCTAACTTTTCGGGGTATCACAGGATCTCCATGGGTACGAACGATTAGGGAAGTGTGGGGCGGGTGAGTTGAGACCTCGCAGCAAGATCACTTGGTTGTCTTGACGTTCTGGAAGGATCTCCCTGAGCTCGGAACACGCCCATCGAAAGATGAACAAGAGTCACATAGAGATGTGATCGGCAAGTTTGCCTACCAATTGAATTTCGCGCCATCAGTGTTCATCTCGTTCAATAGCGTTAAATGGATATGCGGGTCTTGTGTCACTCATAATCAATTTTTGGAGATATTGATTTGAGTGGGAGCGCACTGTTGAATTAACATGTTTAATTCTCAGTGCAATTAATTATGAACACTGTCTAAGTGTTTCTTGCAAAATAGTTGTAGAATAATGGCTCACGTTTCCACCTTCCCTGTTAAAATTGAATAGTTGTTAAATATCTGGTTAAAACTTTACGGTTGGTAACATAATGTGAGGATTGTCCACAAAAGTGCGGAGAAGGACTTTGTCCTATCGCGTGCTTTCCGTATCCTCCCGCTAATGCTATGGATCATGTGAACCTCGTCCTTCGATCCAAAAGCTAGAATTCCGTTACGGTCAAGTGGAATATGTTTGCTTCCATGAAACCCAAACTTCGAAAGTTGGGATAGTTATATGATATTCATGGAACTGAAAATTATTTTCAGATACAAACAAATCAATGTTTGTTTGCAAGTATTAGTAAAAGTGTTTACTATGCATTTGACTATTGGGAAAGGGATCCAGAAGAACGCCTGTCATATAATGAAAGGTGAATAAAATAACAACTTAAAGAGAAAGGAAGTGTCCAAAGGGTGTTAGTATGACTTACACACCTAGGAAGTCTGGGGCTAATGCCACTCTTAAGTTGGGTGCTTCTTTTGCGAGTAGGAGAAATACTGAAAGTTAAACTGTTAGAAGTATAAAGGCGGAAAGAAAGATGTCTGGAATATCCAGCTCATGTATGAATGTCATACAAGTTTTTGATGTATAGTAGGCTGGTCAAAGATATAGTTCTTGGGAATTTTGGTTAAACATGTTAATCACTAATTCTTGGGTATTGTGATTTAATCACAAAGATACCCGCTCGATTGCATTCTGTTGCGAATCAATGTAAGAGCTACTATGGCCTAAAAAGACTAGCCAGGAATGAGGCTTTAATACGTGTTGGGAACATAGTAAAAGTTACTATACCTTCCATCGGTGTATTACCTATGTATTTTCTTTCATAATTCATTTTAGAATTTCTTACACTCTAGCCCTTTGCACAAGGTATCTTGCAAGAAGGTTGTTCATAAGAGAACTTTTGATGTTCAGTATTATGAATAAACATAAGGGCCATACTTTCATTGTGAATGAGATGTATGTTATGAATAATGATATTAATATATTACCTCTATGTTTACTTTCATAATTCATCTTAGAGTTTCTTACACTCTAGCCCATTGCACAATGTTTATTGCAAAACGGTTGATCATAAAAGAACAATTGTTGTTCAGTATTATGAATAACATGAAGGGCCATGCTTGTGACGCCCGGATAGTTAAGCTACAGTAACCACACACTAATGGTGCCATGTCATCGCGATTGATTTTCTAAACCTCACCTTGATCCAAACCGAAATTGAATTCAAATTCAAATGCAGGTCAAATTATTAAATTTTCAAATAATAAAATAAAAATGTAGGCGGGGTTGAAAATATTCCCTAACTACTTGTTATAAATTATCCAACATATTTTGAATTAATAAAATGTCCATAACCTATTTAAACAGAGTTAGCAACAATTAAATTTTACCATTTCAATTTAAATAAATATCCAACCTTTTCAAAATAAATTGTAACTTTGTGTGCCGCTTTAAAATATTGCCTAGTAATTATGAGCTAAGTGGCACATTTGACAAAGTTCGTTTGATAGCTAAAATAAATATAAAACCGTAGAGAAAATAGAAAATAGGAAAAAAAGGTAAGTGTAGAAGTAATCTAACTACTGTGCAATTTGGCCCATCATGCATACTACTAGCCCAACCCACAACCCCAACTCATCCCCTTCCTCCTGCTACGGGGGGAGTGGTGGTCGTGGCGGCCATCCACGCCACCAAGACCACCAAGGCCATCGTGTCGGCCATCCTGCGGTCTCTTCGAGCATAAGAGCGTCATCCGCATCCCTCGAACAAACCCTAGGCCGCTTTCCCCCTCTCGTCTAGCCCTCTCACCCGCCACTGTCGTCACCGCGTCGTCGTCACCATGCACTGGAACTGCCCCGGGCCACGCGAAGGTGTCCCGCAGCTGCATCTCCATCGCCTGCTTCGACCCCGAGGAGCAGCTCGAGCCAGGATGCCGCCAAATCGTCGCCATCATCGATCTTCCCCGACCGCATCCACCGTCGTCGTCACTCGATCCGCCACCTGCGGGATCTCCCTGACGCGTCTGAGCCTTCCCAAGCATCACGGTGAGCTCGTGCACCTCCCTCCCTTCCCGTTTCTTCGTTGTCTTACTGCTTCTCTATAGTTTCCCGCACCCATCGTCGAGCTCACCGCGGCTGCCGTTCTCGAACACCTCTGCACGCTAGCCTCTGCCTGACTTCACGTCTGCGCGCCGCCCCGCCAATTCTCACCGAGGCCCGCGCCTACGAGACATGCCCACGCGGGCCGCGCGCACCGCCTGGTTTGCCTCTGCGAGCCGCGCCGCCCGCTACCGCCCCCTGTTGCCGTGGCCTCGCCATTGCCGCCACCCGCTATCCCGCCGCTCGTGCCTGCGGCTATCCGCCGTGCTCCTTTGCGAGCCGCTGCTGCTTAATCCCCTGGCGACGCCCCGCCTCTGCCCCGTCGCCTCCGACCGCGACCCTCGCTGGCCGCCGCCCGGTTCCGCCCCGCCGCCGCCGCCCGGCCTCCCCACGCCGGCGCCCCTGTCCTCCGTCCAGTCGCACCCACCTCCGACCACCGGCCCACGCCGCCGCCTCCAGGCCTCGCCGGCTTCGCCCCCTGCTCGGCCCCACTTGCCGCAGCTCCGGCCGGCGGACTCGCCGTGCCCCACGCTCGCTGGCCGCGGTCGGGTCCGTCCCGGTCCTTCGCCCGGCGCCGACGCCAACGCCCGTTAGCCCGCCCCTGTGGCCTGGGCTGATGGCATATGGGCCCCATGGCCCAGAGTGTTTATATATAAAAAAAATAAAAAAAAATAAAAAAATATATGTTTTAGTAATAAAAATAATTAGATTAATTAATCAATTAATTAATTAGATTAATCTGTTTTAATTAGGCTAATTACCTAGTTTAACTAATTAAAACTATTAGTTAGTTAAATGTGTCAATGACAATGGGGCCCACCCCCTGTTGACCAGTCAAACGTTGACTGGTCAACTGGGACCCCCAGGGCCCACATGTCGTCCTCTGTGTACACTGTTGTGTACACAGAGCTGGGTGCACCTAGCATTTAACCTTTATTTTCGAATTAATAATAATTGCAGAATATTAATAAAACTTTGAAAAATCATATAAAATAAATCGTAACTCGGATGAAAAGGTTTTAAATTTGAAAGTTGCTCAGAACGACGAGACGAATTTGAATAAGCAGTTCATTTGTCCGCCACACGTTTCTAGCATAGCGAACATGCAACTTTCCCCCTTCGGTTCGTCTGTTCAAAAACGCGAAACATCGGGAATACATTCCCGGATGTTTTTATCCTCGCCAGTATCACTTAATATCGTGTTAGGTCACACGTAGAACCGCGTTTTGCCATGTTATGCTTTGTGGTGCGAAGTTTGCTTTATATTTATTGTTTCTCCCCCTCTTCTCTCCGATAGACACCGGGACTGAGACTGCTGACGGTGCCACTGTGTTCGACGGCGTCGACGACGACCCCTCCTTCTTGCCAGAGCAACCAGGCAAGCCCCCCCCCCCTTGATCACCAGATATCGCCCATTCCCCTCTCTCTTATTCTTGCATTAGGTTTGCTACTGTTGTTGATTTGATAGCTCCTATTCTGTTGCATAGCCTGTCATTGTTTCTACAACTGGTGATACCATTACCTGCTATCCTAATGCTTAGTATAGGATGCTAGTATTGCATCAGTGGCCCTTCATTCTTGTCCGTTTGCCATGCTATACTATCGGGCCGTGATCACCTCGGGTGGTGATCACGGGTATATAATATACTATTACATACACATGATGATGATTCGGAGATGGGGGCTGAAGGGGCAGGTGGTTCCACACAGGTAGTGGTGGGCCTGCGTTCCCGACAGCCCCCTGATGGTTACTTTGTGGCGGAGCGACAGGGCGGGTTGCGACCACCTAGGAGACAGGTGGGCCTGGCCCTGGTCGTTATCCGTGGTTATTTCTTAATAACACGTTTAACGAGATCTTGGTATTTGATCTCAGTCTAGCCATTGGCCTATACGCACTAACCAGCTAAGGTAGCAATAGTTATGGGCACTCGACGTTGTGGTATCAGCCGAAGCCTTCTTGACGTCAGCGACCGAGCGGCGCGCGCCGGGTTGGATCGCGTAACGCAACTTCCTTAATAATGGAGGTTGCTAGGTCTGCTCACCGACCGCGTACGCAACGTGCAGGTGTGCGTTGGGCGATGGGCCCGGACCCCTGCGTGCCTAGGACTTAGACCGGCGTGCTGACCTCTTTGTTGTGCTTAGGTAGAGCTGCGACGTGTTGATCTTCCGAGGCCGGGCATGACCCTGGAAAGTGTGTCCGGCCAAATGGGATCGAGCGTGCTGGGTTATGTGGTGCACCCCTGCAGGGAAGTTAATCTATTCGAATAGCCGTGTCCCTCGGTAAAAGGACGACCCGGAGTTGTACTCTGACCTCATGACAACTAGCACTAGAGACTTAATAAAACACACCCAGACAAGTTCCAGATATAACTCGGTGGTTGCTCTCTCACAGGGTGATGTGCGGGAGGATCACCGGTTAGGTTTATGCTATACGATTTCACTTGGTGAACCTTCCAGCTACTCAAGACGGAAGCTGCCAGAAGCTTTGATACTTGTTACTATTCCATCTACTCTCTTCTACTGCTGCAAGACGGAGGCTGCCAGAAGCTTTGATACTTGTTACTATTCCATCTACTCTCTTCTACTGCTGCAAGATGGAGACTGCCAGAAGCGTAGTCTTCGATTGGATTAGCTACCCCCTCTTATTCTGGCATTCTGCAGTTCAGTCCACAGATATTACCCCCTTTATACAGATACCATTGCATAGTGTAGATCCTTGCTTGCGAGTACTTTGGATGAGTACTCACGGTTGCTTTGCTCCCCCTTTTCCCTCTTTTCCTCTTTTCTCGGATGACGCAACCAGATGGTGGAGTCCAGGAGGCAGATGATCCCGAGGATGTTTCTACGTGGAGTTCGGCTTCGAGGAGTAGTTAGGAGGTCCCAGGCAGGAGGCATTGCCTTTTCGATCGTTGCTATATTTGTGCTAGCCTTCTTAAGGCATACTTGTTTAACTTATGTCTGTACTCAGATATTATTGCTTCAGCTGACTCTTGTGTTTTTGAGCTTATGTATTCGAGCCCTCGAGGCCCCTGGCTTGTAATATAAAGCTTGTATTATTTTAATTTGTGTCTAGAGTTGTGTTGTGATATCTTCCAGTGAGTCCCTGAACTTGGTCGTACACATTTGCGTGCGTGATTAGTGTACGGTCAAATCAGGGGCGTCACAAGTTGGTATCAGAGCCGACTGCCTCTAGGAATCCCCCTTTCCAACTCCTTGGCCGAAGTTGAGTCTAGTCATTGAAAAACTTTTACTAACTTGGCTATGTGGCTTACGGGCCCAAGTTGGCATTGGGTGGTATTAGGATCTTTTACTCCTCGTCTATACTCTGGGACTCGGATCTCTCTTCAATTCGGGATAAATGAATTTTGCAAAATCTAACATTAGGATCTCGTTATCACTTTCACCCAGAGAGCACCTTATTATCGATGATCGTCTGCTGCACCAGAAGACCCTGAAGATACTCTCCGCTGTTAACCCGAGAACTTGTGTTCATCGTGTTTGCAATTCCCCTTCCACCGTCAACCCTTATGATAACTACATGCAGTTGTCATTCTTACATTCATCCCCAGTTGGTCTTGTTGTTACAAGATACCCCGAAATACTCGTCGTTGTTTCGATAATCCTTTGTGCCTACTGCCTTGCAGTTCCTTGTTGCGTGAATACACCTACAAATTAATCCTCACACATACCGAGGATTTGTTTCTCCCCTGTTGTTCATATGTTTCACTAAAGTCTTCGAAATCCTATTCGAGCTTTAGAAAATCCTCAACAACATATTTATCTTGAAATTCTTGCTTGCGTGCAATATGGTTAATCCCATAAGTCTGGCAATCTTATTGCCATCCTTGTCACTACCATTTCGATTCCGTTGATTCAAAATGTTGCGGATGCTCGCAATCCCCAATCAGATCCTAGAATTCATCCTTCCTACGCAGATGTCATTTTAAACCTGGTTGGATCTCGACCAATCAAATTGCCATCGATTGTATCCCTAAGCTTATTCAACTTATCCATCCTTGATCAGAGCGTTTGCTTCTGATCTCTTGATTCGGAAAACATAATTCCTTTGCATTTGGTTGAATTAGTTAGTTGTTTCTATAATCTGATCTCCTTTAATTATTTCTTCTTCTGGTTGAGTATCGATACTCACATCTGATTCCTTGCGGTCTGCCAGATCCTTTTGTGGATTATTATTTGACCGTTCCGACATATCAAAACCTTGAGTTCTTCCCCTGATACATAATGCCTTTGGTAAATTGTATCCTCTGCTTGGCCAACCATGCTCTGCTTTCGAGCTTGTGTTTTTACTTTTGAGACTGGTGGAATAGGTTACTAAGATGCCCGATGGGTTGAACCTATGCCTTCCCCTAATCCGTGAGAACCTGAAAGTTTTCACAAGTCATACTCTTCCGGAGTTCTACCATATAAAATTCCAACACTACAGTTTTATCAAAGCGAGAGGTGAATGAAATGATATGCATTAAAGAAGTGGGAATCGACCTTGAACTTTGTGTTCATGCCCATGAATATGATGTAGACCGTCTCGGAAGCTTCTTGCAAAATGATTATCCAGCTGTAGGATTCTTTCGGTATTCTTGAATTGATTCCTTACAATTATGGTTACGACCATGCTGTCCTGATTTGATATATCTGGTGGGAATTCATTCCAATGCCTCATCTATTTTTGGCAAGGTTGAAGTATCTACTGTCATAGGTCAATGACCCAGTTTTACTTCTAGCATGTTCTACCTTCGAGTATTACCCCCTGGTCTCGAAGATGTCTTGCCATTGCACCACATCTTACTAACCTTGTCGAAGTAATGTCTTTCCTTGTCGTAATCACTCTATGGGTTCAGGGTTGTTGTCAACCGAGGACACCGACTAGCGAAATTATTCCGCACTACAAATCCAATACCCCTAGTCTTTTATTGGGAAATTATGAACTCAATCTGGTCATTCCTAGACTATCGGCTGCATCCTGGTCTCGCTATCTTTTACTGTGCTACCTCGTCCTTCTCTAGTGCACGAATTCTTCAGTGTGTGAGCACGACTTACGTCGGGCTTTCAACATCATGTTGCTTGTCTCGAAAGGCAACGTTGGTTCCGAGCTTGCATCTTATATATTGATCCTATAACTTGCCACTTCGTCATTCCCTTGCGTTTTGCCATTGTCGTTTGATTGCATCCTCTTGAAACCTCCCGGCAAATGTGTCGGATCATCTTCAACACTTTGACTTCTTCCAAGATGTCAACTGCGTTCATGATGAGAAATACCATCCTTCCCCTCGATGATTTTTTTATATCATCGACAACACCCTTGACTTCCTTTCATCACGAACTTGTCCACATTATGATTACAACTTGCTCTCCATCTAGTGTTGTGTTCTGCATTGAAGTATTACTGTCTTTTATGTCGAGATTGTTGTGGGGATTGACCCACCTCTTAGAAATTCTCGGTATGACGATACTTCTCATCATCACCATTCTTCCTTGGTCCCCGTGTTAATTTCAACCGGGATACCAATATGCTAAAGATGTTGCTTGAGTTCTGCACTTCTAGCAACCCTATTTCTTTGAAGTTAACGATCGACAGTTCGTTCTTAGACTGTTGGTTATTGAATCATCACTCTAACATTGATCTTGCTGCCTAAGGTCATATTTCAGCCACACCTTTCACCTAATGATTAATGGTGTATGTTTTTCCTCGAGCATACAACATTATATCATTTGAATTGATAAGTGTCATCCTCTTGTTCACATTATTATGGAAATCCCTCCGTTTGGAATTCTCGATGAATTGTCGCTGAGCCCATCAGCCGACTCCTCATCCTCTCCTTGGTTTAATGATGAACTATTGTTTCGGGAACCTGCTCCCATAGTTCATTTTGTTGGGGAACGTAGTATTTTAAATTTTGCCTACGATCACGCAAGATCTATCTAACAGATGCATAGCAACGAGAGGGAGAGTGTGTCTACGTACCCTCGTAGACCGGGAGCGGAAGCGTCAAGTGACGCGGTTGATGTAGTCGAACTTCTTCGCGATCCAACCGATCAAGCACCAAACGTACGGCACCTCCGCGTTCAGCACACGTTCAGCTTGATGACGTCCCACGAGCTCTTGCTCTACTTGAGCTTCATGGGAGAGTTTCGTCAGCACGACGGCGTGGTGACGGATATGATGAAGTTACCGGCGCAGGGCTTCGCCTAAGCACTGCGACAGTATGACCGAGGTGTGTTTCTGTGGAGGGGGGCACCGCACACGGCTAAAACAATTCAACTTGTGTGTCTTTGGGTGCCCCCTGCCCCCGTATATAAAGGAGCAAGGGGGAGGCCGGCCGGCCCCCTATTGGCGTGCCTAGGAGGAGCAATCCTACTAGGAATAGGATTGCAATCCTATTCCTAGTAGGAACTACCAAAAGGGAGAAGGGGGAAAGGAAGGAGAGGGAGAAGGAGAAGGAAAGGGGTGCCGCCCCCCTCCTTCCTTGTCCAATTCGGACCAAGGGGTGGGGGGCGTGCGGCCCAGTCCTGGCCCTCCTTCCCTTTTTCTCCTATGGCCCATTAAGGCCCATAGCTTCCCCAGGGGGTTCCGGTAACCCCCCCTGGTACTTCGGTAAATTCCAAAACTTTACGGAACACTTACGGTGTCCGAATATAGTCGTCCAATATATCAATCTTTACGTCTCGGACATTCCGAGACTCCTCATCATGTCCGTGATCTCATCCGGGAATCCGAACTACCTTCGGTACATCAAAACTCATAAACTCATAATACCGATCGTCATCAAACGTTAAGTGTGCGGACCCTACGGGTTCGAGAACTATGTAGACATGACCGAGACTCATTTCCGGTCAATAACCAATAGCAGAACCTGGATGCTCATATTGGCTCCTACATATTCTATGAAGATCTTTATCGGTCAAACCGCATAACAACATACGTTGTTCCTTTTGTTATCGGTATGTTACTTGCCCGAGATTCGATCGTCGGTATCTCTATACCTAGTTCAATCTCGTTACCGGCAAGTCTCTTTACTCGTTCCGTAATACATCAACTCGTGACTAACTCATTAGTCATTTGCTTGCAAGGCTTATGTGTATTACCGAGAGGGCCCAGAGATACCTCTCCGACACTGGGAGTGACAGATCCTAGTCTTGATCTATGCCAACTCCATGAATACTTTCGGAGACACCTGTAGAGCATCTTTATGATCACCCAGTTACATTGTGACGTTTGATAGCACACAAGGTGTTCCTACGGTATTCGGGAGTTGCATAATCTCATAGTCATAGGAACATGTATAACACTACACCACAACACTGATGCAATGGCATCTAAACTGCCGCGAGAAAGCACTTTAGGCGGCAGGCTGTCTGCCGGGATAGTATTTCTCCCGGCAGATAGAACCGCCACGAGAACGGCTGCCGGGGATTACTTCTCCCGGCAGATAAAATATTCCCGGCAGTTACACTGCCCTAGCGCATCTATTTGCCGGCAGTTTCTTTTCTCCTGGCAGATTGGGCAGGACACGTGGTACATCAGTTACTGGCAGTAAAACTGCCGGCAGAAGACATTTGACCCGGCAGTTTTTTTGCCAGGATGTAGATTTCACTACCTAATTGATCTAGGCGCCCCCTATATATATCTAATATCCATTTAATATGCTCAAGCAATCAGGACATATCAGACATACAATTTATACATACTTCAATCAAAGTCACATATATGCTTCATCCATACACTTCAATCAAAATAACATCAGGCCTCATCCAGTACCTTAAAGCTTCATTCGATAAACATATATAACGGCCATACACATATATATAAGGAGGTTGTGCAGCCACAAAATGTACAGTACATATATGCTTAACCAGCAAAATGAGGTAGTGCCACAATGGAGAAGTACATGTGTTCTGGGCGTGCCACATGACCAAAATGAGCAGAGTGGCTTAACAACCAGCAAAATGAGCGGAGCAACTGTCCAAGTTTCACAAATTAAACAAGCATATTACATAAATCACTCCACCAATTTTTTGTAGGTCTTCCAAATCTTCAGGAGCTTGAAAATCTTCCAAACCTCCATCGACTTGTGTACCTTTGGGAAACCTGCAACAGATAGATACACAAAAGGGAGCTCTCATTTCAGAATTTAAAGTAGCATTGAAGTTGGCATGCTACAGATTAACTCAAGGAACATGTACAGTGACCTGGAGAGTAGTCATTCTTTGCATCTCAAGGAATAATGACACATGTACAAAAGAATACACCATACAGAGACAATATGGTAAATGCAAAATGGGATAAATACAAAATGGAACTCTGTGACTTAACATGCAACTGTTAGAAAGGGTAAATAAAAAATGGGATAAATAGAAAAAGCTCAATGGCAGATCCATAACTGGACTATCTTTTGGAAAAATAGAAACCACTTCCGCTTGTCGTTTCTGTACCTTTGGTACTAAACAAACAGGACAACAAGTATATAGAGATAATAGTGGAAGATGTTAAATCCTAAACCAGACAATAGTGTACATTCAATTCAGAAATAGTAAATTTTCAACAACAAATTTAGAGTTGGACTAGCATTTAAGAACAAATCAAGAACTTTGTCAACTAATCAAGAGAAACATGTATATTACCTCCTCAACCTACTTGTGGTCGCATTCCTGCTTTTTCCATGGACTTGTCCACTTCCAACTGCATACATAGAAGCAAAGCTTTTTAAGCAATCAACCCTCATAGTAATTGGTAAGTTTAATCATAGCAGCATAAGAACAAAAGCTCACATGTTTGTATGGCCATGCGATACATCGCCCTTGAGCTTGCCCCATGGTGGTCATGTTCCCAACACCACGAGGTAGTATAGCATCCCTTTTTATTACATAGTTCACTGCAACCTCACAATATTCAGAGCCAAGCTCCTGACCACCTACCACCTTTCTCCGATCAATTGATAGAATGGTTGCTTTTGCCACTGGGATACTATGATCTCGATAAACATTATACAGGATCACATCCTTTCCTTTCTGAGTAAGCATGAAAAAGAACTCAGATAAGCGGAATTGTCTTTGTCATCCTAAACAGTGAAGAGCAACAAAATATAAACAAAGTACAATCTAACCTGCTGATTTTTTTGTGTGATTGCCACATCCTTACTTTGTTGTGTGAGCCCTGTTGCCTTCTTCTTTTGCAAAATGGTTGCTTCCTTCTCTTGCAGCACCTCATGTAGAGCGGTACTAGAAAGTACAAAGTTTTTCTGAGTGGGTGCTGGTAACTTCTTTTGCAAGGTTGCTTCTTGAGCCTTCTTATGCAAAATGATTGCTTCTTTCTCTTGCCGCAACTCAAGGCTGCGGGTGGCAGATTCTGCACTCTGTTCATGCTCATGCCCCCCTTCCTTTCCATACCCCCCTTCATCTCCATATCCACCTCCATGTCCACCTTCATATCCATCTTCATGTCGATATCCACATCCATGGCCACCTTCATATCCATAGCCACCACCATGGCCACTTCCATATCCATATCCAGAGTGAGACAAGTCATACTCTGGATTGAACTGAATATTTTGCCGCACATTTGATCGTAACAGTCTCCTCATTTGTTGAAGTTCATCCTTTAGAGTTGTAACTACTGTTTGGAAATTATTCTCTAGTTGATCTACACGCTCGACAAGAATTGCATTTGATTGCCGAGCTTCTTTTGCTTCTTCCTCGGCCATTTGAAGCTTCGTGGATTTCAGCTTTCTAGTACCCGGCATGCCCAAATTTGCAGCACTTGGTCCTAGACCTATACACCTCACATACCCATTCCTCTCCTTTCCTACGACATGCGAGAAGAGGTCACCTTGCTGGATGCCTTTTTCTAAAAGTTCTGGACGCTCATTTGACTTCTCTTCTATCTTTTTCTACAAGACAGAACATATGATCCATGAACACATCAGCAACATAGTGTCTACTAAAGACTATAATTCCAATGTTCTAGAAAAAACTAACAAGTACAAAGCCTAAATATTGCTGCAACTCAAAATACTTACAAACATAGTTGCTGCAGCCACATTTGAAGGGGCACCAGTCTTCTTGCACGTGTGTGTTTCTATAAACAGTTCATGTCTCTGAGGGGGATATCCATTCTTCTTATGCTACATTTATTTTCTTATAATTAGTTCATAACACTCAAGAAAGGTGCAAAATAGAGTTGTGTAAGTAAGATCAATATATACCATTTCATGAGAAACACGAGCATGACTTTTGCTCCCTGATGTATGCAATAATTCCATCTCCATTCGATTTTTTCTTCCTTGCTCGCTACGTTGCTACAAATATTGATCCAATGAATTGTAAATTAGAACCAAACTGGAGGAAAGTGCACATATATTTTCTTGCAACATACCTTCCCTGCTTCAGTTTTCCAAAAAGCAACAAGCTCTTTCCAATCAGTTGGGCTAACTCTGTTATCTGGGACAACTTCAAGTTCCTCATCGGTCATCTTATCATCAAAATACAAAGTCTTCAACTCAGATTTGAAATCCCTCCATTTCTTCGCAGCACTTCCCATTACCCAATCCTTCAGTTTGTCATCCACAACATAGTACATCTGCTTTCAAACAAGTGTAAATGGAGAGTGTAAGGATGATGTATTAGATAAAGGGGAAAATTATACTACAAGTCATCTAGAGATAAAGAGCAAGTTAAACCAGAAATCATAGAGTATACCTTTAAGGTTTTCCACAAATGATTTTTTTGCTCAACATCAACCTTTGTCCAATCATTATGCCCAAGAGATATTTTACTTTTCACAAGTGTGGAGATGAAGTTTGAAAACTCCGAGGCATTGTCCCCAATAGGTTGTCCAACATCATTATACTCCACACGAATTGGTGGGACTGTCCCCAATCTATCATAGACATTATGCATTCTAGTGCGCTTTTTCCTCTTCTTCCCCTTTGTTTCTTGATCCAACTCATGGTCTAAACATGGAAAATAGTTACTAGGCTATCTATCATGTAACTAACAGTCTATATACATAGATTTTAGAGCTACATACCTTCATGCTCTTCAATGCTGTCACTTGGCATGTCCTCAACATCTCTAGTCGTTTGGGACCTAAGAACTCGAGTTACTTCAATAGTAGGCTTTTCTGCGATGCTCTACACATAACGAAACAAGATATGTAAGACTGAAGTAATGGATGCAATAACCAAATAGAAGCATGGTATATCACCTTCTTCCTTTTAGTTTGTCGCTGACTAGCTTTGCCTGTAGCAATTTCGTTAGCATCTGCAAATCTGAAGGACCCAAATCGTGCAAAATCCTCACTGTTTCTTGCTTTGAGATTCGCTAGCCTCTCTTCCTCTCGTGCGTTAGCATTGTCTTCGTCTCTTCCTTTTTCCATTTTTTTTCCTGAAAAGAAAATTTATAGCAGATTAGAATTGACACATTGGATGTCAAGTATATAAGCATGTAACTGAAAAATGAAAGGAAAAGACACACACTTTGGTTGCTGAACTACAGGAACAAGTGTTCCATCTATATCTGTCCTAGTACGAGGTATATTTCTAACATCAACACTAAGATCTACATTGGCATCCAGATCAGCGACTGTCACAGTAGGTGCATCATGGTGGTCAAAATCTTCATCTCCCAGTCCAAACATATCATACAGGTCTCGTGGATGAGGAAAGCTTCTAACAGAATACCAATCTTTATCAAGCTTATCTTGCACATAGTACACTTGGCTTGCTTGCGATGCCAAAATGAAAGGTTCGTCAGACTTGAGTAAATGCTTGAAGTTAACATGTGTGACACCAAGATCATCAACTTGAACCCACTTGTCTTCTGCATTGTTGTCAACCCAATCACATTTGAAAAGCACAATACTTCCTTTGTTGTTATAATTTAACTCAAGGATTTCAGTTATCACACCATAATATATTTTATTCCTGACCATAAGATTTTCATTATCTTCACTTGTGGGAGACAAAATCTGAGATACAAGAGCAACCCCGCTGCTTTGGGTAGGTCTTCCCTGATCATACGAATTTGTGTGGAAATTGTACCCATCTATGGTATAGCTATTACACTTCCTTGCAGCTAAGAAGGGCCCGTTAGCTAAAGTTCGAATCTCTTCAGAAATATCTTCACCATTCGCAATTAGTTGTGCCACATGGAGCTTAAACCACTCATGGAATTTCTCATGGCGAATGCGACTAATCTTTAACTTATTCCCGTGGCCAATCAAAGTTAAATAGGCATCATACTTGCTGCAGGAATTAAGTATACAAATTCAGCAATATGACAGATATCGTTCATAGGCTCAAATGGAAGAAATTCTTAGAAATAAAATACCTCAAATATGAATCTATGTGATCATAATTAAACAAAACATATCGATGTGCTTGCAGCCATGACTTGTGATCTAAGGTCACTATATGCTTTCCAGCCAAAAATCGACCCTTGTTGGTAAAAAATGGCATAGTAGATACATTGGTCTCAGGGGCGTCATTTCTACATTTTCTGTTAAATCTAGTCTCACAGCCATGTAAATAACGGGAGCAGAATGTAAGGCTCTCATCAAACACATAGCCCTCTGCAATTGACCCCTCGGGGTGGCTCTTGGTACGAACAAACCCCTTTAGCTTCATATTATACCTATATAGTATATACATAAGATATATCAGATTATTTTGGAGAAGAGCAAGAAACCATATGATGCAAAGAAAATAGGTTTATAGGGATGACCTTTCTACTGGATACATGCTACTGTACTTTATTGGCCCCCCTAGCCTCACTTGCGTTGGAAGATGAACCATCAAGTGGACCATCAGATCAAAAAATGATGGTAGAAATATGGCCTCAAGAATGCTCAAGGTCTCAGCTATTTCTCCCTCAAGCTTCTCCATGTCACTTATGCTAATGACAGGTGAATATATTTTCTTGAAGAATCTGCTGACACGAACCAAGGCAACACCAACTTCCTTTGGCAATGTGTCCCGAACAGCTAGCGGAAGCAATTGCTGCAAAAGAATGTGATTGTCATGGCTCTTCAACCCAACGATCTTTTTCTGCTTCACAAGGACATTCCGGCGTATATCAGATGCACACCCATCAGGGAACCTAGCTTCCTTTAAAATTTCGCAAAATAGTTTCTTCTTTTCATTGTCCATTGCGTAGGGTGCAGCAGGCAAATCAAATTGTTCACCTACTGGGACAGGTTGGAGAGCTTTTCTTATTCCAAGATGCTCTAGATCTCTACGAGAGCTATAATCATCTTTTGATTTTCGATCCATGCATAGAAGTGTGTTAATTATATTTTCACATACATTCTTTTCAATGTGCATTGCATCAAGATTATGAGGCTGCAGCAAGTCTTTCCAGTATCTCAACCTAAACCAAATGGATTTTCTTTTCCGAACCATTGGTGGTTCGCCAACCTTGCGCTTCTTAGTGGTTGTTTTCCCGGAAGGGTCCTTTCCAAAAACAGTCTTCATATTTTCAGTGAGGGCCAAAACTTCCTCTCCAGTAAGTGGTACAGGTGCTGTCCCTAATTCCACACCATCAAAGGATTCTTCATCAAATCTGTATTCATGGTTAGGATCAAGAAACCTTCGATGACCCATATAGCAAAATTTCTTGCCTTCCTTCAACCGAAGAGAGCAAGTATGTGAGCCACACAATGGACATCCAAATTCACCCGAGGTTACAATCCCGAATAGAGTGCATAAGCCTGGGAGGTCTGATGTAGTTGACAATACAGCAGCACGCAGGTTGAAGGGTTTACCGGTTGAGGCATCATAGGTTCTAACACCCTCCTCAAAAAGCGAGTTCAAATCATCAATAAGTGGTTCAAGAAAGACATCTGTATCTCTCCCAGGTGACCTTGGACCAGGAATTAGCAAAGAGAGGATGAAATTATGTTGCTTCATGCACAACCAAGGAGGAAGATTCAATGGAATTACTACAACAGGCCAGACACTATAGGATAACTTCATTGTCCTAAATGGATTTGGACCATCAGCTCCTACAAGCAGCCTCATGTTGCGACTATCTTTAGCAAAATCTGGATACTTGCCATCAAAGTCCTTCCAAGCAGGTGCATCCGCTGGATGCCTTATTAGTCCATCTCTTGTACGTTCTTCAGCATGCCATCTGCAGTCCGCTGCACTCTTTGGGGACACAAAAAGGCGTTGTAGCCTCTTCTTTATTGGAAAATAACGAAGAACCTTCCTTGGGACCTTGTGTACATGTTTCCCGTCAAGGCTATTCTTTTCAGATTTCCACTGAGAAGTTTTGCATGTAGGACAAATATCCTTATTTGCATGTTCCTTCCAGAACAAAATGCAATCATTCTCACATGCATGAATTTTTATATAACCAAGCTCAAGACATTTTATCATCTTCTTAGCTTCATAATAGTTTTTGGGTAGCTTTGCTGTTGGAAAGGCCTCCTTTAGCAACTCTAGCAGTATGTCGAAACTTTTATCACTCCAACCTCCAAGAGATTTTGTATGGAGTAACCTAACAACGAAACGTAGCTTTGAGAAGGTTGTGCACCCTGGATAAAGCTCCTCCCTATCATCAGCTATGAATTGTCGGAAAGCATCTTCATCCTTCTTCTTTTTCTTCTCTAGAAGTGGGTCGACGCCCTCAGGCTCTACATCTTGGTGACTTGGATCCTCCCCACTAATATCACTAAAATCCCCATTTTGATGTGCTATATCTTGAATCATTTCAAGCATCTCATCATAGTCATCTAGGTCAATCTCCTCTTGGAAATCATCAGGTTGAACCTCATCATGGTCACTCTCGGATGCAAGAGGTGATGATGCCTCCCCATGATATATCCATCTTTTGTACCCACTAATAAACCCATCGCATAACAAGTGCTCATAGACAACACTAGCTTCAAACCAACAGCAGTTCAAGCAAATTCTACAAGGACATAGTATAGTGTTCCCTCTTGCTGAATGAGTAAAAGCAAAATCTATGAATTTCTCTACCCCGTCTATATATGCTTGTGTATTTCTAGCTTTATCCATCCAACTCTTGTCCATTCTTGACCAGTTTCACTAAAATGGCCTAACATGCGAAAGAAAGTATACTTCTATTAAGGAAAAAATCTAGTAACAAAATGGATATCATCAATATCTAGTACAGCCAACAAGAAATACAATACGAAGAAGAAATGCCATCACACAACAGAATATAATTAACTTAAACATGTCATTTCAGAAAATACAAAAACCAGAATAGTAGTAAGAATGTCAGCATCTATGTCATAAAAGCATAGCACCCCTGTTCTGTCCACATATCCTATTTCGCAAAGCACAAACAAATATGGTACTACTTTGGGGCATCAACTAAACAAACAAAGACTTAAATAACTAGATTTCATTCATCCCAAATTAAATGAACTCCAAAGCTCAATTAAACAACTTAGTCAGGTGTCAATTAACCTAATGAAGGGCTACTAATGAACTCCAAAACTTGCTTTCTTTCATCTCAAATTAAATGAACCTGTTTTTTTGCTATTATTACACCAAAGCAATTAAAAATTGATGCTTTGTTCTAACTGACGGAATAGTTCAGTGCTTCACTTTCAGAACAAAACAAGGCACACACAAATTGCTACAAAACCTCACCTTAGTACAGGAGGCAGCGATGTTCAGCAGGCAAAGCTGCTCGCTGGGAGGAGGGCTTGTGGAGGAGACAGACCCAGCCGTGACTTGATGCTCGATGAAGCCTGCTCGGGGAGGAACACCACTGTACAACAGCTGCTGCGATGAAGCGCTTCCACGGAGGATGGTGTCCGCCCGTGGTGTGGCTTGACGATGACGATGGTGGCCGACGGGGTGCTCGGAGATGCTGCTCTGGAGTAGGGTGACGACGGTAGTGGTCGGCAGCAGGACGCAGTGGCTGTTGGGCGGCGGAGGGGGAGGGGCGGAGTGTTTCCGCGCGCGTACGTGATGGGGGCAACGGCGGCAGTGGTTTGCTGGTTGGGGCGGCGGCGGATTGCGGTCCAGTGGAGGAAGGATTGGAGCTGCGGCGGTGAGGGGGTACGCCGACGCGTGGATTGCGGCGGTAGAGGAGCTGCGGCGGTGAGGGGGTACGCCGGCCGTCGGGGCGGGAGAGGGCACGATGGTCGAGCGCGGAGGCGGCCGCGCGGTGGTCGAGCGCGGAGGCGGCCGCGCGATGGTGTAAGCAAGCGAGGTAGCTAGGTTTCGGGGCGGCGTCGGCGGTCGATCTGGTGGAGGGCAGGGGATTTGGGGTAGGGTTCTGGATCTGGTCGTGGAGGCAGGGGATTTGGGGGCAGGGGATTTGGGGGTCGATCTGGTGGAGGGCCGGCATTATTATTTCTCATATGGGCCAAAATTCGCGCGCTTTTTTTCCTCTGGCGCGCGCTTATTAGGGCACTTTTCCCGTTTCGCGCCAAAGACGGTCTCCGGCATGGGCCGGCAGATTGTGGGCCGAGATTTCGTTCTCCCGGCAGACAGTGGGCCGTGAAATGTACCGGCAGTGCAGATGCCGTTGTGGCTAAAGTTCTCCCGGCAGTTACACTGCCGCAACGTGCTTCTAGCGGCAGTAACACATGTCCCGGCAGTCCATTTGCCCTTAAACAGGGTTTTCTCCCGGCAATTAACTGCCCCCAATCAAGTGTTGTGGTGTAGTGTAAGTCATGAAGAAAGCAATAGCAGTAAAACTAAACGATCATAGTGCTCAGCTAACGGATGGGTCTAGTCCATCACATCATTCTCCTAATGATGTGATCTCATTAATCAAATGACAACTCATGTATATGGCTAGGAAACATAGCCATCTTTGATCAATGAGCTAGTCTAGTAGAGGCATACTAGGGAAATACTATTTTGTCTATGTATTCACACATGTACTAAGTTTCCGGTTAATACAATTCTAGCATGAATAAAGGACATTTATCATGATATAAGGAAATACAAATAACATCTTTATTATTGCCTCTAGGGCATATTTCCTTCAGTCTCCCACTTGAACTAGAGTCAATAATCAAGATTACAAAGTAATGATCCTCACACCCATGGAGTCCTGGTGCTGATCATGTTTTGCCCGCGGAAGAGGCTTAGTCAACGGGTCTGCAACATTCAGATCCGTATGTATTTTGCAGATCTCTATGTCTCCCTCCTTGACTAGATCGCGGATGGAATTGAAGCGTCTTTTGATGTGCTTTGTTCTCTTGTGAAACCTGGATTCCTTCGCTAAGGCTATTGCTCCAGTGTTGTCACAAAAGATTTTCATTGGACCCGATGCATTAGGTATTACACCTAGATCGGATATGAACTCCTTCATCCAGACTCCTTCATTTGCTGCTTCCGAAGCAGCTATGTATTCCGCTTCACACGTAGATCCCGCCACGACGCTCTGCTTGGAACTGCACCAACTGACAGCTCCACCGTTCAATAAAAATACATATCCGGTTTGTGACTTAGAGTCATCCGGATCAGTGTCAAAGCTAGAATCAACGTAACCGTTTACGACGAGCTCTTTGTCACCTCCATATACGAGAAACATATCCTTTGTCCTTTTCAGGTATTTCAGGAAGTTCTTGACCGCTGTCCAGTGATCCACTCCTGGATTACTTTGGTACCTCCCTGCTAGACTTATAGCAAGGCACACATCATGTCTGGTACACAACATTGCATACATGATAGATCCTATGGCTGAGGCATAGGGAATGACTTTTATTTTCTCTCTATCTTCTGCAGTGGTCGGGCATTGAGTCTTACTCAACTTCATACCTTGTAACACAGGCAAGAACCCTTTCTTCGACTGATCCATTTTGAATTTCTTCAAAACTTTATCAAGGTATGTGCTTTGTAAAAGTCCAATTAAGCGTCTTGATCTATCTCTATAGATCTTGATGCCTAATATATAAGCAGCTTCACCAAGGTCTTTCATTGAAAAACTTTTATTCAAGTATCCTTTTATGCTATCCAGAAATTCTATATCATTTCCAATCAACAATATGCCATCCACATATAATATCAGAAATGCTACAGAGCTCCCACTCACTTTCTTGTAAATACAGGCTTCTCCAAAAGTCTGTATAAAACCATATGCTTTGATCACCTCATCAAAGCATATATTCCAACTCCGAGATGCTTGCACCAGTCCATAGATGGATCGCTGGAGCTTGCATACTTTGTTAGCACCTTTTGGATTGACAAAATCTTCTGGTTGCATCATATACAACTCTTCTTTGAGATATCCATTCAGGAATGCAGTTTTGACATCCATTTGCTATATTTCCTAATCATAAAATGCGGCAATTGCTAACACGATTCGGACAGACTTAAGCATCGCTGCAGGTGAGAAAGTCTCATCGTAGTCAACTCCTTGAACTTGTCGAAACCCTTTCACAACAAGTCGAGCTTTGTAAACAGTAACATTACCGTCTGCGTCGGTCTTCCTCTTGAAGATCCACTTATTTTCGATGGCTTGCCGATCATCGGGCAAGTCAACCAAAGTCCACACTTTGTTCTCATACATGGATCCCATCTCAGATTTCATGGCCTCAAGCCATTTTTGCGGAATCTGGGCTCATCATCGCTTCCTCATAGTTCGTAGGTTCATCATGGTCTAGTAACATGACTTCCAGAACTGGGTTGCCGTACCACTCTGGTGCGGAACGTACTCTGGTTGATCTACGACGTTCAGCAGAAACTTGATCTGAAGTTTTATGATCATCATCATTAGCTTCCTCACTAATTGGTGTAGGAATCACTGGAACAATTTTCTGTGATGTACTACTTTCCAATTCAGGAGAAGGTACAATTACCACATCAAGTTCTACTGTCCTCCCACTCACTTCTTTCGAGAGAAACTCCTTCTCTAGAAAGGATCCATTCTTAGCAACGAATATCTTGCCTTCGGATCTGTGATAGAAGGTGTACCCAACAGTCTCTTTTGGGTATCCTATGAAGACACATTTCTCCGACTTGGGTTTGAGCTTATCAGGTTGAAGCTTTTTCACGTAAGCATCGTAGCCCCAAACTTTAAGAAACGACAACTTTGGTTTCTTGCCAAACCATAGTTCATAAGGTGTCATCTCAACGGATTTAGATGGTGCCCTATTTAACGTGAATGCAGCTGTCTCTAAAGCATAACCCCAAAACGATAGTGGTAAATCGGTAAGAGACATCATAGATCGCACCATATCCAATAAGGTACGGTTACGACGTTCAGACACACCATTACGCTGTGGTGTTCCGGGTGGCGTGAGTTGTGAAACTATTCCACATTGTTTCAAATGAAGACCAAACTCGTAACTCAAATATTCACCTCCACGATCAGATCGCAGAAACTTTATTTTCTTTTTACGATGATTCTCTACTTCACTCTGAAATTCTTTGAACTTTTCAAATGTTTCAGACTTGAGTTTCATTAAGTAGATATACCCATATCTGCTCAAATCATCAGTGAAGGTCAGAAAATAACGATACCCGCCGCGAGCCTCAACACTCATTGGTCCGCATACATCAGTATGTATGATTTCCAACAAATCTGTTGCTCGCTCCATAGTTCCGGAGAACGGAGTTTTAGTCATCTTGCCCATGAGGCATGGTTCGCAAGCACCAAGTGATTCATAATCAAGTGATTCCAAAAGTCCGTCACTATGGAGTTTCTTCATGCGCTTTACACCAATATGACCTAAACGGCAGTGCCACAAATAAGTTGCACTATCATTATTAACCTAGCATCTTTTGGCTTCAATATTATGAATATGTGTATCACTACAATCGAGATCCAATAAGAATAGACCACTCTTCAAGGGTGCATGACCAAAAAAGATATTATTCATAAAAATAGAACAACCATTATTCTCTGATTTAAATGAATAACCGTCTCGCAACAAACAAGATCCAGATATAATGTTCATGCTCAACACTGGCACCAAATAACAATTATTTAGGTCTAAAACTAATCCGAAGGTAGATGTAGAGGTAGCGTGCCGACGACGATCACATCGACTTTGGAACCATTTCCCACGCGCATCGTCACCTCGTCCTTAGCCAATCTTCGTTTAATCCGTAGTCCCTGTTTCGAGTTACAAATATTAGCAACCGAACCGGTATCAAATACCCAGGTACTACTACGAGCATTAGTAAGGTACACATCAAGAACATGTATATCACATATACCTTTGTTCACCTTGCCATCCTTCTTATCCGCCAAATACTTGGGACAGATCCTGCTTCCAGTGTCCAATCCCTTTGCAGTAGAAGCACTTAGTTTCAGGCTTGGTTCTAGACTTGGGTTTCTTCGCGGGAGCAGCAACAGTCTAGCTATTCTCCTAGAAATTCCCTTTCTTTCCCTTGCCCTTTTTCTTGAAACTAGTGGTATTGTTAACCATCAACACTTGATGCTCCTTTTTTATTTCTACCTCCGCAACTTTGAGCATAGCGAAGAGCTCGGGAATTGTCTTCTACATCCCTTGGATATTATAGTTCATCACGAAGCCTTTATAGCTTGGTGGCAGTGATTGAAGAACTCTATCAATAACACTATCCTCGTCAACTTGGCAACCAAGTTGAGTCATATGATTGTAGTGCCCATACATTGTGAGCAAGTGTTCACTGATAGAACTATTCTCCTCCATCTTGCAGCTGTAGAACTTATTGGAAATCTCATATTTCTCAATCCGGGCATTTGTTTGAAATATTAACTTCAACTCCTGGAACATCTCATATGGTCCATGACATTCAAAACGTCGTTGAAGTCCCGGTTCTAAGCCGTAAAGCATGGCACACTGAACTATCGTGTAGTCATCAGACCGCGTCTGCCAGACGTTCAAAGCATCTACATTGGCGGGAGGGGGCTTGTCACCTAGCGGTGCTTCAAGGACATAATTCTTCTGTGCAGCAATGAGGATAATCCTCAAGTTACGGACCCAGTCTGTGTAATGGCTACCATCATCTTTCAACTTAGCTTTCTCTAGGAATGCATTAAAATTGAAAGGAACGGTAGCACGGGCCATTGATCTACGACAACATAGATATGCAAAAACTATCAGGACTAAGTTCATGATAAATTAAAGTTCAATTAATCATATTACTTAAAGAACTCCCACTTAGATAGACATCCCTCCGGTCATCTAAATGATCACGTGATCCAAATCAACTAAACCATGTCCGATCATCACGTGAGATGGAGTAGTTTCAATGGTGAACATCTTATGTTGATCATATCTACTATATGATTCACGATCAACCTTTCGGTCTCTAGTGTTCCGAGGCCATATCTGCATATGCTAGGCTCGTCAAGTTTAACCCGAGTATTCTGCGTGTGCAAAACTGGCTTACACCTGTTGTATTTGAATGTAGAGCTTATCACACCCGATCATCACGTGGTGTCTCGGCACGACGAACTTTCGCAACGGTGCATACTCAGGGAGAACACTTATACCTTGAAATTTAGTAAGGGATCATCTTATAATGCTACCGTCGTTCTAAGCAAAATAAGAAGCATAATAAGATAAACATCAAATGCAATCAAAATATGTGACATGATATGGCCATCATCATCTTGTGCTTTTGATCTCCATCTTCAAAGCATCGTCATGATCACCTTCGTCACCGGCGCGACACCTTGATCTCCATCGTAGCATCGTTGTCGTCTCGCCAACTATTGCTTCTACGACTATCGCTACCGCTTAGTGATAAAGTAAAGCAATTACATGGCGATTGCATTTCATACAATAAAGCGACAACCATATGGCTCCTGCCAGTTGCCGATAACTTTACAAAACATGATCATCTCATACAAAACCGTATAACTCATCATGTCTTGACCATATCAAATCACAACATGCCCTGCAAAAATAAGTTAGACGTCTTCTACTTTGTTTTTGCAAGTTTTACGTGGCTGCTACGGGCTTAGCAAGAACCGTTCTTACCTACGCATACAAAAACCACAACGATGTTTCGGCAAGTATGTTTTGTTCTAACCTTCACAAGGACCGGGCGTAGCCACACTTGATTCAGCTAAAGTGAGAGAGACAGACACCTGCCAGTCACCTTTAAGCAACGAGTGCTCATAATGGTGAAACCAGTCTCGCGTAAGCGTACGCGTAATGTCGGTCCGGACCGTTTCATCTCACAATACCGCCGAAGCAAAGTATGACATGATGGTAAGCAGTATGACTAGTATCGCCCACAACTCATTGTGTTCTACTCGTGCATATCATCTACGCATAGACTTGGCTCTGATACCAATGTTGGGGAACGTAGTATTTTAAATTTTTCCTACGATCACGCAAGATCTATCTACGAGATGCATAGCAATGAGAGGGAGAGTGTGTCTACGTACCCTCGTAGATCGGGAGCGGAAGCGTCAAGTGACGCGGTTGATGTAGTCGAACTTCTTCGCGATCCAACCGATCAAGCACCGAACGTACGGCACCTCCGCGTTCAGCACACGTTCAGCTTGATGACGTCCCACGAGCTCTTGATCCAGTTGAGCTTCACGGGAGAGTTTCGTCAGCACGACGGCGTGGTGATGGATATGATGAAGTTACCGGCGCAGGGCTTCGCCTAAGCACTGCGACAGTATGACCGAGGTGTGTTTTTGTGGAGGGGGCACCGCACACGGCTAAAACAATTCAACTTGTGTGTCTTTGGGTGCCCCCCTGCCCCGGTATATAAAGGAGCAAGGGAGGAGGCCGGCCGGCCCCTATTGGCGCGCCTAGGAGGAGCAATCCTACTAGGAATAGGATTGCAATCCTATTCCTAGTAGGAACTATCAAAAGGGAGAAGGGGGAAAGGAAGGAGAGGGAGAAGGAGAAGGAAAGGGGCGCCGGCCCCCCTGCTTCCTTGTCCAATTTGGACCAAGGGGTGGGAGGCGCGCGGCCCAGCCCTAGCCCTCCTTCCCTCTTTCTCCTATGGCCCATTAAGGCCCATAGCTTCCCCAAGGGGTTCCGGTAACCCCCCCGGTCCTCCGTAAATTCCGAAACTTTACGGAACACTTCCGGTGTCCGAATATAGTCGTCCAATATATCAATCTTTACATCTCGGACATTCCGAGACTCCTCGTCATGTCCGTGATCTCATCCGGAACTCCGAACTACCTTCGGTTCATCAAAAACTCATAAACTCATAATACCGATCGTCATCAAACGTTAAGCGTGCGGACCCTACGGGTTCGAGAACTATGTAGACATGACCGAGACTCATTTCCGGTCAATAACCAATAGCGGAACCTGGATGCTCATATTGGCTCCTACATATTCTACGAAGATCTTTATCGGTCAAACCGCATAACAACATACGTTGTTCCTTTTGTCATCGGTATGTTACTTGCCCGAGATTCGATCGTCGGTATCTCTATACCGAGTTCAATCTCGTTACCAGCAAGTCTCTTTACTCGTTCTGTAATACATCATCTCGTGACTAACTCATTAGTCATTTGCTTGCAAGGCTTATTATGATGTGTATTATCGAGAGGGCCCAGAGATACCTCTCCGACACTCGGAGTGACAAATCCTAGTCTTGATCTATGCCAACACCACGAATACTTTCGGAGACACCTGTAGAGCATCTTTATGATCACCCAGTTACGTTGCGACGTTTGATAGCACACAAGGTGTTCCTACGGTATTCGGGAGTTGCATAATCTCATAGTCATAGGAACATGTATAAGTCATGAAGAAAGCAATAGCAGTAAAACTAAACGATCATAGTGCTAAGCTAATGGATGGGTCTAGTCCATCACATCATTCTCCTAATGATGTGATCCCGTTGATCAAATGACAACTCATGTCTATGGCTAGGAAACATAGCCATCTTTGATCAATGAGCTAGTCTAGTAGAGGCATACTAGGGACATACTAATTTGTCTATGTATTCACACATGTACTAAGTTTCCGGTTAATACACTTCTAGCATGAATAAAAGACATTTATCTTGATATAAAGAAATACAAATAACATCTTTATTATTGCCTCTAGGGCATATTTCCTTCACATTTCCCGAGAATCTTGCAATGTCATTTCGTCGATTAATGTTGCACCGTTTCTTCTCGAACATCCTGAGTCTGAGGTATCATGACACCAATCGGATCTGAATCTCGGTCAGATAAGATGGCTGGGACAACTTTCCAGGAGTTATAATATTGGTCCTTTGATGACTCGGTAATATGATGTAATGCCTAGCACCCCTGGCTGGAGGACCTATCATTATAATCTCTTTTGCAAGGATAACCGTTCTTCCAGGAGGAATTGTAAGACTTATTCTATAAGTTGTTCCTGGTGAATCCTTTGTGTATCCAAGTCCGACCTTTGCTTCAAGACCATGCCAATGCAATCTCGAAGCATGTCTGTGGTGCTCCGATTTTCAAACAAGAGCATTTGAAGCCCAATGCTAAATGTTTCTTGGTCAGTTATCCAAACACCGTTGTATGGGTAACATCTGGATTAATCCTTGCCTCTTTATTTGAATGGTTGGGTACTTGCTCTCCTACCCTGTATGCCATGTTCTGCTTGTCCATGGGAAGGATATACTCCTATTAATTGTGTGTAATCACAGTTTTCCTTTCCATTTGTTTGTTTAACCTTTCCTTGATCTACATATAATCTAAGCAGTAATAATTTTGTGCTTATGTAAACACCTTGGTGTACAACTCTGTCAGTAAGACCTTGTTACTATTGTTGATAACATTCCGGCAACCACTGATGTGCGAGAACTTTGCCTATTGGTCCGCCTCATTACAACGAACGGGAAAATGGTCCTCTTCGTTCCCCGTCCTTGGTACCGACATTGTTTCCGACATAACTGACAGGCTACCCTCTAAAATCATAACCGTACAAGATGGCACCGCTCCTTTTACTTTTAGCCCACATGGTGGGCCCATAACCCATAGTTCCACAGGATCAAAACCTGACTCTCGTGTACACCCGCCGTTTCCAAGGTTATTCCTCATGCTTGGCTTCGTGTGCAATTCGCGAGCCGCCTTCCTAATGATCTATTATGGTATCAGAAGCAATACTTATTCTCGTTGCTGTGGACCCCTTTCTGTTGGGTAATGTAGTATTTTAAAATTTTCCTACGATCACGCAAGATCTATCTACCAGATGTATAGCAACGAGAGGGAAGAGCGTGTCTACGTACCCTCGTAGACCGGGAGCGGAAGCGTCAAGCGACGCGGTTGAGGTTGTCGAACTTCTTCGCGATCCAACCGATCAAGCACCGAACGTACGGCACCTCCGCGTTCAGCACACGTTCAGCTTGATGACGTCCCACGAGCTCTTGATCCAGTTGAGCTTCACGGGAGAGTTTCGTCAGCACGACGGCGTGGTGACGGATATGATGTATTCACCGGCGCAGGGCTTCGCCTAAGCTCCGCGACGGTATGACTGAGGTGTGTTTCTGTGGAGGGAGGCACCGCACACGGCTAAAACAATTCAACTTGTGTGTCTTTGGGTGCCCCCTTGCCCCCGTATATAAAGGAGCAAGGGAGGGAGGCCGGCCAACTTCTCCTGGTGCGGCTAGGGAAGGAGTCCTACTAGGAATAGGATTGCAATCCTATTCCTAGTAGGATTCACCAAAAGAAAGAAGAGGGAAAGGAATAGGAGAGGTGGCGCCCCCCCCCAATCCTAGTCCAACTAGGAACCCTAGGTGGGGGCGCCGGCCAGTCCTATGGGCTGCCTCTCTCTTTCCCTTTAGGCCCACTATGGATCATCCCCTCTCGTAGGGGGTTCCGGTAACCCCCTCCGGCAATCCCGATAAATCCGAAACTTTCCCGGAACACTTCCGGTGTCCGAATATAGTCGTCCAATATATCAATCTTTATGTCTCGGACATTCCGAGACTCCTCGTCATGTCCGTTATCTCATCCGGGACTCCGAACTACCTTCGGTACATCAATACTCATAAACTCATAATACCGATCGTCATCAAACGTTAAGCGTGCGGACCCTACGGGTTCGAGAACTATGTAGACATGACCGAGACTCATCTCCGGTCAATAACCAATAGCGGAACCTGGATGTTCATATTGGCTCCTACATATTCTACGAAGATCTATTATTGGTCAGAACCGCATAACAACATACGTTGTTCCTTTTGTCAACGGTATGTTACTTGCCCGAGATTCGATCGTCGGTATCTCTATACCTAGTTCAATCTCGTTACTGGCAAGTCTCTTTACTCGTTCTGTAACTCATCATCTCGTGACTAACTCATTAGTCTTTTGCTTGCAAGGCTTATTGTGATGTGTGTTACCGAGAGGGCCCAGAGATACCTCTCCGACACTCGGAGTGACAAATCCTAATCTTGATCTATGCCAACACCACGAATACTTTCGGAGACACCTGTAGAGCATCTTTATGATCACCCAGTTACGTTGTGACGTTTGATAGCACACAAGGTGTTCCTACGGTATTCGGGAGTTGCATAATCTCATAGTCATAGGAACATGTATAAGTCATGAAGAAAGCAATAGCAGTAAAACTAAACGATCATAGTGCTATGCTAACAGATGGGTCTTGTCCATCACATCATTCTCCTAATGATGTGATCCCGTTGACCAAATGACAACTCATGTCTATGGCTAGGAAACATAACCATCTTTGATCAATGAGCTAGTCTAGTAGAGGCATACTAGGGACATACTGTTTTGTCTATGTATTCACACATGTACTAAGTTTCCGGTTAATACAATTCTAGCATGAATAAAAGACATTTATCATGATATAAGGAAATACAAATAACATCTTTATTATTGCCTCTAGGGCATATTTCCTTCAGTCTCCCACTTGAACTAGAGTCAATAATCTAGATTACAAAGTGATGATCCTCACACCCATGGAGTCCTGGTGCTGATCATGTTTTGCCCGTGGAAGAGGCTTAGTCAACGGGTCTGCAACATTCAAATCCGTATGTATTTTGCAAATCTCTATGTCTCCCTCCTTGACTAGATCGCGGATGGAATTGAAGCGACTTTTGATGTGCTTTGTTCTCTTGTGAAACATGGATTCCTTTGCCAAGGCTATGGCTCCAGTGTTGTCACAAAAGATTTTCATTGGACCCGATGCACTAGGTATTACACCTAGATCGGATATGAACTCCTTCATCCAGACTCCTTCATTCGCTGCTTCCGAAGCAGCTATGTATTCCGCTTCACACGTAGATCCCGCCACGACGCTCTGCTTGGAACTGCACCAACTGACAGCTCCACCGTTCAATAAAAATACATATCCGGTTTGTGACTTTGAGTCATCCGGATCAGTGTCAAAGCTAGAATCGACGTAACCGTTTACGACGAGCTCTTTGTCACCTCCATACACGAGAAACATATCCTTTGTTCTTTTCAGATACTTTAGGATGTTTTTGACCGTTGTCCAGTGATCCACTCCTGGATTACTTTGGTACCTCCCTGCTAGACTTATAGCAAGGCACACATCAGGCCTGGTACACAGCATTGCATACATGATAGATCCTATGGCTGAGGCATAGGGAATGACTTTCATTTTCTCTCTATCTTTTGCAGTGGTCGGGCATTGAGTCTTACTCAATTTTATACCTTGTAAAACAGGCAAGAACCCTTTCTTTGACTGATCCATTTTGAACTTCTTCAAAATCTTATCAAGGTATGTGCTTTGTGAAAGTCCAATTAAGCGTCTTGATCTATCTCTATAGATTTTGATGCCTAATATGTAAGCAGCTTCTCCGAGGTCTTTCATCGAAAAACTTTTATTCAAGTATCCTTTTATGCTATCCAGAAATTCTATATCATTTCCAATCAACAATATGTCATCTACATATAATATTAGAAATGCTACAGAGCTCCCACTCACTTTCTTGTAAATACAGGCTTCTCCAAAAGTCTGTATAAAACCATATGCTTTGATCACCTCATCAAAGCGTATATTCCAACTCCGAGATGCTTGCACCAGTCCATAGATGGATCGCTGGAGCTTGCATACTTTGTCAGCACCTTTTGGATCGACAAAACCTTCTGGTTGCATCATATACAACTCTTCTTTGAGATATCCATTTAGGAATGCAGTTTTGACATCCATTTGCCAGATTTCATAATCATAAAATGCGGCAATTGCTAACATGATTCGGACAGACTTAAGCATCGCTACAGGTGAGAAAGTCTCATCGTAGTCAACTCCTTGAACTTGTCGAAAACCTTTCGCAACAAGTCGAGCTTTCTAAATAGTAATATTACCGTCTGCGTCGGTCTTCCTCTTGAAGATCCATTTATTTTCGATGGCTTGCCGATCATCGGGCAAGTCAACCAAAGTCCACACTTTGTTCTCATACATGGATCCCATCTCAGATTTCATGGCTTCAAGCCATTTTGCGGAATCTTGGCTCATCATCGCTTCCTCATAGTTCGTAGGTTCATCATGGTCTAGTAACATGATTTCCAGAACTGGGTTGCCGTACCACTCTGGTGCGGAACGTATTCTGGTTGATCTACGACGTTCAGCAGAAACTTGATCCGAAGTTTCATGATCATTATCATTAACTTCCTCACTAATTGGCGTAGGAATCACTGGAACAATTTCCTGTGATGTACTACTTTCCAATCCGGGAGAAGGTACAATTACCTCATCAAGTTCTACTTTCCTCCCACTCACTTCTTTCGAGAGAAACTCTTTTTCTAGAACGGATCCGTTCTTAGCAACGAATATTTTGCCTTCGGATCTGTGATAGAAGGTGTACCCAACAGTCTCTTTTGGGTATCCTATGAAGACACATTTTTCCGACTTGGGTTCGAGCTTATCAGGTTGAAGTGTTTTCACATAAGCATCGCAGCCCCAAACTTTAAGAAACGACAACTTTGGTTTCTTGCCAAACCATAGTTCATAAGGTGTCGTATCGTCGGATTTAGATGGTGCCCTATTTAACGTGAATGCAGCTGTCTCTAAAGCATATCCCCAAAACGATAGTGGTAAATCGGTAAGAGACATCATAGATCGTACCATATCTAATAAAGTACGGTTACGACGTTCGGACACACCATTATGTTGTGGTGTTCCGGGTGGCATGAGTTGTGAAACTATTCCACATTGTTTCAAATGAAGACCAAACTCGTAACTCAAATATTCTCCTCCACGATCAGATCGTAGAAACTTTATTTTCTTGTTACGATGATTCTCTACTTCACTCTGAAATTCTTTGAACTTTTCAAATGTTTCAGACTTGTGTTTCATTAAGTAGATATACCCATATCTGCTCAAATCATCAGTGAAGGTCAGAAAATAACGATACCCGCCGCGAGCATCAACACTCATTGGTCCACATACATCAGTATGTATGATTTCCAACAAATCTGTTGCTCGCTCCATAGTTCCGGAGAACGGAGTTTTAGTCATCTTGCCCATGAGGCATGGTTCGCAAGCACCAAGTGATTCATAATCAAGTGATTCCAAAAGTCCATCATTATGGAGTTTCTTCATGCGTTTTATACCAATATGACCTAAACGGCAGTGCCACAAATAAGTTGCACTATCATTATTAACCTTGCATCTTTTGGTTTCAATATTATGAATATGTGTATCACTACAATCGAGATCCAATAAGAATAGACCACTCTTTAAGGGTGCATGACCATAAAAGATATTATTCATTAAAATGGAACAACCATTATTCTCTGATTTAAATGAATAACCGTTTCGCAATAAACAAGATCCAGATATATTGTTCATGCTTAACGCTGGCACCAAATAACAATTATTTAGGTCTAAAACTAATCCCGAAGGTAGATGTAGAGGTAGCGTGCCGACGGCGATCACATCGACTTTGGAACCGTTTCCCACGCGCATCGTCACCTCGTCCTTAGCTAATCTTCGTTTAATCCGTAGTCCCTGTTTCGAGTTACAAATATTAGCAACCGAACCGGTATCAAATACCCAGGTACTACTACGAGTATTAGTAAGGTACACATCAATAACATGTATATCACACATACCTTTGTTCACCTTGCCATCCTTCTTATCCGCCAAAAACTTGGGGCAGTTCCGCTTCCAGTGTCCAGTCCCCTTGCAGTAGAAGCACTCAGTTTCAGGCTTGGTTCCATACTTGAGTTTTTCTGCGAGAGCAGCAACAATCTTGCTATTCTCCTTGAAAATCCCTTCCTTGCCCTTTTTCTTGAAACTAGTGGTATTGTTAACCATCAACATTTGATGCTCCTTTTTGATTTCTACCTCCGCAGCTGTGAGCATAGCGAAGAGCTCGGGAATTGTCTTTTGCATCCCTTGCATATTATAGTTCATCACGAAGCCATTATAGCTTGGTGGCAGTGATTGAAGAATTCTATCAATAACACTATTCTCATCAACTTGGCAACCAAGTTGAGTCATATGATTATAGTACCCAGACATTCTGAGCAAGTGTTCACTGATAGAACTATTCTCTTCCATCTTGCAGCTATAGAACTTATTGGAAATCTTATATTTCTCAATTCGGGCATTTGCTTGAAATATTAACTTCAACTCCTGGAACATCTCATATGGTCCATGACGTTCAAAACGTCGTTGAAGTCCCGGTTCTAAGCCGTAAAGCATGGCACACTGAACTATCGTGTAGTCATCAGACCGCGACTGCCAGACGTTCAAAGCGTCTACATTAGCGGGAGGGGGCTTGTCACCTAGCGGTGCTTCAAGGACATAATTCTTCTGTGCAGCAATGAGGATAATCCTCAGGTTACGGACCCAGTCCGTGTAATTGCTACCATCATCTTTCAACTTAGCTTTCTCTAGGAATGCATTAAAATTCAAAGGAACGGTAGCACGGGCCATTGATCTACAACGACATAGATATGCAAAACTATCAGGACTAAGTTCATGATAAATTAAAGTTCAATTTAATCATATTAATTTAAAGAACTCCCACTTAGATAGACATCCCTCACTAAACCATGTCCGATCATCACGTGAGATGGAGTAGTTTCAATGGTGAACATCTTATGTTGATCATATCTACTATATGATTCACGCTCGACCTTTCGGTCTCCAGTGTTCCGAGGCCATATCTGTATATGCTAGGCTCGTCAAGTTTAACCCGAGTATTCTGCGTGTGCAAAACTGGCTTACACCCGTTGTATTTGAACGTAGAGCTTATCACACCCGATCATCACGTGGTGTCTCGGCACGACGAACTTTCGCAACGGTGCATACTCAGGGAGAACACTTATACCTTGAAATTTAGTAAGGGATCATCGTATAATGCTACCGTCGTTCTAAGCAAAATAAGAAGCATAATAAGATAAACATCACATGCAATCAAAATATGTGACATGATATGGCCATCATCATCTTGTGCTTTTGATCTCTATCTCCAAAGCACCGTCATGATCACATTCGTCACCGGCGCGACACCTTGATCTCCATCGTAGCATCGTTGTCGTCTCGCCAACTATTGCTTCCTCAACTATCGCTACCGCTTAGTGATAAAGTAAAGCAATTACATGGCGATTGCATTTCATACAATAAAGCGACAACCATTTGGCTCCTGCCAGTTGCCGATAACTTTACAAAACATGATCATCTCATACAAAAACGTATAACTCATCATGTCTTGACCATATCACATCACAACATGCCCTGCAAAAACAAGTTAGACGTCCTCTACTTTGTTGTTGCAAGTTTTACGTGGCTGCTACGGGCTTTAGCAAGAACCGTTCTTACCTACGCATACAAAACCACAACGATGTTTCGTCAAGTATGTGCTGTTTTAACCTTCACAAGGACCGGGCGTAGCCACACTTGATTCAGCTAAAGTGAGAGAGACAGACACCCGCCAGTCACCTTTAAGCAACGAGTGCTCGTAGCGGTGAAACCAGTCTCGCGTAAGCGTACGCGTAATGTCGGTCCGGGCCGCTTCATCTCACAATACCGCCGAAGCAAAGTATGACATGCTGGTAAGCAGTATGACTAGTATCGCCCACAACTCATTGTGTTCTACTCGTGCATATCATCTACGCATAGACCTGGCTCTGATGCCACTGTTGGGGAACGTAGTATTTTAAAATTTTCCTACGATCACGCAAGATCTATCTACCAGATGTATAGTAACGAGAGGGAAGAGCGTGTCTACGTACCCTCGTAGACCGGGAGCGGAAGCGTCAAGCGACGCGGTTGATGTTGTCGAACTTCTTCGCGATCCAACCGATCAAGCACCGAACGTACGGCACCTCCGCGTTCAGCACACGTTCAGCTTGATGACGTCCCACGAGCTCTTGATCCAGTTGAGCTTCACGGGAGAGTTTCGTCAGCACGACGGCGTGGTGATGGATATGATGTATTCACCGGCGCAGGGCTTCGCCTAAGCTCCGCGACGGTATGACCGAGGTGTGTTTCTGTGGAGGGGGGCACCGCACACGGCTAAAACAATTCAACTTGTGTGTCTTTGGGTGCCCCCTTGCCCCCGTATATAAAGGAGCAAGGGAGGGAGGCCGGCCAACTTCTCCTGGTGCGGCTAGGGAAGGAGTCCTACTAGGAATAGGATTGCAATCCTATTCCTAGTAGGATTCACCAAAAGAAAGAAGAGGGAAAGGAATAGGAGAGGTGGCGCCCCCCCAATCCTAGTCCAACTAGGAACCCTAGGTGGGGGCGCCGGCCAGCCCTATGGGCTGCCTCTCTCTTTCCCTTTAGGCCCACTATGGACCATCCCCTCTCGTAGGGGGTTCCGGTAACCCCCTCCGGCAATCCCGATAAATCCGAAACTTTCCCGGAACACTTCCGGTGTCCGAATATAGTCGTCCAATATATCAATCTTTATGTCTCGGACATTCCGAGACTCCTCGTCATGTCCGTGATCTCATCCGGGACTCCTAACTACCTTCGGTACATCAATACTCATAAACTCATAATACCGATCGTTATCAAACGTTAAGCGTGCGGACCCTACGGGTTCGAGAACTATGTAGACATGACCGAGACTCATCTCCGGTCAATAACCAATAGCGGAACCTGGATGTTCATATTGGCTCCTACATATTCTACGAAGATCTATTATCGGTCAGAACCGCATAACAACATACGTTGTTCCTTTTGTCAACGGTATGTTACTTGCCCGAGATTCGATCGTCGGTATCTCTATACCTAGTTCAATCTCGTTACTGGCAAGTCTCTTTACTCGTTCCGTAACTCATCATCTCGTGACTAACTCATTAGTCTTTTGCTTGCAAGGCTTATTGTGATGTGTGTTACCGAGAGGGCCCAGAGATACCTCTCCGACACTCGGAGTGACAAATCCTAATCTTGATCTATGCCAACACCACGAATACTTTCGGAGACACCTGTAGAGCATCTTTATGATCACCCAGTTACGTTGTGACGTTTGATAGCACACAAGGTGTTCCTACGGTATTCGGGAGTTGCATAATCTCATAGTCATAGGAACATGTATAAGTCATGAAGAAAGCAATAGCAGTAAAACTAAACGATCATAGTGCTATGCTAACGGATGGGTCTTGTCCATCACATCATTCTCCTAATGATGTGATCCCGTTGACCAAATGACAACTCATGTCTATGGCTAGGAAACATAACCATCTTTGATCAATGAGCTAGTCTAGTAGAGGCATACTAGGGACATACTATTTTGTCTATGTATTCACACATGTACTAAGTTTTCGGTTAATACAATTCTAGCATGAATAAAAGACATTTATCATGATATAAGGAAATACAAATAACATCTTTATTATTGCCTCTAGGGCATATTTCCTTCACTTTCACACCTTGATTCAGACATCGACGATTGTCTATCCGTTTGAAAATTCTTATTGTACCGTATTACTTTGCTCTCGGCGTGTTTTATTCGTTCAACTCGAGAGATACTCATGTGTTCATTCATGGGATAACCCCGATGGTTACCCCTTGTAGCATTCTATCGTTGTCAAGCTGCTCCTTGCCTATTCGTAAGTACGTTGGAGACTCCGAAGAAAGGATTTCGACTTCATCACGATGACTGAAGCAGAGAAATGAAGACAACAATATAATGGCTCGACCTCTTCGAGAAGAGCAACCAAGGCCGAGAAGATCAGTTAGAATTTTGTAACCAATTTTTTCCCTTACCCCTCCTACTAAAATCTCGGGACGAGATTTCTTGTAGTGGAGGAGAATTGTGACGCCCGGATAGTTAAGCTACAGTAACCACACACTAATGGTGCCATGTCATCACGATTGATTTTCTAAACCTCACCTTGATCCAAACCGAACTTGAATTCAAATTCAAATGCAGGTCAAATTATTAAATTTTCAAATAATAAAATAAAAATGTAGGCGGGGTTGAAAATATTCCCTAACAATTTGTTATAAATTATCCAACATATTTTGAATTAATAAAATGTCCATAACCTATTTAAACAGAGTTAGCAACAATTAAATTTACCATTTCAATTTAAATAAATATCCAACCTTTTCAAAATAAATTGTAACTTTGTGTGCCGCTTTAAAATATTGGCTAGTAATTATGTGCTAAGTGGCACATTTGACAAAGTTCGTTTGATAGCTAAAATAAATATAAAACCGTAGAGAAAATAGAAAATAGAAAAAAGGTAAGTGTAGAAGTAATCTAACTACTGTGCAATTTGGCCCATCATGCATACTACTAGCCCAACCCACAACCACCACTCATCCCCTTCCTCCTGCTACAGGGGGAGTGGTGGTCGTGGCGGCCATCCGCGCCACCAAGACCACCAAGGCCACCGTGTCGGCCATCCCGCGGTCTTTTCGAGCATAAGAGAGTCATCCCCACCCCTCGAACAAACCCTAGGCCGCTTTCCCCCTCTCCTCTCGCCCTCTCACCCGCCACTGTCGTCACCGCGTCGTCGTCACCACGCACCGGAACTGCCCCGGGCCACGCGAAGGTGTCCGGCAGCTGCATCTCCATCGCCTGCTTCGACCCCGAGGAGCAGCTCGAGCCAGGATACCGCCAAATCGTCGCCATCATCGATCTTCCCCGACCGCATCCACCGTCGTCATCACTCGATCCGCCACCTGTGGAATCTCCCTAACGCGTCTGAGCCTTCCCAAGCATCACGGTGAGCTCGTGCACCTCCCTCCCTTCCCGTTTCTTCATTGTCTTACTGCTTCTCTGTAGTTTCCCGCGCCCATCGTCGAGCTCACCGCGGCCGCCGTTCTCGAACACCTCTGCACGCTAGCCTCTGCCCGACTTCACGTCTGCGCGCCGCCCCGCCGATTCTCACCGAGGCCCGCGCCTACGAGACACGCCCACGCGGGCCGCGCGCACCGCCTGGTTTGCCTCTGCGAGCCGCGCCGCCCGCTACCTCCCCCTGTTGCCGTGGCCTCGCCATTGCCGCCACCCGCTATCCCGCCGCTCGTGCGTGCGGCTATCCGCCGTGCTCCTTTGCGAGCCGCTGCTGCTTAATCCCCTGGCGACGCCCCGCCTCTGCCCCGTCGCCTCCGGTCGCGGCCCTCGCTGGCCGCCGGCCGGTTCCGCCCCGCTGCCGCCGCCCGGCCTCCCCACGCCGGCGCCCCTGTCCTCCGTCTAGCCGCACCCACCTCCGACCACCGGCCCACGCCGCCGCCTCCAGGCCTTGCCGGCTTCGCCCCCTGCTCGGCCCCACCTGCCACAGCTCCGGCCGGTGGACTGATACGTCTCAAACGTATCTACTTTTCCAAACACTTTTGATATTGTTTTGACCTCATTCTTGCATGATTTGAACTAAACTAACCCGGAATGACGCTGTTTTCAGCAGAGCTGCCTGTATGGTTTTATTGTGTGTAGGAAAACGGATTTTTAGGTATCTCAGAAAATTCCACGAAAAATCACAGAAAATCCATGCACCCGAAGGAACCTGGTGCCAGAAGAGGGGCCATAGGGGGGCCAGGGGGGCTCCAGGCGCCCTGGTGGCGTGGCCCACCCCCTGGCCGCGCCAGGAGACCGCCTGGGTGGGCCCCACCTCCCCTGGTGCCCTACTTTGACCCGTATTTTAGCCCGTGACGAAAAAATCCCAGATCAGAAGTTCTTTTCCCAGTTTTCGTCGCGGAGCCCCCGCCACCCTCTGTTCTTCTTCGGGAGGGCTAATCTGGTGGCTGATTTGGCCTCCGGAGAGGGGAGATCGGCGCCATCGTCATCATCATCACCACTCCATCCTCCCTCCATGACTTCTCCTTCCATGTGTGAGTAATCCCCTGCTGTAGGCGAAGGGGATGGTAGGGATTGGATGAGTTAGATCATGTAATAGTTTATCAGATCGTTGGGGGCATGTTGCCTATCATCTACTATGGTGTTTATCATCTTTGCTTCAACTTTTTATTCTTAATGCTTGTCACTTAGGGCCCGAGTGCCATGATTTCAGATCTGAACCATATGTGTTTGCATGAATATATTTGTGTTCTTGATCCTATCTATGAGTTGTTTGCACCTATTACGGTCCGGAACCGGTGATCCCAAAAGTGACAGCTTGGGACACCAAAGGGGATGGTCCTTAGTTTGAGGATTACATGTATCCATTGAGTTCATTGTTTTGTTCCGGTGCTCTTTGACAGGAGCACCTTAATCTCCATAAGTTCCTTTTGGCCCCGTTCGTAGCGGGATGGTAGGACAAAAGATGTTGTGCAAGTTCTTATTGCAAGCACGTACAACTACCTATGGGATACATGCCTAATGTTTGATATTTGCCTAGATGATCATTACTTTTCCGTGTGCCTTGCCCCAAGTTAGAATCATGATATATCTCATCCATGCAGCGCCCAACCATCCATCTCCCTAGCCTACAGTGTTTTAAATCCTGCTGGTTACTAGTTGCTACTTTTGCTATTTACTTTTGCTATTTACTTTTACTATCACCATCATCACTATCATATCACCGTTACCACTTATCTTTTGTTGCAAGTAAGTATATTTCAGGTGCGGTTGAATTGACAACTCAACTGTCAAAGCTTATAAATACTCTTTGGCTCCCCGTGTGTCGAATCAATAAATTGGGTTATTCTTACCCGCGAAGACTATCTCGATCCCTTACGGTTGAGGGTTATCAAGTACCGTTTTCTGGCGCCGTTGCCGGGGAGCATAGCAATATTTACAAGTCTACTTGAAGTATCCTACCTGCTGCACTTCATCCGCTATGGGTAAGAAAGGAGACCCCAAGGTTCTGATCTTACTATCCACTACAAGAAGAGGTACTGTTCTGAACACTAGTGCTACACTTGATTCACCTTCTGTTATGAGTAAGTTTGCCTCACCGCCACCGCATGATGCTCCTACTGAATCTGCTACTATGTCCGATACTCTTGATGATGCTTCTACTACTCTTGATGATATTAGTTCGCTTGGTTGTGCTCTTGAGAAACAGATCGCTGCTGCTGCAAAAAAATCTGGAATTGAAATTCCTGTTACTCGCTACCCTATTGGTGGAACTTATGATTATCCTGATTTGAGTGAACTCAAGGAGAGACTCCTTGATGATGATTACTTTATGATTGATGATGATTTATGCAGGGAACTGACAAAGTTTGCCGGCTCTGACCCTGAAGTTATTAAGATGTTGTTTGAAAAACACTCTTTGAAGAACAAAACCGTTCCTGATCCTGAATTTGCTACATCTCCTATATGCATTGATGATCCTGATTATGATTTCTCTGTTGATCTTTCACTTATACCTATGGTTGAAGCTGACCCCTTTTATGGCAGAGAAAATGATGATGCTATTGCACACCTGACTAAACTCACTGAGTTGGGTGGCTTGTTTACCACAGATGAGAAGAAACGAAACTTTTATGTGACCAAGCTTCTTCCTTTCTCTTTGAAGGAAGGTGCTAAAACATGGTATGATTCACTCCCATGTGGTTCCATTAAGAGTCCTCAAGACTTAGCTTACTCTTTTGTTGATAAGTACTTTCCTGCTCATATGCAACATGCTGCTTTACAAAGAATTTATAACTTTAAACAGTTGCAGGGTGAGCACCTCCCTAAAGCTTGGGGGAGGTCCTGTGGTCTGATTCGGGCTAGACCAGGACATGGAGTCCCTAAAAATGAATTAATCGATATATTTTATGCTGGTCTAACTGATGAATCCAGGTCCTATTTGGACAATTGTGCTGGTTGTGTTTTCAGGAAAAGAACACCGGACGACGCAGAGGATTTGATGGGCAGGATTGCCAAAAACCATGAAGATTGGTCCGTCCCTGAACCACCTCCACCACCAAAGAAGAGGGCCATGTTTGTTCTAAGCCCCGAAGATATGCGAGAAGCAAAGAAGTCTATTAAAGAGAAGGGTATTAAAGCTGAGGACGTGAAGAATCTATCCCCTATTGAGAAGTTGTGTGAGCCTACCACTCACCCTCCTATGGTAGAGGTTCACTCTCTTTTAGATTTCAACGCAAGTGACATCCCTCATGGTAAGCCTCCTGATCAATGTTTAGATGAGTTTGATAATTTTATTATGAAACAAAATCATTTTAATGAGAGGATACAAAGTCAATTGCATGATGATTCCCTTACTATCAAAAGTTTGCTTGATGTTCTAGGAAGAACCGTTAATGATGTTCAATGTCTTGTGAAGCATTTTCATATGGTTCAAACTCAGCTTGAACAAATTTCTAATGTGCAAAAAGATTTGCTTGCTAACAATGCCAGACAAGATGATTTGCAGGCCTTCGGGATTAAGACCCGAGGAGGAACTAGCACTCAAGATCCTCTCTATCCAGAGGGGCATCCGAGGAGAATCGAGCAAGATTCTCAAATGCAGGAAGAAGAAATTGTTGGCTCTCCAAAGAAGAAGAAGAAACATAAGGAGGCTGACAATTCCAATGATCCTATTGCAGATGAAGAGCCAGCTGTTGATCCCAACAGTGTATCTATCTCCGATGCTGAGACTGAAGACGGTGCAGAACCTGAAGGTAAGGATAATGAGAAGAATGATCCGCCTGAAGTTCGAGAAGAAGAAGCACCTGACAAATGTAAGAGGTACACTAGAGAAGACTTCATCGCAAGAAAACATGGGAAGGAAAGAGAACCATGGATACAGAAACCCATGCCCTTTCCAGGTAAGTCTCTCAAATCTAAAGAAGAAGAGCATTACAATAAGTTTTGTGAGTGGATGAAACCTCTTTTTCTTCAAATCCCTTTGACTGATGCTATTAAGCTACCTCCCTATTCAAAATATATGAAATATATTGTCACTAATAAAAGAAAAGTTCCTAATGAAGCAATATCTACTATGCTTGCTAACTACTCTTTCAGTGGCAAGATTCCTGAGAAGCTCGGTGACCCAGGTATACCCACCATTCCTTGCTCCATAAAGAACAATTTTGTCAAAACTGCTTTATGTGATCTTGGAGCAGGAGTGAGTGTTATGTCTCTCTCTCTTTACAAGAGGCTTTGTTTAGAGAAACTAATTCCTACAGATATCTCTCTTCAGATGGCTGACAAGTCAACCGCCGTTCCGATAGGTATTTGTGAGGATGTTCCAGTAGAAGTTGCTAATTGTTTGATTCTTACTGATTTTGTTGTGCTTGACATGCCCGAGGATGGGAGCATGTCCATTATTCTTGGTAGACCTTTTCTTAACACCGCAGGTGCTATTATTGATTGCAATAAAGGGAAGGTTACCTTCAATGTGAATGATAAAGAACACACGGTGTATTTTCCAAAGAAGACCGACAGGAGGCATGGCCTCAACTCTATAGAAAATATCGAGACCGTGAAGATTGGAGAATGGGACTGTCCACTACATGTGCACCACAAATACAAAGCTATTATGGTGGGGACAATGTCCATCAGAGTAAAGGTTCAGTGATTACTTCGTAAGAGGTGAGACTTTTTGCTCTATATATCGCCTGTTTGTTGGTAAGACTTGATCAACCTTACTAGTGAACATGTTTTATATAGATAAAAAAGTTGAGCTTGTTATGTTTTCATTTGTTTTAGTTTTTGTTCTCCTTGCTGTACCAAGTGTTTATGTTTTGAAGCTTCACAATACTAATCACTGCTTTAAGTTTTCAGAAAGTCTTGCAGCCTTTTTGAACTTCGAAAAAAATTCAACAGTGAAGTTTTCAGAAAAATTCCAGAAAAATAAAAATAAAAATTTCCATGTCGGGAGTGACCCAGAGGTACCTGGCACTACTAGGAAAAGGCCTACTAATGGCGCACCTAATTTGGCCATTAATGGTGCATTAGTGGTGCGCCATTAGTGCCACGCCATTAGTATATTTTACTAATGGCGCACCTCTGGTGCGCCATTAGTATCTGGTATACTAATGGCGCACCGCGGATGCGCCATTAGTATGCACAGCAGTGCGCCATTAGTATGCCTCCCAGGGGCCATGTGTACCCAGGTGCTTTGGCATACTAATGGCACACTCCAGCAAGATGCGCCATTAGTAATTTCGGCATAGTAATGGCGCACTGTCTGATGATGCGCCATTAGTATCCTTTGGCATACTAATGGCGCACTGTGTTGTGATGCGCCATTAGTATGAATATTAGGTTTTTTTATTATTATTTTTCTGTTTTTTTGCATAGATTACAAAATGTATAATTGCACAGAATATAGACAGCACACATCAACAACAAATTCATCGAATACAATAGAAGATTAGTCTCTGAATACAATTCATCATATTAGTCTCCGAATACAATTCATCATATTAGTCTCCGAATTGAAAAGACCGAACCAAGATAGAACAATATATTACAAGTCTCGAGACCGCGAGTAGCGAGTTTGTCTTCACATTACAAGTCGATATCGATCATCTAAACTACCATCACATAGAAGAGAGCTGCGGTCATCACGATGAGCATCATCACGATGAAACTCGTCTTCATCCGGTTCCTCCAACGCTCCCTCCCCTCTCCCGCTAGATAGCGGGTGTATCTAGATTCGGCCTCGGCCCTAGTGGTGTACCCTTTGTAACTGTTACCGCTGAATCGGTGAACCTGTCTCCGACACTCCTCCCAGTCGTCGTAGACTCCGGGAACCTTACCCTTGTACACGACATACGACGGCATCGCTATGCACTAGCCAAACGAAACGTTAGTACCAATTCACAGACAATACATAAGCAATATATAAGTATGCAACAGAACGATCGAAAGAGAAAAGCAAGACAATAATAGCATCGATTACATCTTAGTTGAACGACTCTCGAAACCAAAGAGACATACTACAAGTTCATTAAAGTTTAATTACAACATGAGCCAATCGATGTTTCAGAACTAGACACAGCATCACTGCTTTCGACTCGACTCAAGGGACTGGAGCGTGGATGAAGCCGCCGTCTATCGTGGGAGTCATGAAATCACGGGCGTTGTCAGCCTGCATTTGTAGCATTGTGTCGATGTCACTGTTCGACGGTTGATTTCTGAGGTAGAACTGCCCCGAGGTACGAAGGACATCTTGATGGATGATTTCTGCAAACTCCGACTGGATGCGAAAGAATTCTTGTCTGATGTCTGCGTCCTGGATTGCCGACACGCTCGCGGCCCAATCTTTGAGTTTACTTGGTAGCAGAAGTTGATGATGGTCCCGTACGATCGCCCGCATGTGATGGATGGCGTAGTAGGCACCCTTCTGACCGCCAGGCGGCTGCTTGACGCAGCAGAACATCGTATTGTGGGAGAACACGTGCTTGCCGATCTTACGAATAGGCCTGGTGAAGGTGCCTCCAGATTTGGCGTAGCCGGGGAGAACACCATCAAGAACCTTCTTGACATTTGTGTAGTCTACGTTTGACTGAAGGTCCGGGTCAAAATACGGCGCCATGGAATATTTGGGGCTTAGGAGGATGAGCGTGCAATGTGTGTCACTGCAGAGAACACGGAATGTTAAAAGAAGAACGATCGAAATCTAAGAATTCATATGTTACGGGGCGGTTGAGGCGGAGGACTTACTCGGGAAAGTAAGGCACGAGGAAGTTATCCTTATCTCGGTTTGCCAGAATGACGCCTTCGAGGTAAGAACTCGCAACTTGCCAGTCCCCAGCGCTGCCCAAGATCTTGGCACGCATGTAGAAGGGGTCGACTATCACGATGTCCGGGGTCTTGTCGCGAATGATCCACATCTCCATACTCAGCGAAAATAGCCGAACGAAGGTGTAGTGCAGCGGAAGAAGGTTCAACATAGCGTGGATGTCATCAAACCACAGGACGATCGTACCCCCGATGGAGTTATCCACAAAGCCCTTGCCCTCTGGCACCTTGGCCGCGAAAACCAGGTATGCCACATCCTTCTCTTTGAGACGCCGCTTCTCCAAAGAAAGAACACTGTCATGCAGACTCCGCATAGCACCGGTTGCAGCATCGAGTATATTTCTCGGTAGAATCGGCCTACCCGCCACATGCACCCTCCTCATTACATCCTCAGGTGAAGGTGGCCCGTCCTGAGCACGGATCGTACTCGGTGCCGGCTGGCTCGCACCCTTGTTAGTTTTTCTTTTGCGTGCCTTCTTCTTCTCCTGAATTGGGATCGAGTTCTGCTCAGAGACCGCCTTCTTGAGTGTGTTGGGGCTGATAATATTTCGCACCTCGCCTATCTGAGGCTCGGTGAAGTCGGCAGCTGGAGGCGTCTCCTGAGAGCTGAACGGCAGACGACGCCTGTTGCAACTTGGCTTCTCCGCGGTACCAGCTAGATCGCGCACGTCGTTTGTTAGGTTGGGTTCTTGAGAAGGAGGCCCCATGAAGTCGCCACCATACCCATGATCGGCAAAGTACTGATCGACGTTGGCAAATGTATCGTCGTCGTCATCGTTCTGATCCTGTGCCATATGCATGTTTGGATCCAGTGGCATAGGGATGTCCGGCACCGTTGCGGCGCTCTTGCCATGGGGACGACTTGGCACCGGCACGACTGGCGGTGTTGTCTTTGGGGTGGTGTCCCCCGCCCCCAAACGAATCTGGCTCTTCGGCCAAAGCAGGGGCCAGCTCAGGCAGGCGCTGAGGGTCATCACGTCATCATCGTCGGCCCCGACGGGTCGAATCGGAGGTAACACCTCGTCGCAGCCTGGCAGCACCCGAACCAGTTGAACCCTAAACAAGTTGGGTGGCATCTGGGTACCGTGGAACAAGGGGTTGCCCGGTTGAACGATTTTGCCCTTGGCGACATCGACCAACTCGTTGTTCACGGAGTGCAGGAGAGTGCACGAAACGTCGGCGGCACCCTGCGAAAACATGTAGGGCGTCAGGGATGCCCAGTCAAAGGCAAGGAGATGAAGTCCTCGGCCGAGAGAGGCTTAATTAGTTACCGTGATGATGGCGTCGAGCTCGGCTACTGTCGAGGCACCGCCAACGGCGGGCGTGCAGTTGACGGAGGGGCCGCTTGCTGCAGAGGTGCCGGCCGGCGTACACCCGGGTGCATTAAGCTCCCGTGCCGGCGTGGGAGACACCAATGCCGCCTCCGCCGGAGACACCAATGGCCCCGCCATCGCGTTCTGCGAGTTGCTGGCCGTGAAGCTGGGAATCGGGGGCGGCCCCTGTTGGCCGCCCGCAATCCACGCCTGCAACCCCTCGATCAAGCTAGGCACAATGGCGGTGATCGTCGCTCCGAGCTGTTGTTGCACTTGCTCTTGGACAATCTCCGGAATCCGCGCCACCTGTACCTTGAGTTCTTGAACCTCGCGCGCCTGGCTTTCCGAGCTGGTCTTTTTCTCGTTTCGCCCACCAGCGTTATAGTATGACGACCATTTTGTCGACAAGCCTTTGCCGGCCACACGACCAGCTGACGTCGGCTTACTGAGCTTATCCTTGTTCTTCATTACATTCAACGCCCTATTTAGAGTCGTGTCCCAAGGGTTGCTCTTAGTCGACCCCGCGCTACTGCTTTCAGTCACCTGCGGAAGGAATGTGAATCATTTAGAAATTTGGCTTCATTAATTAGAATGCAACCATATGGAGCTAATTACGCGGGGGTGTATTCCTTACCAGAACAAGCTCAAGCGCCCTGGTCTTCGGATCCGTGGTAAGCTCCTTTGTTTTCGGGTCCTTCTTGTACCGGGCCCTGACAAAGTTCCTGGTCTGCTTGTCATCGTATTTATCGAAGAGGGGCGGTAGGCCTTGCTCGGCACGGTCCGCCTCCTCCTTGTCCCATATAGGCTCCGCCACTCTGTAACCGCCGGGACCGAGTGTGTGTTCCCCTAAGTTCAGCTCCCGCATTTCTTTCCCCCACTGACTTGATTCGGAGGTTGCGGTGCTCGAGCACTTGATCTTGAAGTCATTGTAGTCATCTTCGGTGATCGAAGGATTTTTCTCATTGATCTTCTCATAACTCTCACCTTTCTCGATCATTCTCTTCACCGTGCTTTTCCAAGTAGACAGGGCCGTGCTCATCTTCGTGAGGGCAGCATTGTTCACTTTATTCCCTTTGAGGCTTGTGTTTTCAAATTGAGCGGGGAACTTGTATCGTTCGTGCAGCTTCGTGAAGAGGAGGTTGTGCAAATTCCCTCGGTCAGGATGCCTCAGGTTCTCAGTGTTGATCGAGACGGTGCTCCGGAGAATGCACCCGAGCTGAAGCGAGTACCCCTTGACTAATCGTTCGGGCGCCGTTGGATTCCCGTCGGAGTCCACTTTAGTAACTTCCTCCTTGAGGGTGCGGAGCACGGTCGGGCGCCGGTCCTTCCGTTGCCTCTTCGGTTGGCTGCCATCTGTGCGTGCGCCGCCATCATCAGTGGTGGCATCCTCGGCGGCACCATCAGTGGTGGCATCAGTGGGGTCATCCTCGGCGGTGCCATCAGTGGTGTCAGGATCGGTGGGGAAGGCGGCGTCCTCACACAAGTGAGGTTATTCCTCCATCTCCTGGGACAGCTCCCAGAATGCCTTGCCGCCCGAACCGCCGGCCTCATCGTTGTTGGCCATGTTTCTCTCTAAATAGGAACAAAGTTTGGTCAAAAAGTTGGTTATTGTCAAGGAACTAGATCATGGTCTCATCATTTAGGGTTTGTCGACACCAAGGCATCCTAAAAGCTAAGCTTTTATAATTGAGGGTTTTTCGACGCCGAGGCACCCTAAAAGCCTAAGCTTTCATCATTTCGGTTTTTATCGACACCGAGGCACCCTAAAAGCCAAGGTTTTATAATTTATGGTTTGTCGACACCGAGGCATCCTAAACGCTAAGCTGGGAAGGAGAATTCTAAGTTGGGCCTAATCACTTGGCTCTATTGCCGCCTATGGTTTAATGCAGGTAGAATAAAGGGGCACTTGATCCTACTTAATTAACTACTAAGATACCCCGGCCCATGCATTAGTCACAAGTACCCTATATGTCCTATTTTTAGCAAAGTCATGCTAAAATTCACGGAAAATTTCAGCATGACCTTTGCTGAAAATAGGACATATGGAGTACCCGAATTTGCCGGAACGGAAGTTAATCGACATTCCAGCAAACTCAAGGGCCTCTCGGGGTACCTGCAAAATCATTATCCCCGCCTAATGAAGTCGCCAATGGGTCATTTCAGAAGATCACAAGTAGCATCATCACAAGTACAACATCATGACAAGTACAGTAGCAACAACAGTGAATACAGGCATAACAGCAGCATCAACAGTTAAGAAAAAGTTGCAAAAGCTTGTAAAACAATAGTTTGAAGTTCAAATATTTACAACAAGGAACCAAATACATGACCACCATTATTATCATTGTGCTAGTGTGACATACAAGTAGTACTAGTGTACATGAAAAAAAAACCTAAAACCTAAAACCCCAACAGAACATCAAGCCCACCAACCGGCTAAACGAACTAAAGATCTCACTTGGGACTACCATACTAGTAAAGGCAAGAGCCAAAGGGGTTCTGAAAAAGATGAAATTGTCACGGGCTATGGCATGCCAAAGTATGACAGCAAGCACTAACATGTCTTCCAATAAGTATGACAGCAAGCACTAACACAAAAGACAGAAACCAAGTGCTATCGAGACGACTCTGGAGCCAGCACTGAATTGTTTAAACAAAAGTATGACAGCAAGCACTAACACTGAAGAGAGTAGAAGATGAGTAGAAGAGCAAGCAGCAAAGAGAAGAGAAAGTGAAGACAGAAGAAAGAGAAGAAGAAAGAAAGAGAGCAAGAAGAGAGAAGAGGGCACTCCAATATTACTGCTACACTTGCAATCCTAATCCTCACTAGTGCAATCTGGAGCAGAGAGAAGAGGAGTAAGAAAGCAAGAGGAGTAAGAGAGAACACAAGCAAGAGTTCTACACTAAACTACTGCAACTGAACTACTGCAAGCAACCAAGCAAGCACTACTGAAACTATAGCAGATATTTTACAGATACTTTACCAGAACATGTTTTTTACAGAACTAAAATAACAGATGCAAGCAAAACTACAGCAAAAATAATGAAACATGTTTTTCTTTGTATTTTTCATAAACAATGTGTTTTGCTTGTCCTGCTCCTGCATATGATCAATCATCTTGTTTACTCCTGCAGATCACCAAGCATTATTGAAAGTTTCATTTAAAGCAGTAGTTTTAATTAACTAAAAAGTTTCATTTGGTTTTGATTAAAGGAAAATTTTCATTTAGTTTTAGTTAAACAAAAGGTTTCATTTACTCTTATCTGAAAGGAGTATTTGGTTAAAGGTTTCATTTACTGACAAGAACAGCAAGCAAATGATTGAACAACAAGTTTCAGTTAATTTACTTGGAGTAGTAAAAACTTAGTGTCTAGAGCAAAGCATGTGCACCATTTGTCAGAGTTGTAGCTACTGTTATTTTACTGTATGTTTTTCTCTGTATTTTCATCAGAGCATTCAGAAGCATGCAAACAAAAGTTTCAATACAGACAAACAAGTTTGTTTAAACAATTTGCTGGAGTACTCCAATAAGTATGACAGCAAGCACTAACACAAAAGTTTCAACAAAGACAAACAAGTTTGATCCAAGTGACCTAAATTTTGATCCAAGTGACCTAAATTTTGATCTCAACCGCGTACTTCAACGAAAATGGCAGAAATACAAAAAAAATTTACTTTGTGGTGGTGATTAGAGAGGAAGGAGGGAGGAGTGATGGCTACCTGCGTATGGAGTGGTCGCCGGCGTAGCTCCGGGCGGCGGCGTTGCTGCAGAGTCGGGGGAGGCCGGGGCGTCGGGGGCGCGGGCGGCGGCGGCGTAGCTCCGGGCGTCCGGGGCGTCGAGGGCGTCGGCGGCGCGACGCTCGGGGGTGGCGCGGGGGCGGCGGCGCGGCGCTGGAGGGAGAGAGAGGCGTCGGGGAGAGGGGGGAGATCTGGCGAGGGAGAGAGAGGAGGGTGCGGCCGGTGGGGGGATATGGATGGGGGGATTACTAATGGCGCACCGCACCTCTGTGCGCCATAAGTATGTAGACTCTAATGGCGCACCACCCCCAGGTGCGCCATTAGTATTGTGTTCTAGTCACTAGCCCGACAGAAAGGTATATATTGCACCTAACCCACTACCCAACAGAACCCACGCACTAGCCCGACTGGTCAGCACGCAGCACACCCACCAGGAGGTCCTGGGTTCGATTCCCACGCTCCCCAAATTTTTTTTGCATTTAAAATGCTGTTTGACACTTATTTGTCTTTAAATATGTTCAAACTTGTTTAAATCATAACAGTAATATTTTTTTATAAAAAAGTAATATTTTTTTAAAAAATATCATCAAATTTGTTATTTGAAAATATTTATGAATATGAAAAAATATCATCAAATTTATTATTTTGAATATATCATGGGTCGGCGACGGCGGTTGAGTAGGGGAATCGAGGGTGCGGGGGGTCGGCGGCGGCGGCCGGTGGACCGGGGGGTGCTCAGCGGCGGCGGTTGAGTACGGGAATCGAGGGTGCGGGGGGTCGGCGGCGGCGGCCGGTGGACCGGGGGGTGCTCGGCGGCGAGGGGACCGGATCTGGCGAGGTGGGATAGCGATCGAGATGGAGGGGGGGTCGAGATCGAGTGTCCATGAAATTTAAAAATATTCATGATAGTTCAAAAAGTGCCCATGAAATACAATCGAGAAATGAAGGCTACGATTTAAATACAATCGATCTTAGCTAGCTATATGTTCACAATCTTCTTGCCCTTCTTTTTCGCAAATGGAGTTCTTCTGTGAAACGGACGTCCTTTAGGTAGGGTGGTCCTGCTTCTTCTTGTGGTGTAAGCTGCTACTTCATCATCGTCGTCATGCTCGATCCTCGGGTCGCCGTACTTGTCGAAGTCTTGCTCATTGGCTACTCCATCCATTCCGATGATCTTCCTTTTGCCTCTCCTCACGACAACACGACTGGGCTTTGACGGATCGGTAATGAAGAAGCATTGGTCAACTTGGGAAGCCAGTACCCATGGCTCATTTTTCGCGGTGACGTTTGCGCCCGCGGTCTTGGATTTGGCTTCGGGTATAACCATGGTGGTGAAATACCGGTCTTCTTTTAGGACGCTCTTGGCCCATCTGACACGGATCATCGGGACCTTCTCTCCAGCATAGCTCAGCTCCCAGATCTCCTCGATCCTTCCGTAGTATCTGTCCTTGTCATTACCGGTGTAGGATTCCATAGTTACCCCGGAGTTCTGATAACCATCGCTCTTCATGTCCTTGGCCTCGGTGTAGAATGTGTAGCCGTTGATATCGTACGCCTCATAGGTCATCAGGTTGTGCTCGGCGCCCTGTGACAAGGCGAATATGAGTTGTTCTTCCGCGGAAGAATCCTTATGTAAAGGGTACGACAGAAGCTTCTGCTTGAACCAACGCGTGAAACATGAGTTGTGCTCTTTGATTATATCTCCGTCCGTCCTCTGTTGGCCTCGGTCATTGTACATCTTCTCAATAAAGGTTTTGTGCTCTACCACCCAAGGATCGACCACGTCTATGTGTTGTAGCGCGACTAGGTTTGCTCTTTCAAAGTCGGCGAGTCAACCCTCGAAGTCGACATGCATTTCGCGGCGACCCTCACGGTGACCCCATCCAGCGAGCCTGCCGAGGTGCCTGTTGACGGGCAGACCAACGGGGTTCTCGATGCCTAGATAATTCGTGCAGTAGGAGATGCACTCTTCGGTCAGAAAGCCCCTGGCTATGCTTCCCTCTGGACGTGACATGTTGCGAACGTATCCTTTGATGACACCATTCATCCTTTCGAACGACATCATGCTGTGCAGGAACGTCGGCACGAGTTGGATGATATCGTCCATGATATGGACCAGCAGATGCACCATAACGTCGAAGAATGCGGGCGGGAAGTACATCTCAAGCTCGCATAGTATCACCACGATCTCTTCATGTAGCCTGCTGAGTTGCTTCACGCCAACAGACTTCCGAGAGATGACATCGAAAAAGTTGCATAGGCCAAATAGGGTTTCACGGACGTGCGCGTCCATGATACCACGGATTGCAACTGGAAGTATCTACGTCATCAGCACGTGACAGTCGTGAGACTTCATCCCGCTGAACTTCAGCTTCGCCCGGTCTAGGTATCTGCTTATCTTCCCCGCGTAACCGTAAGGAAGTTGTACTCCTACGAGGCAGGTGAAAAACTGCTCGATCTCCTCCTGACTTAGAGTGAAGCACGCGGGAGGGTAGTCATTTCCGGTCTTCTTGGCCTTTTTGCCTTTGCGACGACTTTCCGTGTCCTGCTTCGCCTCATCATCATCATCATCATCATGATCATCATATATAGCGTGAAGGTCTTGCCTGATGCCCATTGATTTCAAGTCTGCCCTTGCTTTCGGCCCATCTTTGGTCCTCTCTGGCATGTTGAGCAGGGTACCAAGCAGACTCTCGCACACGTTCTTCGTGATATGCATTACATCAAGGCTGTGAGGCACACGGTGGATCTTCCAGTACGGCAAGTCCCAGAAAACAGACCTCGTTTTCCATACCTTCAGCAGCGGCTCTGGCGCCTTTCGCTTCTTTCCCGGCTCTGGCGCCTTTTGCTTCTTTCCCGGCAGTGGGCAATCTTTCCAATTTTTCAACAGCTCGTATATTTCCTCGCCGCTCCTCGTACGCGGGCGTCCTCGGGGTTCGGTTTCACCATCGAACAGATCCTTGCGTTTTCTCCATAGGTCATCATCGCGAAGCCACCTTCGATGTCCCATGAACACGGTTTTCGAAGACCCGGGATCTCTATCTAGCTGGCGATACGTTGTGTCATCCATGCACCTGACGCATCCAGAAAATCCGTGGACCACCTGCCCCGCGACATATCCGTAACCGAGATAGTCATGCACCGTCGTGAGGAGCGCGGCTCTCATAGGGAAATATTCTTTCTTTGCGGCGTCCTACGTATTGGCTGGCGTTTTCCACAGCGTGTCTAGCTCCTCTTTCAGCAGCCCCAGATACAGATTGATGTCGTTCCCTGGTTGTTTCGGTCCTTCAATTAGCATACTCATGTGAATGTACTTCCTCTTCACGCACAACCAGGGGGAAGGTTGTACATCCACACAAACACAGGCCAGGTGCTATGTGTGCTTCTCTGGCTGCCAAACGGATTGACTCCATCGGTGCTCGCGCCCAGCACAATGTTCCTTGGATCGTTCCCAAATTCTAGGTCTTCGAAGTTCAACGCTTGCCACTGGCTCGCATCCTTAGGGTGACTCAGCATCTTGTCTTTTTTATCTATCTCCGGATCATTTGCGTCATCTTCTCGCTTCTTCTCCTCCCTATCCGCGTGCCAACGCAGGAGCTTTGCTACCTTAGGGTCCGCGAAATACCGCTGCAGACGAGGAGTGATTGGAAAGTACCACACCACTTTTCGAGGAGCTTTCTTCCTCTTCTTGTATCGAGTGACGCCGCACACCGGACATATGGTAGACACCGCGTGCTCGTCCCGATAAATGATGCAATTGTTCATGCACACATGGTATTTCACGTGCGGTAAATCCAGAGGACACACGATTTTCTTCGCCTCCTCCAAACTGGTAGGGCACTTGTTCCCCTTGGGAAGACGTTCGTGCCAGAATGACATGTTCTCGTCGAAGCATGCGTCGGTCATTTTGTGTTTTACCTTCATCTCCAGAGCCATGAGCGTTACTTTCAGGCGGGTATCCTCGGGCCTGCATCCTTCATACAATGGAGTAACCGCGTCTAACTCAAGTTGATCCATCTTGGCTTTCTCTCGGGCGGCAGCTCTTGCGTTATCGGTCTGCTTGAGAAGCAGCTCTTGAATATGAGGGTCCTGCACCCAGCCCATCGATGGTCCAGCGTCGTCTGCTCCGCCGGCAACATCATCTTCATGATCATGCCCGTCGTCTGCTCCGGCATCTTCCTCATCATCATGTCCTGCATCTTCTACATGATGACTGTGTACAACATCACCATCGTGATCATCTCCTGGGGATTCTTCGTCTTCTCGCCCGCCCGAGCCGCGGTGGTTGTCTTGCTGCCCTTCCTCATTTCTTGCCCGGCCCCCATGGACGACTTCGTAGTCATCTTCATCACCTTGCCACCGATAGCCATCCATGAAACCACGCAAGAGCAGGTGGTCCTGCACCTGCCCGGAATCCGGGTCCGCAATAAGGCTCTTCAGCTTGCATCTTCGACACGGACATCTTATCTCCGTCTCGTTCTTTTGAAGCATCTCGGCCTTCGCGGACCTCAAAAACCTATTCACGATGCCTTCGGTCATCGTGCGCACCATGGTCGCCTGCGGGGTAGAGCAAAACGATATTTTAGAACCAAGAAAAAATTTGCCATGACTTTCCCTAAAAATAGGACAAAAAAGAATGCTTAATGCCAAAATTCTCACCGAAACAGAAATGAATCAACATTCCGAGAAAATATTGGCAACTATCGCATTTCAAATACCGGTACACCTCCAAACACAAACACATATGCAACACAACAAACATATGCAACACCACGAACATACATAGATCTAGCTAGGCCATAAAAAGTGCATGTGCACATTGTTGTATGGAGAACAACATAAATATAGCTTCCCCCCTTACTTACCTATCAAACCAAGGTAATTTAACCACTTAATTTGAATGAATCTATGGTGGAAATGAGGTGAAAAAGAGGAGGGACCCGAGAGGAGGAGGAGGTGGAGAGAATGAAGTGGGGGAGAAAGTGAGTGTGGGTAGGAGAGGTTGTCCATAATATCTTGTTGCTGCCCACTTACTAATGGCGCACCCACTATAAATGCACCATTAGTAATCAAGGTTACTAATGGCGCATTTATAGTGGGTGCGCCATTACTAGTTTTGCAAAAAAGAAAACATACTAATGGCGCACTGCCGCACAGTGCGCCATTACTAGTTTAAACTAGTAATGGCGCACTGTGGGACAGTGCGCCATTAGTAGTTTTGTAAAAAAAAAATCATTAAAAAAAGAACATTAATGGCGCACTTTACTGCTGGTGCGCCATTACTAGTTACAACTAGTAATGGCGCACTTCGTATCGATGCGCCATTAGTATGTTTGGACAGGCGCACTAGTTCAAAAAAAAAAAACTTTTTGATACTAATGGCGCACGCTGGTCCTGGTGCGCCATTAGTAGTTTGAACTCTAATGGCGTATCTGAGGTTGGTGCGCCATTAGTATATACTAATGGCGCACTGCTTGTCTGGTGCGCCATTAGTATCAATTCCATCTATAGCCCTTTTCCTAGTAGTGTGGGGCCGACCAGGGGGGCCCACCAGTGGCCCAGGCGGCCAGCTGGCGCGGCCTGCCCCCTGGCCGCGCCCACAGGGCGCCTGGGGCCCACAAGGCCCCCCTCCAGATAAGTATTCTTCCTCCCTCTCTCTTTCTCCCCAAAAACACGAGTTCTGCACTTGTTCTTGCGTTCTTGCTGCTCTTGGAGGCGATTCTTCGATCTCTCTCTACAGCCTATCATTTGAGCTGAGATTTTGAACAAATACTCCCTGGTATGTAACTCCTCCACCCCTCCAATTAGATTTCTGATTGGTGGCTTCATTTGTGAGTATTTAGTAGTTCTTGGTGCTGTGTAGATGAGCTTGCATGCATGTGTAGAAATTTATTTTCCAAGTTTTGATGCAAGTTTATGCCTTAGGTAAGTGAGTTGAGTAGTTTGCCTTAACCCACTTTGTTTTAATCCTTGTTTTTGTAATTTGCCAAAAATTTCAGAAATGAGTTTGTTAGGAAGGGCAAAGGGGTGGCTTGAGAAGAGGAGGCCCACGCACTCCGATCGAGTTACTAGAGCCGCAGCTTCACCCTCGACTGCTAGGGTGAGCTACAATGAAGATCATGTGCCCCTAGAGTTGTTGGAAGACACAAGTCCAGCACGTGCTATGATGTTTCCATGTGATAAATTCCTTGAAGCTGCAGGAATCAAGGATGAGTTTTATAATCTTTGTGCTAATGCAGGTCTGACACGGCTCGTCACGTGCCGTGTTACTCAATATCAAAAACTCACCTCCGGTTTCATTAACAGTTTTAGATATAATCCTGATTCTGGTGCTATTGAGTTTAAAATTTACAATGATCTTATCACCATGCCCTTGGGAAAGTTTTGTGAAATAATAGGTGTGCCAAACGTTGGGAGGACGGCTAGGATGACCTCTCAGCCCTCCGAGCTGAAAACCGTCTTCAACTCTCTCTGCAGCATGGGTACGAGGGATATTCATCGGTCAAAGATCTCCAGCATCTTATTCCCTCACCTCAGGTATTTTGCATATTATGTTGCTAGAGGGGTGTTAGCTCGTGACAACAGGAGCAACACTTCTGCGCCGGATATTGCTATCCTGGCAGCCGCCCTCTCAGGGAGGTCTGACTATAATCTGGGTGCCTTAATTGCTCGACGCCTTGCTATGAACGGTAACAGGGGAGATTTATTTGGTGGCGTTTATGCCACACTTATCTTAGAATATCTTGAAGGCACCCCACACCCTGATGATAAGCCTTTTACTTATTTAAGTTTTGATCTTGCTGCTATGAAAAGGCATAAGTTTGTTACCATGACTTCTGAGCTTGATAATCTTGTTTATATCTTGCGTTTCGGAACTACCGCGGAACGCGAGATCCGTCTACCTGCACCTCTTTTGTTTGATTTTTCTCACAGGAACGGATGGTCCTTTGATGTTACCCAATTCGATGAGTTCATGGCCCAGCATCAGTTTCATAACCCCATGGAGGGGGTTGTGCCCGACGAGGAGGAGCACGGTGAGTTCCCACCTTTTCAGGGGGAGACCGTCAACCAGTTTGGTGAAGGGTCTTCCTCTGCTTGGAGTACGAACCCTTCCTCGTGGGAGGATCCGAGGAGTTCGGTGTACGCGCCAGAATCCTTCTACGACCCTTGAACTCACCACCATTCCCCCGGAGCAGGAGGCTCCTGGGGGCAGTAGCTACTACCAACTTAGGCCAAAAGCCTAAGCTTCGGGGAGTACGTGCCCCTCTCACTTTTCCATTGTATTATCCGTTTTATTCGCTTTGATCTTTTCAAAGTTTTTACCCGTTCTTCTTTATTTCTTTCTTTGCAAAAACAACAAAAAGATTTTCTCTTTCTTTTGCTTTCGTTCAACCTTTGAAATAATCCAAAAAGATTTCCTTTCTCTCTTTAGTTTGCTTTGTTTTCAGAGTTCAGCTCGAGTCCGTGATGGCATTTAATTATATATCCTACGTTCGATCGTGCAAGTGACGAGGCAGTAATGACGAAGATCGACTGAAGGGAAGCAACAAGGGAAAACCGGTATGAACTCTTCTTGTTTCTACTTTTGTACATATGCCTGTACTTATGATCTAGAGACCAGCTTGTAGCGACATAGTGCTATGTTTACAATGCTCTCCCAGTGGTTCATGCTTTCTTTGTGGTTAATCTCGAATAGCTAGAGTATATAATGTGTTATTGAAATGATTTACATGCATTGCACTGTTCATAGTTTGGTATACTAAGGTGGTATTTCCCTTTGGAGAATTCTTGGATTGACTTGGCGCATGTTTACACATGTTTAAGACTAAAAAGTCTGCTCTGCCTCGATGACCTTTGAGTTTTAGAATAGTTATATCACTTCCATGCCCGATTCAATGTTGCTTTGTTGCTCTGCATGATTATGACCGTTATTGCTCTCTAGTTGGTCGCTTCCCAGTCTTTTGCTAACCTCCACCTGTACTAAGCGGACTGACTGCTTGTGCATCCAAAATCCTTTAAACCAGTTATGCCATATGAGTCCACCATACCTTCCTATACATGGTATTTACCTGCCATTCCTAACGAAGACTATCTTGTACCATCTCGAAATTAATCAAAAGCATTTCTCTTTTTGTGCCTCTGTTTTAGCTCATGAGGAAGTAGTAGTTAATTCATGATCTTTTTAAGTTGGACGAGTTTCACCCCGGGATTGCATGTCTAATGTGCAAACCCCTAATGCGAGAAGGAGCTGGCACAGAGTGCGCCCGGCTCATAAAAGATAATACAACAAACAAACCCTCCTTCACGCTTTGTTCATGAGAAATCAGAAAACTTTGGCAGTGATAAACAAAGGAGATTAAGGGGATGTGATCGTCTCCGTGCGGGAGCCGTTCCTCGAAACTTGTCCAGCTCAAGAAGTAATTGGGTTATCTACTAGCATTCGTTGACGAAATATGCACCTCTCAAAAACATTTTTTACCTCTGTTTTTAAAACCAAGAGCTCTAGTACATGTTTAGTTTTTGTTTCCGACCACGGGTTTTCAACCTCGCCATCAAATTCCACGGTTCGAGAGTCTCCACCTTCTTTCCTCAAAGCACCAACTAGGAGAGCATAATTGTCATTCTGAGTGTAATGTGCATTGTCCCAAAGTATTACATTGTCTTCTGCATGCTTGTGATATTATTTATTCTGAAATTCTTAGTTCTAGTCTCCTTTAAAACTCTGAAGGAGTTTCTGCATTTATGTTTTGCTTCACTCATGGAGGCTAGTGAGATACCACCCTAATATGCTGAAGCTATGTGCAATGTAATCTTGTCTTGATTTTCAGTAGTATATTATTCACTTTTAGGTATTTATGATTGGTCACTTGAAAGAAGGATTGCTCCGTGCATTGTCCTCGTAGCATTGTTTCAACACTTGCTAGACTCTTTTCGTAGTATATGCTTCTATACATCTAATGAAGCAAAAGAGTTTGTCAAAGTTTTCTTTGTCGCGTCCAGTTCGTTGAACTGAATTGCTTGAGGACAAGCAATATGCTAAGCTTGGGGGAGTTGATACGTCTCAAACGTATCTACTTTTCCAAACACTTTTGATATTGTTTTGACCTCGTTCTTGCATGATTTGACCTAAACTAACCCGGACTGACGCTGTTTTCAGCAGAGCTGCCTGTATGGTTTTATTGTGTGCAGGAAAACGGATTTTTAGGTATCTCAGAAAATTCCACGAAAAATCACAGAAAATCCACGCACCCGAAGGAACCTGGTGCCAGAAGAGGGGCCAGAGGGGGGCCAGGGGGGCTCCAGGCGCCCTGGTGGCACGGCCCACCCCCTGGCCGCGCCGGGAGGCCGCCTGGGTGGGCCCCACCTCCCCTGGTGCCCTACTTTGACCCGTATTTTAGCCCGTGACGAAAAAATCCCAGATCAGAAGTTCTTTTCCCAGTTTTCGTCGCGGAGCCGCCGCCACCCTCTGTTCTTCTTCGGGTGGGCTAATCTGGAGGCTGATTTGGTCTCCGGAGAGGGGAGATCGTCGCCATCGTCATCATCATCACCACTCCATCCTCCCTCCATGACTTCTCCTTCCATGTGTGAGTAATCCCCTGCTGTAGGCGAAGGAGATGGTAGGGATTGGATGAGTTAGATCATGTAATAGTTTATCAGATCGTTGGGGGCATGTTGCCTATCATCTACTATGGTGTTTATCATCTTTGCTTCAACTTGTTATTCTTAATGCTTGTCACTTAGGGCCCGAGTGCCATGATTTCAGATCTGAACCATATGTGTTTGCATGAATATATTTGTGTTCTTGATCCTATCTATGAGTTGTTTGCACCTATTACGGTCCGGAACCGGCGATCCCAAAAGTGACAGCTTGGGACACCAAAGGGGATGGTCCATAGTTTGAGGATTACATGTATCCATTGAGTTCATTGCTTTGTTCCGGTGCTCTTTGACAGGAGCACCTTAATCTCCATAAGTTCCTTTTGGCCCCGTTCGTAGCGGGATGGTAGGACAAAAGATGTTGTGCAAGTTCTTATTGCAAGCACGTACAACTACCTATGGGATACATGCCTAATGTTTGATATTTGCCTAGATGATCATTACTTTTCCGTGTGCCTTGCCCCAAGTTAGAATCATGATATATCTCATCCATGCAGCGCCCAACCATCCATCTCCCTAGCCTACAGTGTTTTAAATCCTGCTGGTTACTAGTTGCTACTTTTGCTATTTACTTTTGTTGTTTAATTTTACTATCACCATCATCACTATCAAATCACTGTTACCACTTATCTTTTGTTGCAAGTAAGTATATTTCAGGTGCGGTTGAATTGACAACTCAACTGTCAAAGCTTATAAATACTCTTTGGCTCCCTGTGTGTCGAATCAATAAATTGGGTTATTCTTACCCGCGAAGACTATCTCGATCCCTTACGGTTGAGGGTTATCATGGACTCACCGTGCCCCGCGCTCGCTGGCCGCGGTCGGGTCCGTCCCGGTCCGTCGCTCGGCGCCGACGCCAGCGCCCGTTAGCCCGCCCCTGTGGCCTGGGCTGATGACATATGGGCCCCATGGCCCAGAGCGTTTATATATATATATATATATATATATATATATATATATATATATATATATATATATATAATATAATATAAAAAAATAAAAATAAAAATAAGTTTTAGTAATAAAAATAACTAGATTAATTAATCAATTAATTAATTAGAGTAATCTGCTTTAATTAGGCTAATTACCTAGTTTAACTAATTAAAACTATTAGTTAGTCAAATGTGTCAATGACAATGGGGCCCACCCCTGTTGACGAGTCAAACGTTGACTGGTCAACTGGGACCCCCAGGACCCACATGTCGTCCTCTGTGTACACTGTTGTGTACACAGAGCTGGGTGCACCTAGCATTTAACCTTTATTTTCGAATTAATAATAATTGCAGAATATTAATAAAACTTTGAAAAATCATATAAAATAAACCGTAACTCGGATGAAAAAGTTTTATATATGAAAGTTGCTCAGAATGACGAGACGGATCCGAATACGCAGTTCGTTTGTCCGCCACACGTTCCTAGCATAGCGAACATGCAACTTCGCCCCCCCCCTCGCTTCGTCTGTCCAAAAACGCGAAACATCGGGAATACATTCCCGGATGTTTTTATCCTCGCTAGTATCACTTAATACCGTGTTAGGTCACACGTAGCACCGCGTTTTGCCATGTTATGCTTTGTGGTGCAATGTTTGC
>LR738709.1:39438470-39537608 GCA_902687465.1 Secale cereale | reverse complement strand
CGGCACCTCCGCGTTCAACACACGTACGGTGCAGCAACGTCACCTCCTTCTTGATCCAGCAAGGGGGGAGGAGAAGTCGTCAGAGATCCGGCAGCACGACGGCGTGATGACGGATGCAGTGGAGATCGCAGCAGGGCTTCGCCGGGCGCCCTGCGTGGGAGTTGGGAGGTGTGACGGGAGGGGAAGAGGCGCCAGGGCTTGGGTGCGGCTGCCCTCTCCCCCCCCCCCCCGCCCCCACATATATATAGGGGGCCAGGGGGCGCCAGCCCCCTGCAGATCCAATCTGCAAGGGGGGCGGCGGCCAGGGAGGAGTCCTCCACCCCCAAGGCAAGTGGTGGCCCCCCTCCCCTTAGGGTTTTAACCCTAGGCGCATGGGGAGGTGGGCCACCTTGTGGTGCGCCAGCCCAGAGGGCTGGACACATCCCCTCGCGGCCTAGGGGCCCCACCGGGATGGGTGGCCCCACCCGGTGGACCCCCGGGGCCCCTTCGATGGTCCCGGGACACTCCCGGTGACCCCCGAAGATCACCCGTTGGCCGAAACTGGACTTCCCATATATCAATCTTTACCTCCGGACCATTCCGGAACTCCTCGTGACGTCCGGGATCTCATCCGGGACTCCGAACAACTTTCGGGTTTCCACGTGCATTTATCTCTACGACCCTAGCGTTACCGAACCTTAAGTGTGTAGATCCTACGGGTTCGGGAGACACGTAGACATGACCGAGACCACTCTCCGGTCAATAACCAACAGCGGGATCTGGATACCCATGTTGGTTCCCACGTGTTCCTCGATGATCTTCATCGGATGAACCACCGTGTCAAGGATTCACTTAATCCCGTATGTTATTCCCTTTGTCCATCGGTACGGTACTTGCCCGAGATTCGATCGTCGGTATTCCCGATACCTTGTTCAATCTCGTTATGGCAAGTCTCTTTACTCGATCCGTAATCCATCATCCCGTGACTAACTACTTAGTCACATTGAGCTCATTATGATGATGTCTTACCGAGTGGGCCCAGAGGTACCTCTCCATCATACGGAGTGACAACATCCCAGTCTCGGTTCGTACCAACTCAACAGACACTTTCGGAGATACCCGATGCGTACCTTTATAGCCACCCAGTTACGTTGTGACGGTTGGCACACCCAAAGTACTCCTACGGTATCTGGGAGTTGTACAACCTCATGGTCTAAGGAATAAATACTTGACACCGAAAAGCTTATGCATTACGAACTATACGATCTCGTGTTATGCTCAAGTTTGGGTCTTGTCCATCACATCATTCTCCTAATGATGTGATCCCGTTATCACCGACATCTCATGTCCATGGTCAGGAAACCGTGACCATCTGTTGATCAACGAGCTGGTAACTAGAGGCCTACCAGGGACTCATTGTGGTCTGTGTATTCACACATGTATCGCTGTTTCCGTACAATACAATTCAAGCATGAATAACAGACAATTATCATGAACAAGGAGATATAATAATAATGCTTTTATTATTGCCTCTAGGGCATATCTCCAACAGTCTCCCACTTGCACTAGAGTCAATAATCTAGTTACATTGTGATGAATCGAACACCCATAGAGTTTTGGTGTTGATCTTGTTTTGCTCGTGAAAGAGTTTTAGTCAACGGGTCTGCGACATTCAGATCCGTATGCACTTTACAAATATCTATGTCTCCATCCTGAACATAATTCCGGATGGAGTTGAAACGGCGCTTGATGTGCTTGGTCTTCTTGTGAAACCTGGGCTCCTTGGTAATAGCAATAGCACCAGTGTTGTCACAGAAGAGAGTCATCGGGCTTGACGCGCTTCGAATGACTCCTAGGTCGGTGATGAACTCCTTCATCCAGACTCCTTCCTGCGCTGCTTCAGAAGCAGCTATGTACTCCGCTTCACATGTAGATGCTGCCACCACGCTTTGCTTGCAACTGCACCAGCTGACTGCCCCTCCATTCAAAATATACACGTATCCGGTTTGTGACTTAGAGTCATCCAGATCTGTGTCGAAGCTAGCATCGACGTAACCCTTTACGACGAGCTCTTCGTCACCTCCATAAACGAGAAACATATCCTTAGTCCTTTTCAGGTACTTCAGGATGTTCTTGACCGCTGTCCAGTGTTCCGTACCGGGATCACTTTGGTACCTCCCTACCAAACTTATGGCAAGGTTCACATCAGGTCTGGTACACAGCATGGCATACATGATAGAACCTATGGCCGAGGCATAGGGAATGACACTCATCTTTTCTCTATCTTCTGCCGTGGTCGGTGACTGAGTCTTACTCAATCTCATACCTTGCAAAATAGGCAAGAATCCTTTCTTTGACTGATCCATATTGAACTTCTTCAATATTTTATCAAGGTATGTACTTTGTGAAAGACCTATGAGGCGTCTCGATCTATCTCTATAGATTTTGATGCCTAATATGTAAGCAGCTTCTCCAAGGTCCTTCATTGAAAAACTTTTATTCAAGTAGGCCTTTACATTTTCCAAGAATTCTATATCATTTCCCATCAGCAATATGTCATCCACATATAATATGAGAAATGCCACAGAGCTCCCACTCACTTTCTTGTAAATACAGGCTTCTCCATAAGTCTGTATAAAGCCAAACGCTTTGATCACCTCATCAAAGCGAATATTCCAACTCCGAGATGCTTGCACCAGCCCGTAAATCGAGCGCTGGAGCTTGCATACCTTGTTAGCGTTCTCTGGATCGACAAAACCTTCCGGTTGCATCATATACAACTCTTCCTTGAGGAAGCCGTTAAGGAATGCTGTTTTGACGTCCATTTGCCATATCTCATAATCATAGAATGCGGCAATAGCTAACATGATTCTGACTGACTTCAGCATCGCTACGGGAGAGAAAGTCTCGTCGTAGTCAATCCCTTGAACTTGTCGATAACCCTTAGCGACAAGCCGAGCTTTATAGATGGTCACATTACCATCAGCGTCTGTCTTCTTCTTAAATATCCATTTGTTTTCTATGGCGTGCCTATCATCAGGCAAGTCCACCAAAGTCCATACTTTGTTTTCATACATGGATTCTATCTCGGATTTCATGGCTCCAAGCCATTTATTGGAATCTGGGCCCGCTATCGCTTCTTCATAGTTCGAAGGTTCACCGTTGTCTAACAACATGATTTCCAGTACAGGGTTGCCGTACCACTCTGGTGCGGAATGTACCCTTGTGGACCTTCGAAGTTCAGTAGTAACTTGGTCAGTTTCTTCATGATCATTATCATTAACTTCCTCCCTTGTCGGTGCAGGCACCTCAGGAACAGTTTCCTGTGCTGCGCTACTTTCCGTTCCAGGAGGGGTGACTGTCACCTCATCAAGTTCTACTTTCCTCCCACTCACTTCTTTCGAGAGAAACTCTTTCTCCAGAAAGCATCCATTCTTGGCAACAAAGACTTTGCCTTCGGATCTGTGGTAGAAGGTGTACCCAATCGTTTCCTTTGGGTATCCTATGAAAACGCATTTTTCCGATTTGGGTTCGAGCTTTTCAGGTTGAAGTTTCTTGACATAAGCATCGCAACCCCAAACTTTCAAAAACGACAGCTTCGGTTTCTTGCCAAACCAAAGTTCATACGGAGTCGTCAACGGATTTCGATGGAGCCCTATTTAAAGTGAATGCGGCAGTCTCTAAAGCATAACCCCAAAAAGATAGCGGTAAATCGGTGAGGGACATCATAGATCGCACCATGTCCAACAGAGTACGATTTCGACGTTCGGACACACCGTTACGTTGAGGTGTTCCGGGCGGTGTCAATTGTGAAACAATTCCACAGCTCCTAAGGTGTGTGCCAAATTCATGACTTAAATATTCACCCCCACGATCCGATCGCAAGAACTTTAGTTTTCTGTCACGTTGATTCTCAACCTCATTCTGAAATTCCTTGAACTTTTCAAAGGTCTCAGACTTGTGTTTCATCAAATAGATATACCCATATCTACTCAAGTCATCTGTGAGGGTGAGAACATAACGATAGCCTCCGCGAGCCTCAACACTCATTGGACCGCACACATCGGTATGTATGATTTCCAACAAGTTGGTTGCTCGCTCCATTGTTCCGGAGAACGGAGTCTTGGTCATCTTGCCCAAGAGGCATGGTTCGCACGTGTCAAATGATTCATAATCAAGAGACTCTAGAAGTCCATCTGAATGGAGCTTCTTCATACGTTTGACACCAATATGACCAAGGCGGCAATGCCACAAGTATGTGGGACTATCATTATCAACTTTACATCTTTTGGCATCTACACTATGAATATGTGTATCACTACGTTCGAGATTCATCAAAAATAAACCATTGACCAGCGGGGCATGACCATAAAACATATCTCTCAAATAAATAGAACAACCATTATTCTCTGATTTGAAAGAATATCCATCTCGCATAAAACGAGATCCAGAAACAATGTTCATGCTCAAAGCTGGTACTAAATAACAATTATTGAGGTTTAAAACTAATCCCGAGGGTAGATGTAGAGGTAGCGTGCCGACGGCGATCACATCGACCTTGGAACCATTCCCGACGCGCATCGTCACCTCATCCTTCGCCAGTCTCCGTTTATTCCGCAGCTCCTTTGACGTTGCCGGCCTTCTTGTCTGCTAAATATTTGGGGCAGTTCCGCTTCTAGTGACCCGTTCCCTTGCAATGAAAACACTCAGTCTCAGGCTTGGGTCCATACTTTGGCTTCTTCCCGGCAACAGGCTTGCCAGGCGCGGCAACTCCCTTGCCGTCCTTCTTGAAGTTCTTCTTACCCTTGCCTTTCTTGAACTTAGTGGTTTTATTGACCATCAACACTTGATGTTCTTTCTTGATGTCTACCTCCGCTGATTTCAGCATCGAATACACCTCGGGAATGGACTTCTCCATCCCCTGCATATTGAAGTTCAGCACGAAGCTCTTGAAGCTTGGTGGGAGCGACTGGAGGATTCTGTCAACGACCGCTTCATCTGGGAGATTCATTCCCAGCTGAGACAAGCGATTGTGCAATCCTGAAATCTTGAGGATGTGCTCACTGACAGAACTGTTCTCCTCCATCTTACAGCTATAGAATGCGTCGGAGACATCATATCTCTCGACTCGGGCATGAGCTTGGAAAACCATTTTCAGCTCTTCGAACATCTCGTATGCTCCATGGTGCTCAAAACGTTTTTGGAGCCCCGATTCTAAACTGTAAAGCATGCCGCACTCAACCAGGGAGTAATCATCACAACGTGACTGCCAAGCGTTCATAACGTCTTGGTTTGCCGGGAGAACGGGTGCATCACCTAGCGGTGCTTCTAGGACATAGGTTCTCTTGGCAGCTATGAGGATAATCCTCAGGTTACGCACCCAATCCGTATAGTTGCTACCATCGTCTTTCAGCTTGGTTTTCTCTAGGAACGCGTTGAAGTTGAGGGAAACTGGAGCGTGGGCCATTTGATCTACAAGAGATATTGTAAAGAATTTAGACTAAGTTCATGACAATTAAGTTCATCTTAATCAAATTTTAGTGAACTCCCACTCAGAATGACATCTCTCTAGTCATCTTAAGTGATACACGATCCGAATCGAGTAGTCCGTGTCCGATCATCACGTGAGACGGACTAGTCAAAAAACGGTGAACATCTTCATGTTGATCGTATCTTCTATACGACTCGTGTTCGACCTTTCGGTCTTCCGTGTTCCGAGGCCATGTCTGTACATGCTAGGCTCGTCAAGTGAACCCTAAGTGTATCGCGTGTGTAAATCTGTCTTACACCCGTTGTATGTGAACGTTAGAACCTATCACACCCGATCATCACGTGGTGCTTCGGAGCAACGAACTTTAGCAACGGTGCACAGTTAGGGGAAACACAATACTTGAAATTTTAGTGAGAGATCATCTTATTTACTACCGTCGTTCTAAGTAAACAAGATGAAAAAACATGATAAACATCACATGCAATCAATTATAGTGACATGATATGGCCAATATCATCTTGCTCCTTGGATCTCCATCTTCGGGGCACCATGATCATCTTGTCACCGGCTCGACACCATGATCTTCATCATCATGATCTCCATCATCGTGTCTTGAAGAAGTTGTCACGCCAACTATTACTTCTGCTACTATAGCTAACGTTTAGCAATGAAGTAAAGTAATTACATGGCGTTATTCAGTGACACGCAGGTCATACAATAATTAAGACAACTCCTATGGCTCCTGCCGGTTGTCAAGTTCATCGACATGCAAGTCGTGATTCCCTATTACAAAAACATGATCAATCTCATACATCACATATATCATTCATCACATCTTCGTTCTTGGCCATACCACGTCACAAAACACATGCTGCAAAAACAAGTTAGACGTCCTCTAATTGTTGTTGCAAGTTTTACGTGGCTTCTATAGGATTTCTAGCAAGAACGTTTCTTACCTACGCCAAAACCACAACGTGATTAGTCAACTTCTATTTACCCTTCATAAGGACCCTTTTCATCGAATCCGATCCGACTAAAGTAGGAGAGACAGACACCCGCCAGCCACCTTATGCATCTAGTGCATGTCTGTCGGTGGAACCAGTCTCACGTAAGCGTACGTGTAAGGTCGGTCCAGGCCGCTTCATCCCACAATACCGCCGAATCAAGATTGACTAGTAACGGTAAGAAAGTTGAACAAGATCATACGCCCACAACTGCTTTGTGTTCTACTCGTGCAAGATGCTACGCATAAAACCTAGGCTCAGATGCCACTGTTGGGGAACGTAGCATAATTCAAAAAATTTCTACGTCTTCACCAAGATCCAACTAAGGAGACATCTAGCAACGAGCAACTAAGAGTGCATCTACATACCGTTATGAAGATTGCGTGCGGAAGCTTTCAACGAAGCAAGGATGAAGTAGTCGTACTCTTCACGTTCTTCGTCACCGATGATCTAGCGCCGAACGGACGGCACCTCCGCGTTCAACACACGTACGGTGCAGCAACGTCACCTCCTTCTTGATCCAGCAAGGGGGGAGGAGAAGTCGTCAGAGATCTGGCAGCACGACGGCGTGATGACGGATGCAGTGGAGATCGCAGCAGGGCTTCGCCGGGCGCCCTGCGTGGGAGTTGGGAGGTGTGACGGGAGGGGAAGAGGCGCCAGGGCTTGGGTGCGGCTGCCCTCTTCCCCCCCCCCCCACATATATATAGGGGGACAGGGGGGGCGGCGGCCAGGGAGGAGTCCTCCTCCCCCAAGGCAAGTGGTGGCCCCCCTCCCCTTAGGGTTTTAACCCTAGGCGCATGGGGAGGTGGGCCACCTTGTGGTGCGCCAGCCCAGAGGGCTGGACACATCCCCTCGCGGCCTAGGGGCCCCACCGGGATGGGTGGCCCCACCCGGTGGACCCCCGGGGCCCCTCCGGTGGTCCCGGGACACTCCCGGTGACCCCCGAAGATCACCCGTTGGCCGAAACTGGACTTCCCATATATCAATCTTTACCTCCGGACCATTCCGGAACTCCTCGTGACGTCCGGGATCTCATCCGGGACTCCGAACAACTTTCGGGTTTCCACGTGCATTTATCTCTACGACCCTAGCGTTACCGAACCTTAAGTGTGTAGACCCTACGGGTTCGGGAGACACGTAGACATGACTGAGACCACTCTCCGGTCAATAACCAACAGCGGGATCTGGATACCCATGTTGGTTCCCACGTGTTCCTCGATGATCTTCATCGGATGAACCACCGTGTCAAGGATTCACTTAATCCCGTATGTTATTCCCTTTGTCCATCGGTACGGTACTTGCCCGAGATTCGATCGTCGGTATTCTCGATACCTTGTTCAATCTCGTTATGGCAAGTCTCTTTACTCGATCCGTAATCCATCATCCCGTGACTAACTACTTAGTCACATTGAGCTCATTATGATGATGTCTTACCGAGTGGGCCCAGAGGTACCTCTCCGTCATACGGAGTGACAACATCCCAGTCTCGGTTCGTACCAACTCAACAGACACTTTCGGAGATACCCGATGCGTACCTTTATAGCCACCCAGTTACGTTGTGACGGTTGGCACACCCAAAGTATTCCTACGGTATCCGGGAGTTGTACAACCTCATGGTCTAAGGAATAAATACTTGACACCGAAAAGCTTATGCATTACGAACTATACGATCTCGTGTTATGCTCAAGTTTGGGTCTTGTCCACATCATTCTCCTAATGATGTGATCCCGTTATCACCGACATCTCATGTCCATGGTCAGGAAACCGTGACCATCTGTTGATCAACGAGCTGGTAACTAGAGGCCTACCAGGGACTCATTGTGGTCTGTGTATTCACACATGTATCGCTGTTTCCGTACAATACAATTCAAGCATGAATAACAGACAATTATCATGAACAAGGAGATATAATAATAATGCTTTTATTATTGCCTCTAGGGCATATCTCCAACAGTTTTGCCCGTGGAAGAGGCTTAGTCAACGGGTCTGCAACATTCAGATCCGTATGTATTTTGCAAATCTCTATGTCTCCCTACTTGACTAGATCGCGGATGGAATTGAAGCGTCTTTTGATGTGCTTTGTTCTCTTGTGAAACCTGGATTCCTTCGCCAAGGCTATTGCTCCAGTGTTGTCACAAAAGATTTTCATTGGACCCGATGCACTAGGTATTACACCTAGATCGGATATGAACTCCTTCATCCAGACTCCTTCATTTGCTGCTTCCGAAGCAGCTATGTATTCCGCTTCACACGTAGATCCCGCCACGACGCTCTGCTTGGAACTGCACCAACTGACAGCTCCACCGTTCAATAAAAATACATATCCGGTTTGTGACTTAGAGTCATCCGGATTAGTGTCAAAGCTAGAATCGACGTAACCGTTTACGACGAGCTCTTTGTCACCTCCATACACGAGAAACATATCCTTAGTCCTTTTCAGGTATTTTAGGATGTTCTTGACCGCTCTCCAGTGATCCACTCCTGGATTACTTTGGTACCTCCCTGCTAGACTTATAGCAAGGCACACATCAGGTCTGGTACACAGCATTGCATACATGATAGATCCTATAGCTGAGGCATAGGGAATGACTTTCATTTTCTCTCAATCTTCTGCAGTGGTCGGGCATTGAGTCTTACTCAACTTCATACCTTGTAATACAGGCAAGAACCCTTTCTTTGACTGATCCATTTTGAACTTCTTCAAAATCTTATCAAGGTATGTGCTTTGTGAAAGTCCAATTAAGCGTCTTGATCTAACTCTATAGATCTTGATGCCTAATATATAAGCAGCTTCACCGAGGTCTTTCACTGAAAAATTCTTATTCAAGTATCCTCTTATGCTATCCAGAAATTCTATAGCATTTCCAATCAATAATATGTCATCCACATATAATATTAGAAATGCTACAGAGATCCCACTCACTTTCTTGTAAATACTGGCTTCTCCAAAAGTCTGTATAAAACCATATGCTTTGATCACCTCATCAAAGCGTATATTCCAACTCCGAGATGCTTTCACCAGTCCATAGATGGATCGCTGGAGCTTGCATACTTCGTTAGCACCTTTTGGATCGACAAAACCTTCTGGTTGCATCATATACAACTCTTCTTTGAGATATCCATTCAGGAATGCAGTTTTGACATCCATTTGCCAGATTTCATAATCGTAAAATGCGGCAATTGCTAACATGATTCGGACAAACTTAAGCATCGCTACAGGTGAGAAAGTCTCATCGTAGTCAACTCCTTGAACTTGTCGAAACCCTTTCGCAACAAGTCGAGCTTTGTAAATAGTAACATTACCGTCTGCATCGGTCTTCCTCTTGAAGATCCATTTATTTTCGATGGCCTGCCGATCATCGGGCAAGTCAACCAAAGTCCACACTTTGTTCTCATACATGGATCCCATCTCAGATTTCATGGCCTCAAGCCATTTTGCGGAATCTGGGCTCATCATCGCTTCCTCATAGTTCGTAGGTTCATCATGGTCTAGTAACATGATTTCCAGAACTGGGTTGCCGTACCACTCTGGTGCGGAACGTACTCTGGTTGATCTACGACGTTCAGCAGAAACTTGATCCGAAGTTTCATGATCATCATCATTAACTTCCTCACTGATTGGTGTAGGAATCACTGGAACACTTTTCTGTGATGTACTACTTTCCAATTCGGGAGAAGGTACAATTACCTCATCAAGTTCTACTTTCCTTCCACTCACTTCTTTCGAGAGAAACTCCTTCTCTAGAAAGGATCCATTCTTAGCAACGAATATCTTGCCTTCGGATCTGTGATAGAAGGTGTACCCAACAGTCTCTTTTCGGTATCCTATGAAGACACATTTCTCCGACTTGGGTTCGAGCTTATCAAGTTGAAGCTTTTTCACATAAGCATCGCAGCCCCAAACTTTTAGAAACGACAACTTTGGTTTCTTGCCAAACCATAGTTCATAAGGTGTCGTATCAACGGATTTAGATGGTGCCCTATTTAACGTGAATGCAGCTGTCTCTAAAGCATAATCCCAAAACGATAGCGGTAAATCGGTAAGAGACATCATAGATCGCACCATATCCAATAAAGTACGGTTACGATGTTCGGACACACCATTACGCTGTGGTGTTCCGGGTGGCATGAGTTGTGAAACTATTCCACATTGTTTCAAATGAAGACCAAACTCGTAACTCAAATATTCTCCTCCACGATCAGATCGTAGAAACTTTATTTTCTTGTTACGATGATTCTCTACTTCACTCTGAAATTCTTTGAACTTTTCAAATGTTTCAGACTTGTGGTTCATTAAGTAGATATACCCATATCTGCTCAAATCATCAGTGAAGGTCAGAAAATAACGATACCCGCCGCGAGCTTCAACACTCATTGGCCCACATACATCAGTACGTATGATTTCCAATAAATCTGTTGCTCGCTCCATAGTTCCGGAGAACGGAGTTTTAGTCATCTTGCCCATGAGGCATGGTTCGCAAGCACCAAATGATTCATAATCAAGTGATTCCAAAATTCCATCACTATGGAGTTTCTTCATGCGTTTTACACCAATATGACCTAAACGGCAGTGCCACAAATAAGTTGCACTATCATTATTAACCTTGCATCTTTTGGTTTCAATATTATGAATATGTGTATCACTACAATCGAGATCCAATAAGAATAGACCACTCTTCAAGGGTGCATGACCAAAAAAGATATTATTCATAAAAATAGAACAACCATTATTCCCTGATTTGAATGAATAACCGTCTCGCAACAAACTAGATCCAGATATAATGTTCATGCTCAACGCTGGCACCAAATAACAATTATTTAGGTCTAAAACTAATCCCGAAGGTAGATGTAGAGGTAGCGTGCCGACGGCGATCACATCGACTTTGGAACCATTTCCCACGCGCATCGTCACCTCGTCCTTAGCCAATCTTCGTTTAATCCGTAGTCCTTGTTTCGAGTTACAAATATTAGCAACCGAACCGGTATCAAATACCCATGTACTACTACGAGAATTAGTAAGGTATACATCAATAACATGTATATCACATATACCTTTGTTCACCTTGCCATCCTTCTTATCCGCCAAATACTTGGGGCAGTTCCGGTTCAAGTGTCCAGTCCCCTTGCAGTAGAAGCACTCAGTTTCAGGCTTGGCTCCAGACTTGGGTTTCTTCGTGGGAGTAGCAACTGTCTTGCTATTCTTCTTGAAGTTCCCCTTTTTTCCCTTGCCCTTTTTCTTGAAACTAGTGGTCTTGTTAACCATCAACACTTGATGCTCCTTTTTGATTTCTACCTCCGCAGCCTTGAGCATAGCGAAGAGCTCGGGAATTGTCTTTTGCATCCCTTGCATATTATAGTTCATCACAAAGCCTTTATAGCTTGGTGGCAGTGATTGAAGAACTCTATCAATAACACTATCCTCGTCAACTTTGCAACCAAGTTGAGTCATATGATTGTAGTACCCAGACATTCTGAGCAAGTGTTCACTGATAGAACTATTCTCCTCCATCTTGCAGCTGTAGAACTTATTGGAAATCTCATATTTCTCAATCCGGGCATTTGCTTGAAATATTAACTTCAACTCCTGGAACATCTCATATGGTCCATGACGTTCAAAACGTCGTTGAAGTCCCGGTTCTAAGCCGTAAAGCATGGCACACTGAACTATCGTGTAGTCATCAGACCGCGACTGCCAGACGTTCAAAGCGTCTACATTAACGGGAGGGGGCTTGTCACCTAGCGGTGCTTCAAGGACATAATTCTTCTGTGCAGCAATGAGGATAATCCTCAAGTTACGGAACCAGTCCGTGTAATTGCTACCATCATCTTTCAACTTAGCTTTCTCTAGGAATGCATTAAAATTCAAAGGAACGGTAGCACGGGCCATTGATCTACAACAACATAGATATGCAAAAACTATCAGGACTAAGTTCATGATAAATCAAAGTTCAATTTAATCATATTAATTAAAGAACTCCCACTTAGATAGACATCCCTCCGGTCATCTAAATGATCACGTGATCCAAATCAACTAAACCATGTCCGATCATCACGTGAGATGGAGTAGTATCAATGGTGAACATCTTATGTTGATCATATCTACTATATGATTCACGCTCGACCTTTCGGTCTCTAGTGTTCCGAGGCCATATCTGCATATGCTAGGCTCGTCAAGTTTAACCCGAGTATTCTGCGTGTGCAAAACTGGCTTACACCCGTTGTATTTGAACGTAGAGCTTATCACACCCGATCATCACGTGGTGTCTCGGCACGACGAACTTTCGCAACGGTGCATACTCAGGGAGAACACTTATACCTTGAAATTTAGTAAGGGATCATCTTATAATGCTACCGTCGTTCTAAGCAAAATAAGAAGCATAATAAGATAAACATCACATGCAATCAAAATATGTGACATGATATGGCCATCATCATCTTGTGCTTTTGATCTCCATCTCCAAAGCACCGTCATGATCACCTTCGTCACCGGCGTGACACCTTGATCTCCATCGTAGCATCGTTGTCGTCTCGCCAACTATTGCTTCTACGACTATCGCTACCGCTTAGTGATAAAGTAAAGCAATTACATGGCGATTGCATTTCATACAATAAAGCGACAACCATATGGCTCGTGCCAGGTGCCGATAACATTACAAAACATGATCATCTCATACAAAACCGTATAACTCATCATGTCTTGACCATATCACATCACAACATACCCTGCAAAAACAAGTTAGACGTCCTCTAATTTGTTGTTGCAAGTTTTACGTGGCTGCTATGGGCTTAGCAAGAACCGTTCTTACCTACGCATACAAAACCACAACGATGTTTCGTCAAGTATGTGCTGTTTTAACCTTCACAAGGACCGGGCGTAGCCAGACTTGATTCAGCTAAAGTGAGAGAGACAGACACCCGCCAGTCACCTTTAAGCAACGAGTGCTCGTAACGGTGAAACCAGTCTCGCGTAAGCGTACGCGTAATGTCGGTCCGGGCCGCTTCATCTCACAATACCGCCGAAGCAAAGTATGACATGCTGGTAAGCAGTATGACTAGTATCGCCCACAACTCATTGTGTTCTACTCGTGCATATCATCTACGCATAGACCTGGCTCATGATGCCACTGTTGGGGAACGTAGTATTTTAAAATTTTCCTACGATCACGCAAGATCTATCTACCAGATGCATAGCAACGAGAGGGAAGAGTGTGTCTACGTACCCTCGTAGACCGGAAGCGGAAGCGTCAAGTGACGCGGTTGATGTAGTCGAACTTCTTCGCGATTCAACCGATCAAGCACCGAACGTACGGCACCTCCGCGTTCAGCACACGTTCAGCTTGATGACGTCCCACGAGCTGTTGATCCAGTTGAGCTTCACGGGAGAGTTTCGTCAGCACGACAGCGTGGTGACGGATATGATGTATCTACCGGCGCAGGGCTTCGCCTAAGCACTGCGACGGTATGACCGAGGTGTGTTTCTGTGGAGGGGGGCACCGCACACGGCTGGAACAATTCAACTTGTGTGTCCTTGGGTGCCCCCCTGCACCCGTATATAAAGGAGCAAGGGGGAGGCCGGCCGGCCCTTCTATGGTGCGGCTAGGGTGCAATCCTACTAGGAATAGGATTGCAATCCTATTCCTAGTAGGAACTACCAAAGAAGGAAGAAGGGGGAAGGAAAGAGAGGGAGAGGGAGAGGGAAAGAGGGGCCGCGCCCCCCTCCCCTTGTCCTATTCGGACTCCTCCTAGGGAGGGGGCGCGCCACCTCCTGGCTGCTGCCCTCTCTCTCCCCTATGGCCCACCAGGGCCCACCATTCCCCCGGGGGGTTCCGGTAACCCCCCGGCACTCCGGTAAATTCCAAAACTTTCCAGAACACTTCCGGTGTCCGAATATAGTCGTCCAATATATCAATCTTTATGTCTCGGACATTCCGAGACTCCTCGTCATGTCCGTGATCTCATCCGGGACTCCGAACTACCTTCAGTACATCAAAACTCATAAACTCATAATACCGATCGTCATCAAACGTTAAGCGTGCGGACCCTACGGGTTCGAGAACTATGTAGACATGACCGAGACTCATCTCCGGTCAATAACCAATAGCGGAACCTGGATGCTCATATTGGCTCCTACATATTCTACGAAGATCTTTATCGGTCAAACCGCATAACAACATACGTTGTTCCTTTTGTCATCGGTATGTTACTTGCCTGAGATTCGATCGTCGGTATCTCTATACCTAGTTCAATCTCGTTACCGGCAAGTCTCTTTACTCGTTCCGTAACACATCATCTCGTGACTAACTCATTAGTCTTTTGCTTGCAAGGCTTATTATGATGTGTGTTACCGAGAGGGCCCAGAGATACCTCTCCGACACTCGGAGTGACAAATCCTAATCTTGATCTATGCCAACACCACGAATACTTTTGGAGACACCTGTAGAGCATCTTTATGATCACCCAGTTACGTTGTGACGTTTGATAGCACACAAGGTGTTCCTACGGAATTCGGGAGTTGCATAATCTCATAGTCATAGGAACATGTATAAGTCATGAAGAAAGCAATAGCAGTAAAACTAAACGATCAAAGTGCTATGCTAACGGATGGGTCTAGTCCATCACATCATTCTCCTAATGATGTGATCCCGTTGATCAAATGACAACTCATGTCTATGGCTAGGAAACATAACCATCTTTGATCAATGAGCTAGTCTAGTAGAGGCATACTAGGGACATGTTGTTTTGTCTATGTATCCACACATGTACTAAGTTTCCGGTTAATACAATTCTAGCATGAATAAAAGACATTTATCATGATATAAGGAAATACAAATAACATCTTTATTATTGCCTCTAGGGCATATTTCCTTCAGTCTCCCACTTGAACTAGAGTCAATAATCTAGATTACAAAGTGATGATCCTCACACCCATGGAGTCCTGGTGCTGATCATGTTTTTGTTAGGGAACGTAGCATAATTCAAAAAATTTCTACGTCTTCACCAAGATCCAACTAAGGAGACATCTAGCAACGAGCAACTAAGAGTGCATCTACATACCGTTATGAAGATTGCGTGCGGAAGCTTTCAACGAAGCAAGGATGAAGTAGTCGTACTCTTCACGTTCTTCGTCACCGATGATCTAGCGCCGAACGGACGGCACCTCCGCGTTCAACACACGTACGGTGCAGCAACGTCACCTCCTTCCTGATCCAGCAAGGGGGGAGGAGAAGTCGTCAGAGATTCGGCAGCACGACGGCGTGATGACGGATGCAGTGGAGATCGCAGCAGGGCTTCGCCGGGCGCCCTGCGTGGGAGTTGGGAGGTGTGACGGGAGGGGAAGAGGCGCCAGGGCTTGGGTGCGGCTGCCCTCTCCCCCCCCCACATATATATAGGGGGCCAGGGGGGGCGCCAGGGCTTGGGTGCGGCTGCCCTCTCCCCCCCCCCCACATATATACACGGAGCTGAAGTCGTCAGATCCGTTGGACATCAGGCTATACCACAAGCGAAGCATTTTCTACACCAGTATGTCAGAGGTGTAAAGTGCATTAGCATTGACTAGATATTGACTCTAGTGCAAGTGGGAGTCTATAGGAGTTATACCCTAGAGGCAATAATGAATGTTATTGATTATCTCCCTGTTCATAATTAGGTTTATGTTCCATGCTATAACTGCTATGGTTCTCGAGTCTGCAAATAAAACGAGGCTCGAAGGAAGACTCACATGCATGTGTGGAATAATAAAAAATAAGAGGTATTCCTAGTCTGGCCTATAAGACTAGCTCAAGTGTTGCATGATGGTTATGTTTTCCTGATCATGGGCATGTCTATGCCAGCAACTTTGAGGGCACACTGTTAAGAGAACATTTGTGTTGAATCGACCCAGAGTGATGTTATGCTATGAGATTCATTCGTCACAAATTAATGGTTAATAACACATAGAAGTTAATGTTTCCATAATTCCTTAGACCATGAGAGTATCGAGTTCCTTCATACTTGCTTCGTGAACTTTGGGGTTTGTTAAACGTCATCCGTAACTGGGCGGCTATTACGGCGGCTTACGGGTTCACGGAAAGGTATGGCAAGTAACGAGATAGCTCAAGATTGGGATTTGCTCCTCCGACGAATGAGAGATAGCTCTGGGCCCTATCGGTGTTACGGTATCCATCATCGTCTCGCCATACACTTTGTGATTTGATCACGGGGATGCCGGAACACGGTAACGAGAAAAGAGGACATTACTGGTAACGAGGTAACTAGCATAGTGGACAAATTGTTGATCCACGGAAATGCCAACATGTCTCACCTTAGGTATTTGTAACATATCACGAAGCAACAGGAATAGCACACGGCAACTAGAGGTTCACTCGAATATTCATTCGTGTGGGTATAGGGGTCAATATGGGTGTTCACGGCTCCGATGTTGATCATTGATCAGAAAGAGTTCCGGTCATGTCTATACTTCACCGAACCTATAGGGTCACACGCTTAAGGGTCATCTATACGTTGAATACTAGACAAGGAGTCTGAGAGAAAATCGCCGAAAAAGTTTCGGACGAAACGGAAAAGTTCCGACGAGACAGGTCACCGGATGAGTTCCGGTGATACTGAAAAGTTGTTTCGGAGGATACCATAAAGTCAAATTGGTCTCGGCACATGCCTGATAATTCTTGGAGGGTGCCAAAATTATTCTGGAAACTTCTGGGAATTTTTCGGGATGAAAACCGGAAATGTTCCAGGGCTGTCGAAACCGCTTCAGATGCTTTTCGCAGATGAAATCACTAAACTAGAATTGTTCCAGTATGCGTTCAAAATTATTTTAGTGGGTACTAGAAATGTTCTAAGCCCACATAAATATTTTCAATTCGAAAGGACGCTAAAAATGTCGTTGTGAATAGTGAAAGTGCTTTTTGGGTTACTTTTTGGAAAGCCACCTTTTAGGGCTTTACTCAAAAGATCTAGGGATGACATGGATGGATTGGGAGGCCCTTATGGGCCCCCCCAAGGGGTGTGGCCGGCCACACTTGGGCTCCACCTTGGAGCCCCTCTTGTTCCTTGGTTTCACTCTTATGCCCTTGAGGAAGGACTTCATTCATGTGCATTTTGGGTTTTTGTGTTAAACTACCCTATCCCTTGGGATTTCCTATAAATCGAGGTGGAGGGGCAGCCCTCCACACTCACTCTTTCTCACATACATGCCATTGCAATGATCTGGCTTCTCTCTCCCTCCCCGCGAAATAGTTTCGTAGAGCTGAAAGGCTGTCTGGGTTCCGGCAGGAACTAGTTCTGGACGGCGAAGCCCTGCCGGATAGATGACACCGTATGTGTGCAACTCTGTCGAGAGGTCGCAGTTTCGATATTAGTGCTCGAGGGGCTGTTCGAGAGTGCCTCCCGAAGGGCTTTCCAAGTGACGGTCCGAGTTCTGTGAGTCCTCCCAAAGTGATGTCCGAGTGACCGTCCGAGTTTCGAAGGTCCTCCCGAAGGGCTGTCCGCGACAGTGTCCGAGGGACTGTTTGACTTCCTCCCGGAGTGTTGTTCGAGGGGTAGATGAGGGAGTACATCCTCGCAGTTGGGAGGTTGTAAATCCTAGCTGCGGGGATCTGCACCGATGATCGTCATCGACTCTACTTCCGTTGCGCTACGAGTCGGTAACGAAAATGATCAAACCTTGTATGCAGTCTCCATAGTGGTCCTGGGCTCGTGCGTAGGTTGGAAAAATTTTGTTTTCTGTTGCGTTACCTTACAGGATGTAGCTAGAACTAATATACGTCTTAATACATCCATTTCTCCGACAAGTATTTCCAGACGGAGGAAGAACAATTCAGGAAGCTAGATATATAATTCATGATTCTAAAATGATTTATACATAAATATTCGAACTCACATCATGCATAGAATTAAATAAATAACCCCCCCCCCACACACACACACATTGATAAACCGACATCGAAGTCCAACCCAAGTACCCATCATAGTATAAAAAGTAAAATCCACCACTAGTCCTAAAACCATTCAAGGTGTGTCACTTTAGTCCTAAAACTATGAAAACACATATCTGAGTCCTACTTGTTTCTAAAGTGTGTCACCGCTGGTGCTAAACTCGCCGGAGAAAGCATGGCCTGCACCCGTGGCACTTTCACCTTTGCCATGTCGGATGACTCGGTTTTAGCGGCAAAACTCCCGCCATAAACGGTTGGTTGGCTTGCATTTACCCCCTGCATGTACATATATAACACAGAAAGGCTGCTCCTTTCTTCACTTTACTTCCGTTTCCTCATTTTCTCCTCTGCCATGGCTGCAAGCTCACACGCTTAATTCACTTCAACCATGATGATGACCAACCCCGGTAGCTCACTTCAACCATGCAGTAAATTGTTGTGCTTGAACCAATGTCTCAAGTACAACACACATGGAAGCTGTAACACGATATCATCTGAAACATTGACCAACTGATTGCCCGCATTCACAAAAGTAATACGAAGTGCATTGGGTACATATAACTAACAGTGAATTACATGGCATTCGAAATAAAAGCTAGTAATTTAGGTTTCTATTACACCCGAACCTCAAAATGCACATATGAAGGTGCAGATAAACCCATGAGGTTTACTTCAACACCTAGCTGGCATCATCTAAATACTACCCAAAATAGAACTATTGTCTGTCCAAAAAGCTCTCTGTCCAAAGTGAGAACATGTTCACTTATATTCAGTAATATTGGCCTTTGTAGCCCTCTTCTTCTGCTTCTTCTTTAAGCCAACAATTGATGTGCTAGTTGTAGTGGGCTGCAAAGCATCTCTGTTGCGAGCAATGAAGTGGATTATGGAATAGGGCCTAGTGACACATGGGATTGCTGCGATGCTTGAGCCTGCTTACAAGAAGCATTAAACATCAATGCAACACATTTTAGGGAAATGAGATGTTAAGAAAGAATGACATACTTGAAGGAGTGTTTCAAGCACAGTAGTGTGAGTGCGTTGCTTCCTATGTCCAACACTTGTTGTACTAGATTCCTATAAATAGAGTATGAGCAATAGTTGCAAGAATGAAATGAGCTAACTACTAAATAGAGAAACAAAATGTTGTTGTACCTGCGTAAGAATGTTTCTCTTCACTTGTAGCTTCCTCTTCCGTCTTCCTTGTGTTTGTAGTCCCTTATCAACACTGAGTGATTGCCCTTGTTGACCTTTATTTTGGCACTTTCTTTTGTCGTGCTCTGTTGAATTGCACACAGTGCAATGGGATATAGTGCCATGTCTGCTCATCTTTGCCCCTTCTTCCATCTCGACAGGATTATGTCTTCTCTTCTTAGAAGGCCTACCAACATGTTTTTCATACCGAGGTGGTTTCACTTCAATTCCATTAACCTTTTTCCATGATCTTTCATCTCCGCAAGGCATTATAATCTGTCCATATGCTTGCTCGAAGGCATCTATGAAAGACACACCTTATCCTCTTGATTGATCCTCTCGTACCTGAAGCAAGAAATTGCATGCCTACAAGGAATTCCTCTCAACTGCCAACTCCCACATTCACACTTATCTTTGTGGATATCCACTGTATATTTTCCTGTCAGACCATGCACTAGAAAAATTCCTTTCCCAGTTGGTAGAGGTTCACAATTTTTGGCTATTTCTACTTGTTTGTCCAATTTCTTTCTTTTCTTTGGACATATAATTCCACACATATCTTCGGCCTCATTATTCTTAGTATAATATCTTGTCATGAGTTGGTTGAAAATTTTCTGTAGCATGGATCTTATAGGCATTTCTCTTGTATCAATGATGTACCTTGAGTATGGAAAGTGAAGGGAGTTCAGCATCAAAAGGAAGTGCGATGAGCATCATACAACAAAATGTGTTGAAAACACTTACTTATTAAACACTTCACATGTATTGTTCAGTAGCAAGTCAGACTTGGGCAATGTATTGAAGAAAGCTCTGCACCATGAGCTAGGTTCAATTGCTTCTAAGTAGTTATATGCATCCCCGTTCAATACCTGCATGTCATCCATATGTTTTCTCCAATCAAGCTTATTGTAGGATCTTGCAATAGCCCACAACTTGTTCTTCAAGTTCTCCCCCTTGATTTTTGTTGTTGAAATTCTAGTATAGGTGCCTCATACAAAACCTATGTGCTGAGTGAGGGAAAAGCTCACTGAGAACATTGATGAACCCCTGCATCATCATGAAAAGTACATCCAAGTGATCACATTGTATCACACTAAACATTATATCATTTAGGAAGTATAATATCTTAGTCACATGCGAGAGTTACCTTTTGTCGATCACTCACTATTGTCCATGCACTAGTATTATCTATGCCAAGGTCTTCTTTCAGAGTGTTCAAGAACCATTTCCATGTGGGAGTATCCTCAACTTCAACAACTGCCATAGCAATAGGAAAGATGCAATCGTTCGGATCAACACCTACTACTGTGAGAAATTGACCACCATATTTAGTCTTTATATGGCACCCATCTACGAAAATAAGAGGTCTGCACCCTGTCATGAATCCCCTTTTACATGCATCTAGTGACACGTATAAGCTATCAAAGATACCACCATCTTTTAGTCTCATGAACATGGAGCTTCGAGGATTTCTATGCCTAACCTCAGTCGCAAAGTCCCAGAGTTGCTCGTATTGCTTATCTGCATCTCCATTGATTTCATTGTATGCCATTCTTCTAGCTCTTGCTAGCTTGCTCCTAGAGGAGGGCATGTTGAAATCTTTCCGCACCAATCTTCCAAAATTTGTTAGTGTCATCTTGTCATCTGCCCTAAAAGTTTCAATGTAATATGCAGCTAAGAATTTAGTAGTGAATTGTTTGATGTCCCATTCTTTACTGCATGTGTGAATGCCCACATAAGTTTTAACCACAAAATTTTTAGTCATGCTATCAGGTGCTGCAAACAAGTACCAAGGGCATCCTTCTACACAGTGAGCCATCACTCTTTGCAAATCATTCTTTGCATATTTTATTTCAACTCTCTCTTGAATGATATAATTTTGAATTTCCCTCCTCAGCTCAACTACTAAAGAAAATGACATCCCTAAAGTGAAGTTTGGAACTTGCATTTCTTCTGGTCTGAAAGCTCTCAGGTTCACCCTCTTCTTTTTCTTTTTCTTCTTCTTATTTCTATCTTCTGCATCCTCTTCTTTTGATTCTTCATCAACTACCTCCGGTTCATAATCAGAGTCCGAGGCTGGTAGATCAAACTCATCCGTGTCATAATCACTATCAAATGTTTCTGCCTTCTTCTTTCCTTTCACATCGTCATAAATTTCATCAACCCACTCTACGAAGAGATCATCATCATCCTTGTCGAATTCATTGTCCGAGTCAACCAAATTGTCGCCATAATTGCTATGACTATCATGCGAGTCATCCTTATATTTATATCCACTTCCTTTTGTATTGGGTGAGAAACAGTTTTGCAAATTGTCCTTGACTGTATTGACCTTGCACATTCGCCTACTATTTGGGCTGGCAGCAGCATCACAAAATAATGGCACATTTATCTCTGTTCGAGGGATAAGAACCATTGGCAATGTTGGAGAGCCAATTACATAGATATCATCTGATAAATATTTTTGTTTCACATATAGTTGGAAATACTGAAATTTGGAAACAACGACACTCATCATCAGAGTATCAGTATCACTCTGAATTATGCGAAGCCCAGCATGCAAATGTTTTCCAGGAAGTAACCAGTACAACTCCACCCTAGCTGGACCATGCCCAAGTTGCCCCACAAAATGATATATCCACAATGGAGACCAGGTTTCCACCTCACAACCATCAAAGTGATCAACCCGGGCATCGAAATATGCCTTGTTCATTCCAGAACCGCAAAACAGACCAGCGTGATTAATCTCTACAGAGAATCGCTCTTCCATCGGTCCTGTTAGTGAAAATATTAAAATTTGTCACACAATTAACAGGGAATGATCTTGCACAAATATGTATATCATGTATTTCCAAATTAACAAGTGTCCAGTATCAATATTGCTGACATATCAACCATATATTCAGAGTTTTTGTTCTAACTCTGAAGCAAAAGTAAGTTAATAGCATAGGTTGGACCAAACATAGCAGTACAATCCAAACTCTGTAGAAACCATAGCAGTACAATCCAACCACGTAACCACTTAATAGCATAGATCGGACCAAACATCAAATATTCGAGAGATTGGGAAAGGATTTAGGCAAGGATTCAGAGGATTAGGGCTAGGGTCGTACCATACACTGGTGTGGGATCGCTGGAGGCATGCCGTTGTGGAGCCATCCGCGCGAAGCACTCGCTCCGCCGGCCGCCTGATTCCGGCGACCTCCGTTGTCCGCCGCCGGCCGCCGCCGGCCGCCTACTTCTGGTGATGTCCGCCGGCTGCTGCTGCGCCCCAGTCGCCTCTGACTTGTGCGTGTGCTAGAGAAGCGGAGAAACACGGCGGGGGCACAATATATGAGGTTAATAAATTCAGGGGTGGTATTGCAATGTATCCAGTGAAGTTGTTTTTTCAACGTGGCCCTTCAATTGGACGTGGCAAAGGACAAACTGCCACGCCTGTGGATCAGACCTGCTCCGGCAAGTTTAGAACCGGCGGTGGCACACTTTAGAAAGAAGTAGGACTCAGATATGCGTTTTCATAGTTTTAAGACTAAAGTGACACACCTCGAATACTATTAGGACCAGTGGTGTATTTTACTCTAGTATAAAGGCGGTTGCTAAACTCGTAGCGAGATATCCGCGTCTTCTTTATTGCAGATGGATGACGAAGGGTTGGCAAAATGATTCTCTGTGGCCCCTCATTATCGTTCCCGCTCTCCCTCTTCTACCTTTGTCTCCGCGAATCATCGATGCTCTTTTTACTCTTTCGAACTAAACTCAAACCCATCCCCACCGATAGTTTCCATAAACAAACATGTTATCTATTCACGTGTTCATGTATTAAAAAAATTAACTGGATTTTTCTTTTGGTGTAAAAAAACCCGGACTTTTAGACCATAGAGTTTGCACTCCCGATACAACATCTCAAGTGTGACGTAAGCGCAGTACGAAACCGCTGAAATAAATATAATTTATACCGAAATTTTATACTTATTTATAATCTATTTTATCTTCATACATTGTAAAGAAGAATTTTTTAGTAACACAAATTAGCATAGTAAATAATGTTATAAAATATTAATTATAATCCCTTTGTTATATATATATAATCATCATTGAAAAACTTTTGTTGCGCTAAATTTTGTTGTATTTATTTGTGCAAGTTTTGCTCTCTTCCATGTTATCTTTTAGCGAGATCTTGAAAACGATTACCCTTAAAGACAAAAATAATAAAACATAAAAAATGTAGGGCTACTTGCATTAAATTTTGATAATTGCATTGTTGTATGGTGTTTATTTATATATTTATGTGTGTGTCTCTATATGTGTCTAAGAGATAGAGAGAGCGTGTGTGTTCATGTATATTTTAGTAGCATTAAATATCTTGGTAGATATATCTAGAACGTGCGGCCAAACAAATATGTCAATGGATGTTTCTTAAAATTAATATGTTAATTATGTTTCTAGTGTGTGATAGAAAAATTATAGGAACTTCGAAAGTGTAAATTGAACCATTTACATGATTCTTAACTTGGCAGTGATCTATTATTAATAAAGAGATATCCACCAGATCGCTGACTGAGTGTTTTTCTATGAGAGTTTCAACCACATATCTCTCTGCTTTTATGTTGTGCACTTCTAAAATATAATTGATTAGTTATGTTTTCACGTTTTTATTAGTGGATTATATGCTTAACAATACAAAATTCAAGTCCAGTATTTTTTTTTTTTGCATGGTAATACGTGTCTCATTTATAAGATGAAATCAAATTACAAGTCACGTACACACCGACCTTACAGGCCTGAAAAGATAGGATAAACCTATGCAAAAAAACCAGCGCCTATCTCCCTCCTTCGACACCACCGAAGCGACCACCAAAGGGACGGAAGACAGATCACCTCTACACCCGAGCTCGACGCGGCTCCATCGCTGATCACCAGCTTTACGGACCTCCAAAGTCGTTTGCCAGAAGCAAAACCATTGTCGTTGAACGAATCAGACCGGGGCAACATGTCCCCGGACACGCCATCAAGCTCCAGAACTGACATCCCCGCACGACTACAACGTCGGAGGAAGAAAGCAGAACTGTCAGCCTCCAACCACAAAACCAGCATAGGATACACCATCTTCCAGCTGTGACATGCGCAAACAGCAGTCTGCGCGTACTCCTGGACGACCTCCCGGGCTCCACTCCGACGTTGGAGAAAACGTCGTCGCAACGACGAAGCCCCAGAACACAAGTCCACCACGGGGAAGATGCCGCCGCCACACCATCCCTGCTTGGACAGACTTCCATCCAGATCCCTTACCGACCACAGTGTAGAACACCGCATCGGAGAAGAAACTGAAATACTTTTATTCATCGCCAGATCTGAAGAACGACGAGAAGACCAAGCTGCCGATCTACAGGACCGAACAACATACTTTGCCATCAACTCCGAGACGCCGCTGTGAAGGTCGCCGCCAGTGTGGGAGTGGAGTTGAGGTAGATTTATTTGCCCGAGCGTCGCTCCCACCACCCCAACGGCGCCCTAAGAAGACACTAGACAAACCCTAACTACAGGCCGGCGTCGAAGCGCCGTGGTCCCCACCTCCTCGCGTGGCCGGAGTGGCCAAACGGAAGAGGCAGGGACCGGCGGCGGCCGGTGGAGTTGGGCGCAGATGCGATCGCCTCCACGATCGCGGGTCTCGTGGAGCGAAGCGGTTTTTTTGACATGTATATATTCAAGTCCAGTATTTACTCGAGTCACTAAAGACAAGGTGGGAGAAAAGAAGATAATTGTACAAGTACAATTCCACAACTACATTTGATTTGCTTTCGTTATGTGATGAACATAGAGAAAAAAATACAATCAATTGCCTTTTCTTGCTAGATGAACATACAATCACTCTTCAAAGCAGAATGTGAGAGCCTGTCCGATGGAGGAGACGTATGGGATCCGGATTCGCTGACTTTGCCACAACAAGTCCCGGCTGACTTTGCCGCAGGATCAAGAATCGAAGGCCGAGATTCGCCAAATCACTATTCCCGATCACTGTTCACATAAATCACTGTTCACACAAATCACTGTTGGCCATAATGTAGCATACCGCCTGGACCGCTACTTTTTAATCCGACAGACTAGACTGGGCAAAGGTAGCGGTAATGTAGCTTCGCTACCTTTGCCACGGCAAGTCTGCGAATCTGAATCGAGACGTATGGTGGACGACCAGCAGGGTCAATGCATGCCGTCAACGGAGAGAGCACGGGTGAAATGGCCCGGGTCATTTCTTAATCACTAATAAGCTTGCACGTGCAACGCACGCCTTACTGTATGCTAATTTATTTTCATGTATAAGCAAAACAACGGCTATCTATGCAGATTGTTTTATCCATGTTTTGATATGCACTGTGTTCGTGAAACTAACGAGGTAGCCAACTCTTTAGCAAAATTTGCATTTCATAGTAATTCTTCTTGTAAGTGGATTGATGAAGCCCCAAATTTTCTGGCGAATGGCATTGCAAACGATGTAACAATATTACCCATCCAATAAAGTAGCCATGATGGCATTAAAAAAAAATAGTTCCAGGTATACAAACATATAAGAATGAAAACTTGATCTTTCTTTCCAAATATTTACAAATGATGGTAGACATTTTTTTCGATATATACCATGCCAACAGTTCAGAGCAATTTACAATTTGCCATGGATGTCCAGGAACAGTCTTAACTATACAAACATACACAGAAATAATTCTACTATCAAGACCAATAATACACGGTAATAATAGTGAGGCTAGTACATCAAAATGTCAAAAAGAAACCTTGGAAACTGTCAGGAACACAGCCCATGGCAAGAAGGCAAGACATGTGTGCTTGGCAACACTGCATAGCATGAGGTTTAACCGGATCCTATGCTGCTAGTACATCAAATGTGTCGATTAACTGTAACATTATTTCCTCCGAGTTGGACAACAACCTGATTTCCTTTTTCTTCTGAAACATACTTATAATACAAGTATAAATAGTACTATCAAAGGATAGTGAAATCATGCCTTGTTGAAATTTTCCTTGTTTCCTACGATAGTCTGACAAGTAGCCTCAGTGACCCCGCCTTCTGACCAAGGCAATGAGCTGCAAAGAGTAAAATTAACTGACGACTTTACAATAAAATGGGCAATGCATATACCACATTAACTACTGTTAAACTATTAGTGGAAAATATGTAGGCCCAGACGCCTTGATATATACTCATGAAAATGCATTCCAAAACTCACTATCATTAAGCTTCCTAACCAGTAAGATGACCAGGAAAATCACGAGGAAAGTACATCCCAACTAAAACAGGGAAGACCATACGTCATTAAAATGCACTCTTTTTTTTAGCATCAGTACAGACGCAAGCGCTTATATACACGCGCATACACTCACTAAAATGCACTCTCAACAGATCATCTCCAACATATATAGTTTGTAGCTTGTTACTTGCTTACTTAATAGATATGGAACTCTTAACCGCAATTACTGCAATTAATATAAGCAACTGAAAGTTCCTATTTACTCAACGTTTACTACATTTCTGATTATTGTATCACATTTCAAACACAACAAACTAATACTAAATACATAGATGAAATTATGAACTGATTTGGAACATGCTTTTCATAAGCAAAGATCATCTAGAGTTCTAGACTATCAACAGTCTAAAAATCAGAGAAGGTTTTACTCACCACAAGTAAATTTTGCTTGCACATTACTGTAAACCTTAACAATCCCAACCTACAATAGGAAACAGGAAGGTTTCAAAAGAAAACCAAACATTGTAACATTTGAAGTAATAGCAGCAAATTATTTTCCAGGAAAGAAATTTAACAGCAAACTCCATCCGCCCAAGTTGAACTATTTGAACACTTGAACTGTTGGTTTTTGCAGCTGACACCCAAGTTGTAATTCTCGTTGCTGCTCAAGCTCCACGCCTTGCTCTGGCTGTCCGCCACGTCTTGCTCTGGCTATCCGCCAGCTTCCTGATGCATGTCGGTCTACTACTGCTCTGAAGAGCGCCAATGCCGTAATCACATAATTAAGCAATGTACATCTCAACTTACTGGACAACATAAAGGATAGTAAGCATGCACGTTCAAATGTATGTCTGAACTAATAGTCCAGACATATGTGAAAATTAACATAGAAGAAAGATATTTTGATTGCACTAAAATTACCGGTCACATTTTCCCAGTGGACCGTGTCATTCATCATAATCAACTTCAGACTTAAGAACAAATCTAAAAGATTGGTAACATAAACCAATCCATCCATCCACAAAATAAGCTTTGCTTCTTGACACCGGACATCCATAAGCATATAGACCAATTAATAAAAAGATAATTATTACTCCAGTATGGCAGTATTGTTCCATGGACATGCATGCTCCCATGGACAAGGATTGTACCTTGTAATCAAGTTCTTTGCTTCATCGATGTCTGCGTTGAAGTATAGCCGAGAATGATGAGTCGTAAAAAAGATAGCCTCTGAAATTGAGTATTAGCAAACAATTAAAACGAAATAGCAGGTTGCCAAAAGAAAAATAGTCAGGCGCATACTATCTACCGGTAGCATTGTTGCTACAATAGCAGTCATGTAAGTCTTTGATCTCCAACAACTCTTAATATATGATCCGTCACCAAATTATCTAAGACATTCAGTGTTAGGACATGGAGGCCGAAAATCAGAGAATATAGAAGAAAAAAATAATTGGGTTATTTTGTGACTTCAAGTGAGATACATACATAAACATTTCAAATAAAGTTAATTTGTGCCCCCAGAAACAAAAAACGGGAATTACTGCCGGCACTGACTGTCTGTCTATACAATGTTAATGCTTAAGTAGCCTTGGTTGTCAACTCTAATATATTTGATGATAGACATATTTGTGCTTACAAATAAGAACAAAAAAACAGTACATTGTAGAGACTCTTCCTGTTTCTTGCAAGTTAGGAAGTGAACAAAATAGGAGTAACCAATTTTGTAAATCTGAGCACCTCATCTCCGACTAAAAGGAGCACGTCAATCAACAGAGCATAGTGATGAATATATAAGGCAAACCAAACTGATACACCCCCGAGGATGAATAGAAAATCAAGCAAATAAGTCTTGTACATCTCATTTCAGAAATTTTACCTTGCACAGACTGAGCTTTGTTGTAGGTTAATGATACATGTTTTTCTTTTTGAAAACATCATTGAACCATGCTGAACTTCAGGTGTATTTTCAGATAACTAAACCTTGCTATCATCTGAAATAGCATCTTCTATAAATGGTACACAAAATATCAGAATCTGAACTAAACAGGTTGAAACAAACTAAAAAGTTATCAGCATCTGAGTTAAATAAACAAACTGAAAAAAAAATCAAAATCTAAGCATGTGTATGCTTCGTAATGGATTATAGCAAAAAAAAAAACTAAATTCTGCAAACAGCATCCTACTAACAATTCATAATTGAGAAGATACAAAATTAGCGGGAGTGTAAAATGCGTGCCCTTTCGTGCTAGACAAGCCTGTGAGGAATGGTCATCAAAACATGCTAACTGATCCTCTTATCTTGGCACAACAATTCCACTCATAATTTGGCATCCCCGGTCCTCAATTTAACCCCACAAAATGTAGGCATATTGATCAATAAAACACCTTACACATGCTAGGAAATAGCTATAACGAACTTAATGAGAAACAGGCGATCTCATTGGCGCGAAACCTTAATTACCCTCCCCCCGCGACCGAAGTTCATTCAGCAAATGCACCACAGGATCATATGTTTCTAATTACAGGATCATATATTCTCATCACACGATCTGTTGTTTCACTTGTTCTCTGTCGAATCTCCAAGCAGCAACCAAGAGATGAACGCATGCATCCACCATACCTCGAGAAGAATGAACAACGGACTGGATCGAGCACGGATGGGGCGAGCGGCGTCATACCTATGTCGCTGCTGCGGCGGGCGGAGGAATAGCCGGAGTGCTGCGCGGCGAAGTCGGGGAAGGAGGCGCGGCCGGCGAGGAATTGGTCGTGGAGCATCGGTGCGTGTGGTGGCGGTGGCGGTGGCGGAGATGAGTTACCCCGTCCAGATCCAGCGGGGGCCACCGACGGCATGGAGGGGAACAACGGGGGCGATGGCGCAGGGCGGCGAGGCGCGGGCAGGTCGATGGGCGTGCGCTCGTTCTCGTCGAAGTGGCCGCCGATGCGGGGAGGGATTGGTGAGGCAGGAATGAACAGCAGGAGCAGCCGCCGTCGGGTGGTTGTTCAAAGCTATGAAACCACCAGGATAGAGTTTGGCCTTTGGGAAACTCACGCCACGGGCGGAGGTGATGGAGTCCTTCCAATATGCCTCACACAGGGACTCTTGCTGCGGATCCGCAAATCAGGGTGGGGCCACGGGAATTGAGGGACGCGGAGCGGTAGGACGCTCGGCAGATCCCGGCGTCTGCTTGGCAGAACATTTAATCTCGAACGTTCATCTGTAATAGTGGATCATCGGTTTAATATGAACAGTAGAATATATGTTAATTGATTTAATCGAAGGGTCCTGATTATCCTGTGTACATTTTGTTGTGTGGCTTTAGAGGGATTAACGTTTGCTCTTTTAATAGTAGTATAGATACTTTTATTGGGCAGGCCACACTTTGCTGCATATGATAAGGTTCTGGTTCCCCGCTGCTGAGATAAAAAAAAACCTTTATTCGTGTACAGTACTATTGTTCTGCTAAGAGACACTGTATGATTGCTTGCCTTTATTCGCTGGTCATTTCAATTGTTAGATGTATGGAATGCGATTCTTTCGACCAAAGCGTGGAGTGTGATTTTTTACTTTTGCTTGGACAAATTGTCCATTGTTCACACTGTCAGATAAAACAAAACTTTGTCATTCACGGTGTCTTTTACAGACACCTGGACACCTGTTTTTTTCGTAAGTTATACTCGATATGTGACAGCAACGATGATCAGTCACTGAGCAGTGTCATCTGACGTCTCACCATGTGACGGCAGGATCACGACATCAAAAGGGTGATCAATCATTGAGCCATGATTTTATTTTCCGACGCAAAAGAAAATAGAAAAAACACGGCAGCACCACGTGATTAACAAATTAGGTGTATGATCGCGCCACATAATATTGGTCCATATTTGTGTTTTATTGCTTTTGGATGGAATACAAAGAACAATTGATCTATGACGAGATTGTTGTGTGTCATGTACATGCGTCAGCCCCTCGGTTTATATAGGTTCGCGCGGGGGGTCTAGGGTTACATCCTAGTCGCCTATGTATAGGATGGACGAGTTGTATATGATTTCCAGCATCTTGGAGTGTACGACAAGTCTTTGAGAGCCTTCCTTCTATACATCATTGGTCGCTTCGACATGGCCCACTGGTGAACCAACATGGGGGTGCTCGGCCTGGCCAACCAAGCAGGAAGATGACATGGTGATAGAGCCTCTAGCGTGGACACCGTCAACACTATCACCGTCACCACTACCACCGGCCACTACCACCGGCCACCGTACAAGAAAAAAAAAGATTACAATTGAGTATGTGTCCCGGTCGAGCTCGTGCCGACGCCCTATCTGCCTGGATCCACCATGGACAGGGGCAGGCGCCCGATCCCCATCGTCGGCGCCACCCGTGAAACCCTCCGACACACCACTCGCCACTGACCCTTGCACCGCGGTTGGCCTCGCCCTTCCTCTCATCGCCTCGAGCCTCTCTCCACACGCGCCTATGCTTCGTCCTGTTGGTGACCAACTGTTCGGGAACGTAGTATTTCAAAAAAATTCCTACGATCACGCAAGATCTATCTACTAGAAGCATAGCAACGAGTGGGGAGAGTGTATCTACGTACCCTCGTAGACCGAAAGCGGAAGCATCTAGTGACGCGGTTGATGTACTCGAACGTCTTCGTGATCCAACCGATCCAAGCACCGAACGTACGGCACCTCCGCGTTCAGCACACATTCAACTCGATGACGTCCCAAGAGCTCTTGATCCAGTTGAGCGTCACAGTAGAGTTCCGTCAGCATGACGGCGTGGTGACGGTGATGTTGAAGCTACCGGCACAGGGCTTCGCCTAAGCACTGCAACGATATGACCGAGGTGTGTATCTGTGGGGAGGGGCACCGCACACGGCTAAAACCAACTTGTGTGTCTATGGGGCGCCCCCTCCCCACGTATATAAAGGAGGGAGGGGAGGAGGAGGCGGCCGGCCTAGGGGGCACACCATGACGGGAGTCCTACTCCCACTAGGAGTAGGAGAGGGGGAAGGAAGGGAGAGAGTAGGAGAAGGAAAGAGGAGGCCGGCCCCCTTGCCCTAAACCAATTCGGTTTGGGCCTTGGGGGGGGGGGGCGTCCCAAACTCCCCTTGCTGCCCTCTATTCCCACTAAGGCCCATGTAGGCCCATTAACCCCCTGGACGAATTCCCGTAACTCCCCGGTACTCCGAAAAATATCCGAACACTCGGAACCTTTCCGATGTCTAAATATAGCGTTCCAATATATGAATCTTTACCTCTCGACCATTTCGAGACTGTTCGTCATGTCCGTGATCTCATCCGGGACTCCGAACAAATGCCGGTCATCAAATCACATAACTCATAATACAAATCGTCATCGAACGTTAAGCGTACGGACCCTACAGGTTCGAGAACTATATAGACATGACCGAGACACATCTCCGGTCCATAACCAATAGCGGAACCTGGATGCTCATATTGGCTCCTACATATTCTGCGAAGATCTTTATCGGTCAAACCACATGACAACATACATTGTTCCCTTTGTCATCGGTATGTTACTTGCCCGAGATTCGATCGTCGGTATCATCATACCTAGTTCAATCTCGTTACCGGCAAGTCTATTTACTCGTTTCGTAATGCATCATCCCGCAACTAACTCATTAGTCACATTGCTTGCAAGGCTTATAGTGATGTGCATTACCGAGAGGGCCCAGAGATACCTCTCCGACAATCGGTGTGACAAATCCTAATCTCAATCTATGCCAACTCAACAAACACCATCGGAGACACCTGTAGAGCATCTTTATAATCACCTAGTTACGTTGTGACGTTTGATAGCACACAAAGTGTTCCTCCGGTATTCGGGAGTTGCATAATCTCATAGTCATAGGAACATGTATAAGTCATGAAGAAAGAAATAGCAACATACTAAACGATCAAGTGCTAAGCTAACGGAATGGGTCAAGTCAATCACATCAATTTCTAATGGTGTGATCCCGTTCATCAAATGACAACTCATGTCTATGACTAGGAAACTTAACCATCTTTGATTAACGAGCTAGTCAAGTAGAGGCATACTAGTGACACTCTGTTTGTTTGTGTATTCACACATGTACTAAGTTTCCGGTTAATACAATTTTAGCATGAATAATAAACATTTATAATGATATAAGGAAATAAATAATAACTTTATTATTGCCTCTAGGGCATAGTTCCTTCAGTCTCCCACTTGCACTAGAGTCAATAATCTAGTTCACATCACCATGTGATTTAACACCAATAGTTCACATCCTCATGTGATTTAACACTTTATAGTTCACATCGCCATGTGACCAATAACCAAAAGGTTTACTAGAGTCAATAATCTAGTTCACATCGCCATGTGATTAACACCCAAAGAGTACTAAGGTGTGACCATGTTTTGCTTGTGAGAGAGGTTTAGTCAATGGGTCTGCCATATTCAGATCCGTATGTATTTTCCAAATTTCTATGTCTACAATGCTCTGCACGGAGCTACTCTAGCTAAATGCTCCCACTTTCAATATGTATCCAGATCGAGACTCAGAGTCATCCAGATCGGTGTCAAAGCTTGCATCGACGTAACTCTTTACGACGAACTCTTTATCACCTCCATAACCGAGAAATATTTCCTTAGTCCTCTAAGGATAATTTTGATCGCTATCCAGTGATCTACTCCTAGATCAAAATTGTACTCCCTTGCCAAACTCAGGGCATGGCATACAACAGGTCTGGTATACAACATGTCATACTTTATAGAACCTCTGGCTGAGGCATAGGGAATGACTTTCATTCTCTCTCTATCTTTTGCTATGGTCGGGCTTTGAGTCTTACTCAACTTCACACCTTGCAACACAAGGAAGAACTCTTTCTTTGACTGTTCCATTTTGAATTACTTCAAAAACTTGTCAAGGTATGTACTAATTGAAAAAACTTATCAAGCGTCTTGATCTATCTCTATAGATCTTGATGCTCAATATGTAAGCAGCTTCACCAAGGTCTTTCTTTGAAAAACTCCTTTCAAACACTCCTTTATGCTTTCCAAAAACTTCTACATCATTTCCGATCGACAATATGTCATTCACATATACTTATCAGAAAGGCTGTAGTGCTCCCACTCACTTTCTTGTAAATACAGGCTTCACCGCAAGTCTGTATAAAACTATATTCTTTGATCAACTTATCAAAGCATATATTCCAACTCCGAGATGCTTGCACCAGTCCATAGATGGATCGCTCGAGCTTGCACATTTTGTTAGCACCTTTAGGATTGATAAAACCTTCTGGTTGCATCATATAAAACTCTTCTTTAATAAGTCCATTAAAGAATGCATTTTTTTATCCATTTGCCAGATTTCATAAAATGCGGCAATTGCTAACATGATTCGGACAGACTTAAGCATCGCTACGAGTGAGAAAATCTCATCGTAGTCAATACCTTGAACTTGTCGAAAACCTTTCGCAACAAGTCGAGCTTTGTATACCATCGGCGTCTGTCTTCTTCTTGAAGATCCATTTATTTTCAATGGCTTGCCGATCATCGGGCAAGTCAACCAAAGTCCACACTTTGTTCTCATACATGGATCCCATCTCAGATTTCATGGCCTCAAGCCATTTTGCGGAATCTGGGCTCATCGTCGCTTTCTCATAGTTTGTAGGTTCATCATGGTCTAGTAACATGACTTCCAGAACTGGGTTACCGTACCACTCTGGCGCGGAACGTACTTTGGTTGACCTACGAGGTTCAGTAGTAACTTGATCTGAAGTTTCATGATCATCATCATTAGCTTCCTCGCTGATTGGTGTAGGAATCACTGGAATTAGTTTATGTGATGTACTACTTTCCAATTCGGGAGAAGGTACAATTACCTCATCAAGTTCCACTTTCCTCACACTCACTTCTTTCGAGAGAAACTCCTTCTCTAGAAAGGATCCATTCTTAGCAACGAATATCTTGCCTTCGGATCTGTGATAGAAGGTGTACCCAATAGTTTCCTTTGGGTATCCTATGAAGACACATTTCTACAACTTGGGTTCGAGCTTATCAGGTTGAAGCTTTTGCACATAAGCATCGCAGCCCCAAACTTTAAGAAACGACAACTTTGGTTTCTTGCCAAACCACAGTTCATAAGGCGTCGTCTCAACGGATTTAGATGGTGCCCTATTTAACGTGAATGCAACTGTCTCTAATGCATAACTCCAATACGATAGTGGCAAATTAGTAAGAGACATCATAGATCACACCATATCTAATAAAGTGCGGTTACGACGTTCGGACACACCATTGCGCTGTGGTGTTCCAGGTGGCATGAGTTGTGAAACTATTTCACATTGTTTTAAATGAAGGTCAAACTCATAACTTCAAATATTCACCTCCGCGATCAGATCGTAGAAACTTTTATTTTCTTGTTACGATGATTTTCCACTTCACTCTGAAATTCTTTGAACCTTTCAAATGCTTCAGACTTATGTTTCATCAAGTAGATATACACATATCTGCTCAACTCATCTGTGAAGGTCAGAAAATAACAATACGCGCCGCGAGCCTCAACACTCATCGGATCGCATACATCAGTATGTATTATTTTCAATAAGTCGGTTGCTCGCTCCATTGTTCCGGAGAACGGAGTCTTAGTCATGTTGCCCATGAGGCATGGTTCGCAAGCATCAAATGATTCATAATCAAGTGATTCCAAAAGCCCATCAGCATGGAGTTTCTTCAAGCGCTTTACACCAATATGACCTAAACGGCAGTGCCACAAATAAGTTGCACTATCATTATTAACTTTGCATCTTTTGGCTTCAATATTATGAATATGTGTATCACCACGATCGAGATCCAACAAACTATTTTCATTGGGTGTATGACCATCGAAGGTTTTATCCATGTAAACAGAACAACAATTATTCTATGACTGTAAATGAATAACCGTATTGCAACAAACATGATCAAATCATATGCATGCTCAGCGCAAATGCCAAATAACATTTATTTAGGTTCTACACTAATCCCGAAAGTATAGGGAGTGTGCTATGATGATCATATCAATCTTGGAACCACTTCCAACACGCATCGTCACTTCACTTTTAACTAGTCTCTGTTCATTCTGCAACTCTCGTTTCGAGTTACTAATTTTAGCAACTGAACCGATATCAAATACCCAGGGGTTGCTATGAACACTAGTAAAGTACACATCAATAATCTGTATATCAAATATACCTTTGTTCACTTTGCCATCCTTCTTATCCGCCAAGTATCTAGGGCAGTTCCACTTCCAGTGACCATTTCCTTTGCAGTAGAAGCACTTAGTTTCAGGCTTGAGTTTAGCTTTGGGTTTCTTGACGGGAGTGATGATACGTCTCCAACGTATCTATAATTTTTTATTGTTCCATGCTATTATTTATGATGTTTTGGATGTTTAATGGGCTTTGTCATACACTTTTATATTATTTTTGGGACTAACCTACTAACCTAAAGGCCCAACCCAGATTGTTGTTTTTTGCCTGTTTCAGGGTTTTACAGAAAAGGAATATCAAACAGAGTCCAAACGGAATGAAACCTTCGGGAGAGATATTTTTGGAGAAAATCACGCACGGGAGACTTGAGAACCACGGAGTAGGGCACTCGTGGCGCCCACGAGGGTGGGGGCACGCCCCCCTATAGGGCGCGCCCCTGCCTCGTGGGCCCCACGTCTGGCCCCCGGTGCCCTCCTTCCTCCTTTATATACCTACGTACCCCGAAACCATCAGAGGACAAGAGAAAACCCTAGTTCCACCGCCCTAACCTTTTGTTCCCGTGAGATCCCATCTTGGGGCCTGTTCTGGAGCTCCGCCGGAGGGGGGATCTACCACGGAGTGCTTCTACATCATCATCATCGCCTCACCATGAGTTGTGAGTAGTTTACCATAGACCTTCGGGTCCATAGCTAGTATCTAGATGGCTTCTTTTCTCTCTTTGGATCTCAATACAAAGTTCTCCTCGGTCTTCGAGGAGATCTATTCGATGTAATCTCTTTTCGCGGTGTGTTTGTCGAGATCCGATGAATTGTGGGTTTATGATCAAGATTATCTATGAGAAATATTTGGTTCTTCTCTGAACTCTTTATGTATCATTATAATATCCTTGCAAGTCTCTTCGAATTACTGGTTTGGTTTGGCCTACTAGATCTATAGTTCTTGCAATGGGAGAAGTGCTTGGCTTTGGGTTCAATCTTGCGGTGTCCTTTCCCAGTGAAAGTAGGGGCAGCAAGGCAAGTATTGTATTGTTGCCATCGATGATAAAAAGATGGGGTTTATATCACTAAGTTTGAGTTTATCCCTCTACATCATGTCATCTTGCTTAAGGCGTTACTCTGTTCTTATGAACTCAATACACTAGATGCATGCTGGATAGCGGTCGATGTGTGGAGTAGTAGTAGTAGATGCAGAATCATTTTGGTCTACTTGTCTCGGACGTTATGCCTATATATAATGATCATGCCTAGATAGTTTCATAATTATTTGCTTTTCTATCAATTGCTCGACAGTAATTTGTTTACCCGCCGTAGAATATCGCTATCATGAGAGAAGCCACTACAGAACACTATGGCCCCGGGGTCTATTCTCAACATATCAATCTACAATTTACTTTACTTTTCCGCTTTTACTTTATGTTCTTATAATCAAAAATACCAAAAATATCAAACTATCATCTCTATCAGATCTCACTTTCGTAAGTGACCGTAAAGGGATTAACAACCCCTTATCGCGTTGGCTGCGAAGTTTTTATTTGTTTGTGCAGGTGCGAGGGACTCGCGCGTGGTCTCCTACTGGATTGATACCTTGGTTCTCAAAAACGGAGGGAAATACTTACGCTACTGTGCTGCATCACGCTTTCCTCTTCGAGGGAATACAACGCAAGCTGGAGAAGTAGCAAGTGACAACTTGCTTGTCATTCTTCTTGAAGTTCCCCTTCTATCCCTTTACCCTTAACTTGAAACAAGTGGTCTTGTTAACCATCAACACTTGATGTTGTTTCTTGATTTCTACCTTCGCTGATTTCAGCATTGCGAAGAGCTCGGGAATTACTTTCGTCATCCCTTGCATATTATAGTTCATCACGAAGTTCTAGTAACTTGGAGATTGTGACTAGAGAACTTTTTCAATTAGTATCTTATCTGGAAGATTAACTCCCACTTGATTCAAGCAATTGTAGTACCCAGACAATCTGAGCACATGCTCACTGGTTGAGCTATTCTCCTCCATCTTGTAGGCAAAGTACTGTCAGAGGTCTCATACCTCTTGATACGGGCATGAGTATGAAATACCAATTTCAACTCTTAGGAACATCTTATATGCTCCGTGGCATTCAAAACATTTTTTAAGTCCCGGTTCTAAGCCGTAAAGCATGGTGCACTAAACTATCAAGTAGTCATCATACCGAGCTTTTGTCAAGACGTTCATAACATCTGCATTTGCTCCTGCAATAGGTCTGTCACTTAGCGATGCATCAAGGACATAATTCTCCGAGCACCAGGGAACATCCTAGGTTTGATTCTTCAGATTGGACGGCGATGACGCCATCCCGTTGCTATCCTTCTTGAAAGAATCGTCTTGTGTGCTCATGGTGTCCCTCGTGCTGGACTTCATGGATGTCGGACGTCACACCGGTTCTAACTACCTCTCGAGCTAAGCGGTTTAGTTGTGTCTTTTGCTTGTTCGGGCTGAGCACCCCTTGTCTCTCTGCTCTAGTCACTGTGTTCACGTCATCTTGCGTTTGTGCATGTGTTGTACCCTATTGTGTACTTGTTTTCTTTTCTTCTGTCAATAAAAATACGCAAGCTTATTCACAAAATGAATACGAGGGAACTTTGCCTCGGTGATCTTATAAAAGAATATGTAAGTTATAGGGTGTTGATTTTGTTTTTGCGAGGATGTAGGGTGCCGAATTGCTGATGAATTGTAAGGAAATCCCTATTTGTCGGGCGTTGCGACAAATTGTCGTTGCTTCACACAGCCAAGGGCAGTAGCGAAAGCGTGTGGGTCGACCCATTTAACCTATTTGTTCGATGGGTTTTGGGAAACTTCTAGAGTTTCATACCAATTAACTTTTTTGTTTATTCGGGTTTAGGAAACTTCTAGAGGTTCATGAACCATGTTTTTTTTTCTGTTTTCGACGTTTTTTCTTTGCCTTTGCATGTTATTTTTCTTTAAAATATTTTGAAATTATGAATATTGTCCGGGATTTGATTGCTCTAATTTATAGTCAAAATTGAATTTTGAGATGCATACAAGTCTTATTCATTAAAAAAGAGGGAGTAAATGCTCCGTTGTTTCTTTTTTTGGCAGACCCACATGAATCACGAGCAAATAATTGTGGCTCAAAAAGGTGTTTCTCTAGTCGGTTTTGCTACACATACAAAGGATTACGTGGTGAGGGAGATTACAGGGTGTTATGCAGTAATGCTACACACACGGGATCATTACGGAGGTTTTACGGACTGGATCCACTTGGCAGGTTGTGGTTGGCAGTTAGAGAAAATTGGCCCACACCCTCCTGAAAATCAGTGTGTGTGTGTGGGGGGGGGGGGCTGGTTTAGTTAGTTGGAAGAAGCCCGTAATGCCCTGTAAAGATCCGTGAATCTAGCATTTTTGGAGCGTTATGTCAGTTTTAAATTAGGCACTAGCTAAGGCATGTGCCCACCACCCTTGAAATCAGGGGGGCATGGTTAGGGCATCTCCAATAGTTTGTATGTAGTATTGTTGGTAAAATTGTTCATATCATCAAGCAACACGGGTTCATACAAGTACTCCAATGGTTGCATCTAAATTATCCAATAGACGAAGAGATCATAAATGTGATTACTCTCTATTGAACCTTGGAGCTTGTGCATGAGCCGTTGGTTAATCTACATACAACTTTTCTTTCTCTCCTCATTTATTTGTTGCCACATCATGATATAGCCTATGTGGCAAAGTTTACCAACACCTATCTTACAGCTATTGAAGATGCCCTTAAGAAGTTTGGAAGGAGTCTCTAAAATCCCTGTAAAAGCTTGTACGTCTAGCATTTTTGTTCTCCAGTCAACGATGATAGCAACAATTTGTATGTTTGTGTGTGCTTACGTGTACATTTTAATAGCCTTAAATATCATGCTAGAGATTTCTATAACATATGGCCTAAAAGCAACTCTAGCTGATCCCACAATAACAGTATACGGTACTCCTAAAACAAATTTGCAATACCATGCGGCATCGAGTGAAACAAATCACGTGAAAATCTTTTTAGCTCAAATGTTAAGCCCGCTTGATAGTAGTTCAATTTACAACTGGATCGCTGCAAAATAACATAAGGCCACCTACAAGAAAAAAAATAGATTACAATTGAGTCTGTGTCCCGGTCGAGCCCTTCCTCTTCCTTTCATCGCCTTGAGCCGCTCTCCACACGCGCCTCTGCTTCGTCCTGCCCGCGTTGACTTCTTCCCGCTCCTGGGCCATACGGAGCTTGCAGCAGAAGACGATGGAGCGAGCAGAAGGTGAGGCGATGTGGTGCAGGGCACGTCGTCGGTCGCTAGATCAAGGCTAAGCGACAGCTTAGTCGCGGGAGCGGGAGCGGTTGCTCATGAAACTTCCCTCCCGCCAACTGTTTTTCGTGCGATAGAGAAATTGTAAAAAAGGGGAAAAACTCTTCTCCTCCCGTCAGTGCCGCCGTCGATCCGCCCCATCTCAGATGGCCTCTAGGAAATGGAGGTGCGGAGGATCTCTCGCCATGTCAGCGCGAAGGACCCCGTTCTCGTTCTTGTTGGATTCAGCGTCTTGGTTGGGGTTGTGTGGTGGCGGCGATGTCCCTTAGTAGGAATAATGTCTCCCACGTTATATCCCCGTACATATGGTGTGTCTAGTATCGTCAAAGGCCATGTGAAGGTTTATCTATGTCGGATCTCACGGAATTCGGTCGGTACTGGTCTATGGTGGATCCGTTTGGGTGTGGTCTTCACTCATCTTTGTTTGGGTGTTTACAGATTTGATCCTTCCTATCTATGACTTTCTCCATCGACGATGGTTGCTACTCTGGCGCTCTAGTCCTAGGAGGCCTTAGCACAACTACTTCCCAACTGTCTACCACGATAAGGTTTGCCCGGCTCCAGTTAGGGAGGGCGACGACAGTGGCGTGCCTTCGGCTCGCTCTAGTGCTTATAGTCGTCGCTAGATGGTCCACGTACATGGTTGCAATTTTGATTACTCTGTTGTTCTTTATACTGTCATGATTGTAAATAAATAGATTGGAAGTTTCTAAAAAAGCGAGGGCCTTGGAGGTGTCAATGTCTCTTGTAAGTGAGAGATTGTAATCCATTGAGAAAATGAGAGAGGGAGCAGCCCGGGCTGAGGGGAAAGGTAGAAGAGAGAGAATATTGAGGTGGGGTCCGCTAGGTGGTGCCTCCGTTGCCTAGGAAAATTCACATGTGGTGGCCTAAATATTTTTTTAGTTTTGCTAAGTCTCAGTCGACTTAGACTTCGTTATGTCTTAGTCCATGTTATATTTCTTTGATCTTGTATGGAGATCTGTAAAAAAAAATCAGTTTTTTTATATAATAATCTCTTCGTCCGAAAATACTTGTCATCAAAATACATCATTTTTTGTTCATTTTGATGACAAGTATTTTCGGACGGAGGGAGTATATCATTTGAGTGAGTCTCAATCGACTAAAGCCTAGAGAAATCATTTATTTTTTTGCATAGTCAGAGAGCTGGGTACCAGGGAGGTGATCGCCCTGAGCATGTCATCTAGTATGCTCCCGTATCATAGAATACTTTCTCCTCTCACCATGTGGCATCATGATCACGGCAGCACCACGTGCTTAACGCCTTAGGCTTACACAATCGCTATAAATACACATGGAGAGGTTGCTTGCTGCTTACCGGAAACAACATAAACTATTATTCCGAGAGAGATGGCCTTCTTCATAGTGTTCATGTCCTCGCTTATGTTCATGCTCCTCTCTTCCTACGCGTTCCAGCTGCTTACCGACGTCCGGCGCCGCCTTCCACCTGGGCCGAGGCCGCTTCCGATCATCGGCAACCTGCTCGACGTCGTAGGCAAGCTCCCGCACCGCTCCCTCGCGCAGCTCGCCGAACGGTACGGCCCGCTGATGACGCTCCGGCTGGGCACGGTGGTCGTCATCGTCGCCTCCTCCGCGGCCACGGCCCGGGAGGTCCTCCAGACGCACAACACGGTCCTGTCCGGCCGCAACCCGCCGGACGCGTGGAACGGCATGGGGCACGCCGCCAACTCGGTGTTCGTCCTGCCGCCGCGCCGCAGGTGGCGCGCGCTGCGCAGGATCGGCGCCGAGCACCTGCTGTCGTCCCGGCGGCTGGACGGGGACGCGTTGCGGCCGATGCTGCGGGACGCCGTCCTCGGCATGCTCCGCCGCGTGTCGGAGATTGCGGCGTCCGGCGCGCCCGTGGAGGTCGGCCACGCGGCGTTCGCGTCCATGATGGACCTCCAGTGGAGCGCCATGTTCTCGGCCGGCCTGGACGTGGCCACGTCCGGCGAGTTGCACGGGTTCGCGCGGGAGGCCGTGGCGCACTCTCTCAAGCCCAACGTCTCGGACTTCTTCCCGGCGCTCTCGTCCGCCGACCTCCAGCGCGTGCGGCGCGGCTTTGCCACACACCTGGCAAGGGTTTACCAGCTCATCGACCAACAGATCGAGAAGCGGAGGGACGCCCGGCAAACCGGCGCCGGCGATGCGCGCAAGGACGACCTGCTGGACGTGATGCTCGACATGTCGGAGGAGCAAGGCAAGGACGTCGACGACGGCTTGGTTAACCAGGATTTCATGAGGGCCCTTTTCACGGTAAGCAACAAGCTGCAAAGCACACGTGCATAATCAAATCGCCTAAGGGTCAGTTCTTTTGCTGGCTTCTAGAATAAGCTGAAAGCCCGAACCAAATTATTACTCCCTCCGTTCCTAAATATTTGTCTTTCTAAACATTCAAATGGACTGCAACATACGGATGTATGTAGACATATTTTAGAGCGTAGATTCACTCATTTTGCTTTGTATGTAGTCACTTGTTGAAATCTCTAGAAAGACAAATATTTAGGAACGGAGGGAGTATTTTAGAAGCCTAGTAGTTAAGACTTCACTAGTAGGCTTTTAAAAGAAAATAAATTAACTTGGGCTTCTAGAATAAGTTGGGTTGGGGGCAGCTTATTCTGGAAGCCCAAAAAAACCAGCAAAAGAACTGGGCCTAAGTGGGAGTACTATATATGAAGAGTGGACATGTGTGGGCGTGGCATTTTCCGGATTTATTTACTAATCATTTGATACAGTGCAGTTTTTAACTCAGCTAAAACAAAACTAACTCCCAAAATTCATAACACAAATTTAAGTTACTTATTTTGTGTATTGTTAGTTTTATTTTACATAAGAAAAGATATTGTTATCTTTGGCACGTTGGACATTTAGATGTTCAATATCGGAAATGAAACATATAAAGTCAATATGTGGTTTAAACATAATGAATGAAATATCAATAAGCGCATCCAGTTTTAATTAATACACTTTTTTTACTATAGAAATAATTTTATGTAAGGACATAATTTGCTTTCATGTATATAATCCAAGTAATTTAGTTATAGTTTTGACATTGACATAATTCCTGTAAATATGTTATCATTACTTATATATGTTAATAGAAAAGTCAACATGCCATTTTCATCCTACTAATTTTCTGTATTATTTAGTTAATTCTTCCTTTCCTTTTACTTTGACAAAAAGATATTATTATTGACACGTTAGACGTTTCAAATGTTAATATTCGTAAATGACATATAAAGTTCAAAATATATGGGTTAAGAATAATGAATGAAATATGAATACGTGCAGCCAGTTAATATGTTAAAATAGAAAGTTGCACTAATAGAATAATTATGTATAAGGACGTCATATGGCTTTCATATATATAGTCCTAGTAAATTAGGTGTACTTTACGCATCAACATAGTTCCAGTAAATATTTCTTCCATGAACTTTATATGTTAATAGAAAATTCAAAACATAACTTTTGATTTGCGAATCTTGTGTATTATCAGTTTGTCAATTATTGGTTTTCCCTTTTATAGTAAATATATTATTAGTTAGTTGAACATTTAAAAGTTTTAATATCATTAATCAATTCTACAAAGTTCAATGATGTTGTTTATGGATGAAGTAAGAATAAGCACTCACAATCTTAAATTTAAAAGTTGTACTATAGAATAACTTTGTATAAGGATATAATATTGCTTTCGCCATCATGCAGTTGTCACTCATTACGTATGGAATAACGTAATGGCCACTCATTACATATTTTTTGCGTGCAACATAATAAAATCCCTCCTTCTGTAACATTGCAGTTGTAGGCGGTGACATAGTTCCAATAATTATTTTAATAATCAATTGTTATATGTTAATAGAAAATTATAAAAACAAAATAGTTGTAAAATTGTGTACCAATAATAAATAATATAGTTTGCAAATTTCAGGATATATTTCTTGCAGCAAACGACACTGTCTCGGGTACAATTGAGTGGGCAATGGCAGAGCTATTACGGGACCCACAGACCTTGACAAAAGCACAACAAGAACTCAAAAGTGTCCTTGGCTCGAAGACGCACGTCGAATACTCCGACATCAATCAGCTACCCTATCTCCAAGCAGTCGTCAAGGAGACGCTCCGTTTGCACGCGGTGGTGCCGCTGGTGCCCAACAAGGCTGAGGCCACGGTGAAGATACAGGGCCACACCGTCCCCAAGGGGAGCACCGTGCTGGTGAACGTGTGGGCGATCCACCACGACGCCGAGGTGTGGCCGGAGCCGAGCAAGTTCATGCCGGAGAGGTTCCTGCAGGACGGACAGGAGGAGGTGAGTTTTCAGGGTGCGGTGGACTTCAGGTTCGTCCCGTTCAGTGCTGGGAGGCGCACCTGCCTCGGCCTGCCGATGGCGACAAGGATGCTCCACGCCATGCTCGGCTCGCTGCTGCACCGCTTTGAGTGGACGCTGCCACGCGAGGTGGAGGAAATTGGTGTGGATATGTCGGAGAAGGTTGGGATCACCATGGCCATGGCTACTCCCCTCCAGGCTATGGCCAGGAGAATCTGAGGGCTTGGCTTTGTGTGTGTCCTTTGCTGTTTCTTCCGGGGAATATACGCGTGCATGTCTGTTGTGCATGTAAGCGAATAAAAGTAGTGGGAAACAGGTATCTAGGACGTGGAGTTTCTACACCCAGAAGCAAATGCTCCCGGTGTGAACAGTAGTATCAAAAAATATTCAAAAAATTCTGAATTTTTTGTATGACATACTTACGCATGTGCATGATTTTGTTTTTTTCGGCACGACTTGCACCGATGTGATTTCGTTATGAAATTTTGCATGCACGCCAAACATTTGCGAAAGTATGTCCCTAAAAAAATTCAGAATTTTTTGAATGTTTTTTGAATTTTTTTTATTATACTGTTCACACCAGGAGCAAATGCTCCTGGGTGTAGAAAGGTACTTCCGAGGTATCTAATGTTATCTACCTCGATGGAAATTAGATGCTTTCTTAATGCATGTAAGGTAGGTGATTCTACTTAACAAAACTCTCTAATATTTCAGTTGGACCCGACCATAGTCAACACGAGAAAATGGATGGTCTAATCCAAGAAGACACATCCGTCCAGCTTGAGATCACTATAACTTCTGTGAGACCAAAAATAGTATCTTTACATCCACTGTTTGGAAGAGAGGTTTAAGACCGATGCCAATGCAATGTATTACAAAACAGTAAAACGGAGAGACCTACGAGGCTCCACAGCGCTTTGGCGCTACGCCACCTGTGGTTGATTGGGCCTCGATTGTTTATTGGGCCTGTGAATTGGTTTTAGCGTAGTAGTGTAAAATACAGATGTAGCCTAAAAAACGTAGATACATGTGTCCGCATAGCAGCGCCATCTAGCAGTCACACGTGTGTACGTAACTGGTTTTTTTTATTCGTTACTAAAAAAACTATTATTGTATTCGTTTCGTCTTAGACATCTTTCATATGCACTGTTTATTTAAAGAACCTGAGCAGTCACCTAGCTAATTCTATTCCCGGTGACATTATTACTATGTCATATAAAATATTGCGACGACCCCGGCCCGACCGTGCACTAATCATACACGCAAATGCACACGATCAAGCCTAAGGACTCACGTGAAGGAATCACAGCACAACTCTACAACATAAATAAATACATACAAGTTATATATTACAAGCCAGGGGCCTCGAGGGCTCGAATACATAACAAGTGTCACACACATAGTCAGCGGAAGCGTTAGGTATCTGGGTACAAATACAACACAGAGCAGAAATAGGCCTTTGTCAAGGCGGGGCAAAAGAAAAGCTACGATCGAAAAGGCGCAGGCCTCCTGCCTGGGTCCTCCGATCCTACTCCTGGTCGTCGTCCGCCGGCTCCTCGTAGAAGTACTCGCCGGCCGGGTAGTAGTAGTAGCCAGCCTCGGGCTGGTAGTAGTAGTCGTCAACGGGGGCTGCAGGCACCATGGCTCCGTCGTCTGGTTTATCAAGCGGGAAGGACAAAAGGGGAAGCAAAGCAACCGTGAGTACTCATCCAAAGTACTCAGCAAGACTTACATCAGATCTATACTAAGCAATGCATCATTTTCAAAGGAGGCTTTATGTGGGTGGACTAGACTGCAGAAAGCCAGAGTAGAGAGTGGAAAAGCCTAGTCCTGACGAAGACTAGCATCTTCAGGGTCTTGCAGCAATTAGAAGGGTTCAGATTTAGTACATCATAATGTAAAGTGTTTATAGCATTATCCCTCATATCTCAAGTCACCAGTTCTAGTTGTACCGAAGTGGATACAACTCCGAGTGTCCGTTACCGTAGGACAGGCTATCGATAGATGTTTTCTTCCCTGCAGGGGTGCACCAAGTTACCCACCACGCTCGCTTAACTCCGGCCGGACACACCATCAGGTCGTGCCCGCCCTCGGCCAAACAATACGACGCAACCCGACCGGATACCGCCAGAGAGGATCGAGCACGCCGGACTAATCCTATGCCCCCGGGGGTCATGGCCGTCGCCCCGGACACTCCTGCACGTTGAGTGGCCGTTCGGTAGCAGACCTAGCAACCCCTTATACAAGCGCAGTTGCATCCTAAGTCCAATCCGAACGGGCCGCTCAATCGCTGACGTCGTGACGACTCCGGCTGATGTATACGACGCAGAGCACCTACTCACACCCACGTGGTGGTTAGTGCTATCGGACCCGGAGGTCCCTCGGATCAAATATCCAAATCGCTTAGTGTATTGGGAGCGCGCGGTAACGAGCAGAGCCTACGATACTGTTGGCCCCGTCGTCCCGTCTCGAGGACTTGTGACAAGGACTGGAAATGACCGGCCACGCCTCGTAGTTATCTCGCGGGTACCCTCACTGGTCACCCGACTCCACAGCTCACGCCTCAAAGGCACTCGCGGGTACCCCTCTGGGTCAACCCGCCTCCATCCAACATGTGCAGTAGTAACTTCAAAGTGTCTTCAGACGCACGATACCTCTGGCCGCACGCCTTTGTTCCTGGCGACGTCCGGCCTCGGGGATCGATACGTCTTTAAAACACGGTGTGGTGAAACAGGGCATCCGTGTGGTTTCCATGCCGATGAGGAATCCGAGGAATCACCCTCGTTGGATTCCTTAACGACAAGTCCCGTTAAGGTGGTACCGGAGGAATCACCCTCGGCGGTATTCACCATAGCGGATGCACGACAAAAGCTAAGTCGGAAGTGGGAAGAGGAATCACCCTCGGTAACCCACAACGAGCTAGCTATACTACAGGGACAACATCGAAAGTGAGTTCGGAGGTATCACCCTCGTCACCCGATGTTAACACTGCGGAGTCGAGCATATTAGGGAGTGTGCGGTGATGTGAAGAAGGTCAGGGGAAGGGACTCGATCGCTTGATCGAGGCAAGGGTACTATGCGAGGCAACTACGAGAGTGTGGGACCATAGCAGTGCTACCCAACCTATACTAAGCAGTTTATGAATAAAGACAGGTATCAACAATTTAGCAAAAACAGGCTATGCAACAGTAATAGGAGCAGTAGCAGTAGCAGCAATTCTAATGCAAGAATAAGAGAGAATAGACATAGGCGATATCGGAAATGCTCAAGGGGGGGGGGTTGCTTGCCTGGTTGCTCGGTGGCAAAAGCAAGGTCGTCGGAGGGGGAACCAATCACCGGGACGGCGTCGGTCTCGGGATCTGCGTCAGCGCCGGGCTCTACCGAGAGAGAAGAGGGGGGAGAAACAGATAAATACACAAAACATATGCAACACAGAGCGTGCTAGGCTAACGTGCAGTGCAGGGTTGCCTAAAAACATATCTAAGTCATGTTGGTTATTTTTAAGATTTAACTGAAATTATTTACCGGTGTATGTGCACTATTCATCTACCGGAAACGGGCTAAAAGTTGCGGGTTCACCTCCGTAGAGGGTCCCGACACGGAAACGGATAGTACGGTTAGAATCGTCTCGTCGTTCTGAGCAACTTTCATATAGAAAGTTTTTCGATCCGAGCTACGGTTTAAAAGATATGAATTTTCGAAGTTTAAATGATTTTCTGGAATTATTTTAAATAACAGAAAAGATTTATTGCGTCAGCACTGCATCAGCATTACATCAGCAGTCAGCTGACTCGCTGACTAGGTCAAACTGACAGGTGGGACCCACCTGTCAGTCTCTCTGAGCTTAACAGTGATTTAAACTAATCTAACAGAAACAATTAAGGGTGTGGGCCCCTGTTGTCAGTGTCTGTTTAGAGTTAACTAATTAGAATTTAACTAAAATGTGTTTAATTAGACTAACTAATCGAGGGGGGCCCACACGTCAGCGTCAGGGGTGAACAGTGCACCGCGTTGACTTCGGTCAACGCGGTCAAACAAGCGGCGGCCCCCCACGCGTCAGCGACTCTGGGCGGGCTCCACCCTTGCCAGCTTAGCGGAGCCGCCGGAGTTGCTCCGGCGAGCTTGCGCGCGGCGGCAGAACGCCGGAGCGCGTCGGAAAAGCGCCACAGGACACCGTTTCGTGCGGTTCGACTTGCGTTCGAACGAGGAGATCGTCCCGCGTCGAACTAGGGCGACCACGGGTACTGGGGTGGCCTGAGTGGGCGCCGGCGTTGAGCATCGGCGGACGCCGGAGCTCGGGTGTCACCGCAGTCGATGCTACGGCGAGCAAAACGAGCGGCACAGGAGCTATACAGCTTCTACGTGAGCTAGTGAAGCGAATGGACACGCGCGCGGGGCCTACGGTTCGCCGGAATCACGCCGGCGTTGAGCTCCTATGACGGCGGGTTCGGCCACTGCGGTGGAGGTGGCTAGAGGGCTCGCGGGAGAGAACGGAGAGTAGGGGGAGGAAGAGAAGCTCACGGGGGAGGCGCACGTTGGCCCGTCGAAAGCTTAGGAGCGCAGGGGAGCTCGTGGTCGCTGGAGATCGCCGACGGCCGAAGCGGAAGGGGGCGAGGCGGATCCTGTGCGGTGGTGGCTCCCCGCTCCAGCTGTGGCCACCGGACGACGTAGTCGAGTTCGCCGCGCCTCCCAGACACGGCAGCGACCCGCGGGGACGCCGGAGAGCACGGGGACGGCGGAGTGGTGGCGACGGAGGCGCTCGGGAGATGGGGAAGAAGAGGGGGCCGAGCGAGGGAGGCGAGAGGGGAAGCGAGGGAGAGAGGGAGGAATGGCGGAGGCGTCCAGGGGGAAGGCTCGGGGCGAGCTTATCCCCTCGCCCACCTGCTCCCACCACGGTGGCGAGCGGTGGCTGGCGCGGGCGTTCGGCGCCATGGAGACGACGACACGAAAGGGGGAGCAGGTGAGGTAGGCCGGGGTGGGCTGGGCCGGTGCACTGTGCACTTATGCCCAGTCCACTGCGGTAGCATTAGGCCTTTTCCATTTTATTTATTAACAGAGGCCTTTTTCTTTTAATTGAGCAGCCAAACCAATTAGTTTAAAATAGGAGCCTTGGCCCCAAAAATACTTTGGAGTATTCTGCATTTTTAGAAAAAGGTTTGGACATTATCTGAACATTCTTGGAATTTACAAAAATGTTTTAGGCATTTTTAATGCTGTTTTGGCAATAATTTAAATGTTCTGGCCCAAAACAAGTTGATGGTGATGTTGTTTTCATTAACAACAATTGTTTTGGAATATTGCCAACATTATGAACATTTTTTTAAAAAAAATTTGGAGCAACTTCATTTTGCATTTGAATTTGAATTTGAATTTTCAGGGGCAAGATTGAGTTGTTTTGGTTAACCACTGTGATTAGCTTTGCTAATGAGCATGACATGGCATGATTAACAGTATGACACAGTGATTAATACAAGGGGGTGTTACAAATTCTCCTCCTCTAAAAGAAATTCTCGTCCCGAGAATTTAGGAGGTAGAAGTAAAGAGGTCGGGGTATTCCGCCCGAAGATTTTCCTCGCGTTCCCAAGTGGCTTCATCTTCAGTATGATTTGACCACTGCACTTTCAGGAACTTAGTTGTCTTCTGGCGGGTCCGACGTTCAGTTTGATCGAGGATGCGGATCGGATGCTCCTTATAAGAAAGATCATCTTGAAGCTCGAGCATCTCGTGATCCACCGCACGATGCGGGGATTCCTTGAAGGATCGACGAAGTTGCGACACATGGAACACATCGTGGATATGCGAGAATTGCGGTGGCAATTGCAGTTTATAAGCCACAAATCCACGTCTAGCAACCACGGGAAAGGGGCCAATGTAGCGTGGAGCTAACTTGCCCTTGATACCGAAACGGTGCGTGCCCTTCATAGGGGTGACACGAAGATAAACTTGATCACCTGGTTGATAAGTCAGACCCCATCGCTTGCGATCATAATTGCTCTTCTGGCGGTCCTGAGCCGCCTTGAGATTCTCACGCACGATACGGACTTGCTCTTCGGTGTGTTGAATAATGTCCGGACCAATAACTTGTCGTTCCCCAGTTTCTGACCAATTCAGAGGGGTTCGACACTTACGTCCGTACAGAACTTCAAAGGGAGCCATCTTCAAGCTTGCTTGATAGCTGTTGTTATACGAGAACTTGGCATATGGAAGGGATTCTTCCCATTTCTTACCGAACGATATAACACAAGCTCGCAGCATACCTTCAAGCACTTGATTGACTCGTTCAACTTGACCTTGGGACTGGGGGTGATAAGCTGAACTCCAGTGGATATGAGTTCCCAAAGCTTCTTGAAAACTTTCCCAGAACTTGGAAGTGAACAGGGTGCCACGGTCCGAACTGATCTCCTTCGGAATTCCGTGGAGAGATACAATTCGGGAGATATACAGTTCTGCTAACTGGCTAGCAGTGATAGTCTCCTTGACTGGCAGGAAGTGTGCAACCTTTGAGAGTTGGTCGACGACGACAAGAATGGCATCGTTACCCTTCTGGGACTTAGGAAATCCAGTAATGAAATCCATCTGCACCTTATCCCATTTCCACAGCGGAATAGGAAGAGGTTGCAGAAGTCCAGCAGGCTTCTGATGTTCTGCCTTCACGCGACGACAGACATCGCATTCAGCAACATAACGAGCAATATCCCGCTTCATATTAGGCCACCAGTACCTTTGGCGGAGATCACGATACATCTTAGTGCTACCAGGATGAATAGACAGCGGTGTATCATGTGCCTCCTTCATGACTTTGTCAGTCATTAGGTCGAAACGAGTTACCACAATGCGGCCTCGGAAATACAAGGTTCCATCTTCGGATACTGAGAAATCCCTGTATTTCGGAAGATGCAGTTCCTGTTTTATAACATCAACGTGAGCATCTTTGGTTTGCGCTACCTTGACAGCCTTCTCAAGATCCGGCTGTATCACAAGGTCATTAAGCGAACCATGTGGAACGATATGCAGATTCAGCCTGCGTAATTCCTCATAAAGACGAGGCTGAGCTCGCCTAACCTTGAGGTTGGTGCTGTATGACTTGCGACTCAAGGCATCGGCCATCACATTAGCCTTGCCAGGGGTATAAGAAATACCGCAGTCGTATTCAGAAATAGTTTCCAACCATCGCTGTTGGCGGAGGTTAAGATCCGGCTGAGTGAATAAATACTTCAAACTTTGATGATCAGTATAAATCTCACACCGGTTACCGAGAAGGTAATGTCGCCATAGCTTCAATGCAAAGATCACTGCAGCAAGTTCAAGATCATGCACTGGATAATTCTCTTCATGCGGACGCAATTGACGCGATGCATAAGCAACTACTCTTCGTTCTTGCATTAGGACACAGCCTAATCCTTGACGAGAGGCGTCGCAATATATCACAAAGTCCTTGCGAGAATCTGGAGGAGCAAGCACTGGAGCAGAAACGAGCTTGTCCTTAAGAGCTTGAAAGCTTTCCTGGCATTTATCTGTCCACTCAAACTTAACGCCTTTGTGAAGCAGATTAGTCAGGGGCTTGGCAATCTTGGAAAAGTTCTCAACGAAGCGACGACAATAGCTTGCAAGGCCGAGAAAACTTCTCACTTGCTTGACATTCTTCGGAGGAGTCCAGTCAAGAATAGCCTGAACCCGTTCCGGATTAACGGCAATGCCATCCTTGGAAATCACATGTCCAAGGTAGGTTACTTCAGAAAGCCAGAACTCGCATTTGGAGAATTTAGCATAAAGCTGATGCTCTCGCAGCTTCTCCATAACAAGGCGAAGATGTTCGGCGTGTTCTTCCTTGTTCTTTGAGAATACCAGAATATCATCCAGATATACCACGACAAACTTGTCGAGGTAATCCATGAATATATAATTCATCAAGCGGGAGAAGGTAGCTGGAGCATTGGTCAGTCCAAAAGACATGACGGTGTACTCATAAGAGCCATAGCGAGTAACAAATGCAGTCTTTGGGATATCCTCTTCGCGAACACGGATCTGGTGATAACCCAACCTCAAGTCGAGTTTAGAAAACACCGATGATCCAGCCAGTTGATCATATAAGTCATTGATCCGAGGAAGCGGATATTTATTCTGGATGGTTGCCTGGTTGATAGGTCGGTAATCTTGTACCAGCCTATTCGTACCATCTTTCTTCTTGACGAAAAGAGACGGTGCTCCCCAGGCAGAGGAACTAGGACGGATGAAGCCCTTCTTGAGAGACTTGTCGATTTCCTCCTTAAGCTCTAGGAGCTCATGCGGTGGCATCTTGTAAGGACGCTTCGCAATAGGAGTAGTACCCGGCTTCAAGTCAATAACAAATTCGACGGCTCGAGCAGGGGGTATTCCTGGAAGTTCTTCTGGGAAGACATCCGGGAATTCACATACAACTGGTATGCTTTCGAGCCCTTCAAGTGGTGAAGCATTCAATGCATTTAAAGCATAGATTTGAGCCTCGGCATTATGGGATACACGAGCGCGGCAATTCACGAGTTGATTCGAGGGGTGCCGAAGACGTACAGTCTTGGTGGCACAATCAATTAGGGCCTCGTGAGCCTCCAACCAATCCATACCCAGGATGAGGTCTATGCCGCAAGAATTCAGGACAATGGGGTGTGCCTGAAACTTCATTTCTTCTATCTCAACACTAACTTGAGGACAGAAGAGGGTAGATCGGCAAGGACCCGCGGAGGTTTGTATTTTTACTGGTTGGTGCAGTGTGTCAAATTCAATTTCATGCTTGAGTGCAAAAGGTTCAGAAATGAAAGAATCCGAAGCACCAGTATCGAACAAAACATTAGCAAATACTGAGTTGACAAGAAGTGTACCCATCACTGTGGCTGGCTGCTCTGGGTCTTCACTCAGATTGACGTGGTGGAGCTGACCACCACGAGCATACGAAGGCCTGATATTATTGTTGCGCTGCGGAGGAACTCCACGTCCACTGCCACGGCCAGCAGATGGAAGAGTCAGCTGACCCTGAGCCTGCGGACAGTCTCTGGCACGGTGACCCGGACGGCCACACTTGAAGCAGAGTCCACTCTCTGGACGAATCGCAGGTGCACGAGGTGCTGGGACTGCAGGCCTGTACTGCATTGGCGGTGGAGGAGGCAGACGAGGTGCAGCATAAGAAGGCCTGTACACTGGAGCGTTTGGTCGATACATGCTCTGAGGAATCCATATGCGGCGCTTCTGAGAAGACGAGCCCGAAGATGAGCCCGACTCGCGAGAGCGCTTAAGAGCGTCCTTGTGTAACTTGAGTCCAGTTTCAACCTGAATGGCCTTGTTCACTAGAGTGGCGAAGTCCGGAAAGTCCAGCGCCACTAGAGCAAGCAGAATATCATGATGAAGTCCGCGCCTGAACTTCTCTTGGCGTCTAGCATCAGTAGCGATATCCTCCTCAGCATAGCGGGACAGCTCAAGGAACTCCCGCTGATAAGCATCAACTGACTTGTTGCCCTGAATCAGGTTACGGAACTCCGTACGCTTGCGGTCGATAACCCCTTCCGGGATATACCGAGCACGGAAGGCAGTCTTGAAGTCTGCCCAGGTGATGACAGTTCCAGTAGGCACTGTGTTCCGGTGAGTGTCCCACCACTGGGCCGCCGGACCCTTCAGGAAATATGTCGCGAACTTGACATAGTTGTCAGGGGACACGGCGGCAGAATCCAGCTCAAAGAAGATGTCACGCAGCCAATCATCGGCATCCAAGGGGTTGGCGGCACTGCGAAATATCGTTGGATTGAGCCGCAGAAATTCTTGCAGAGTGATGGCGGCTGGCTGATGCTGAGCATTGGCGTTGGCCTGAGGTATCTGGTTGAGCATACCCTGCAGCACCTGACGCTGCATGTCAAGGGTCTGCATTACGGCAGCCATATATTCTGGCGGCGGAGGCGGAGGCGGAGGTGGAGGTGGATCATCGTTACCAGCCATCCTGATAATTCCAACAGAGGTGGTTTAGAGACAAGGATACACGTTGCATGAATTCAACAATGAAGTAAATATGCACGACATAAGGGAAGTGCACTAATACCACATCATACACATCATGACATACGGGTTCGTACATAGCGTCGGTTACAAACGGGCAGCATAACGGCGCAAAATCAAAACTAGACATAGTAGGCGGCGCGCAGACCGCGGTAAGGAAGTACACAACGAGACATAGCAAAGGCTACATCAACGTCGGAGAAGGGAACTGAAACGGGGTAGCTGCAAGTGCGGACGGCGGATCTCAACCGCAGAAGGATCCTGAGCTCCATGTGCACTCTGATGCAGAACCCGGTATCGGACGGGAATCAGAGGTCCACGAACTGGCGTGTGACCTCCAACCGCAGGCCACTCGACACCTGGAGGTGTGTTGATCCTGCGCGGGCAAAGGATAGACTGAGGAAGTGTCCCTGCTTGGACAGCCGGTACCAACTGCGTCAACGTCTGGTAAAGAACTGTCCGGGTGATGGACAACTCAACCGCCAGGGCCCGAGCAGTACGATCCAGCGCCTGAGTGTGCTGAATCAGAACCTGCGGGTCATAACGTCGACTCTCGTACGGGGCACAGATAGCTGAGTAGTATCCAGTCTCATCTCCAGCAGGTGCATACGGAATGTACCGAAACTCAGAGGCATCCAAGCTATCTCTGTGCTCTCCTCGGAGGCGTGCGACAGCAGCGTAGGCAGCATCATGGACTGCCATCGCAACCGTCACGCCACTACCGCGAAAGCGGTACAGCTCAGTGTCTGAGTCATCCTGCCGGTCATAGATACGAACAACAGCATAATACTGCTCCTGGTTGAACTCGCGATACTCCTCGTAGACCATGTACTCGGGATACCAGCGGTAACCCAGTCTGGTCAGGAGAGCGACTAGAATGGCCGGAAACCCAGGGGCATCTCGAGCCCAGGTGTGAAGCACAAGCTGAGTCTCCGGGCGAGGTGGAAACAGAGGATTCATCTGAAAGAAGAAGAATCAGACTTGTCAAGTCAATTATCATCAGGACTTGATAAGAAAGGTTAAACAAACAAATGGAAAGGAATGATTATCAGACTATTCAGGTCAATGATAAGAAACCGCACTGATATCCAGCTCTCCGAGTAGATGTGAGAACGAGAACCTAATGGAGTTAGTGAAATTTAACCCGAATAGACGAGAGAGAAGAGTCCCAGAGTATAGACGAGGAATAAAAGAAGCTACACCACCCAAGTGGCGACGTGGGGCCATAAGCCACACAGCCAAGTTAGTAAAACATTTTTGGACCTCTAGACTCGACTTCGACCAAGGAGTTGGAAAGGGGTTCCTACAGGCAGTCGGCTCTGATACCAACCTGCGACGACCCCGGCCCGACCGTGCACTAATCATACACGCAAATGCACACGATCAAGCCTAAGGACTCACGTGAAGGAATCACAGCACAACTCTACAACATAAATAAATACATACAAGTTATATATTACAAGCCAGGGGCCTCGAGGGCTCGAATACATAACAAGTGTCACACACATAGTCAGCGGAAGCGTTAGGTATCTGGGTACAGATACAACACAGAGCAGAAATAGGCCTTTGTCAAGGCGGGGCAAAAGAAAAGCTACGATCGAAAAGGCGCAGGCCTCCTGCCTGGGACCTCCGATCCTACTCCTGGTCGTCGTCCGCCGGCTCCTCGTAGAAGTACTCGCCGGCCGGGTAGTAGTAGTAGCCAGCCTCGGGCTGGTAGTAGTAGTCGTCAACGGGGGCTGCAGGCACCATGGCTCCGTCGTCTGGTTTATCAAGCGGGAAGGACAAAAGGGGAAGCAAAGCAACCGTGAGTACTCATCCAAAGTACTCAGCAAGACTTACATCAGATCTATACTAAGCAATGCATCATTTTCAAAGGAGGCTTTATGTGGGTGGACTAGACTGCAGAAAGCCAGAGTAGAGAGTGGAAAAGCCTAGTCCTGACGAAGACTAGCATCTTCAGGGTCTTGCAGCAATTAGAAGGGTTCAGATTTAGTACATCATAATGTAAAGTGTTTATAGCATTATCCCTCATATCTCAAGTCACCAGTTCTAGTTGTACCGAAGTGGATACAACTCCGAGTGTCCGTTACCGTAGGACAGGCTATCGATAGATGTTTTCTTCCCTGCAGGGGTGCACCAAGTTACCCACCACGCTCGCTTAACTTCGGCCGGACACACCATCAGGTCGTGCCCGCCCTCGGCCAAACAATACGACGCAACCCGACCGGATACCGCCAGAGAGGATCGAGCACGCCGGACTAATCCTATGCCCCCGGGGGTCATGGCCGTCGCCCCGGACACTCCTGCACGTTGCGTGGCCGTTCGGTAGCAGACCTAGCAACCCCTTATACAAGCGCAGTTGCATCCTAAGTCCAATCCGAACGGGCCGCTCAATCGCTGACGTCGTGACGACTCCGGCTGATGTATACGACGCAGAGCACCCACTCACACCCACGTGGTGGTTAGTGCTATCGGACCCGGAGGTCCCTCGGATCAAATATCCAAATCGCTTAGTGTATTGGGAGCGCGCGGTAACGAGCAGAGCCTACGATACTGTTGGCCCCGTCGTCCCGTCTCGAGGACTTGTGACAAGGACTGGAAATGACCGGCCACGCCTCGTAGTTATCTCGCGGGTACCCTCACTGGTCACCCGACTCCACAGCTCACGCCTCAAAGGCACTCGCGGGTACCCCTCTGGGTCAACCCGCCTCCATCCAACATGTGCAGTAGTAACTTCAAAGTGTCTTCAGACGCACGATACCTCTGGCCGCACGCCTTTGTTCCTGGCGACGTCCGGCCTCGGGGATCGATACGTCTTTAAAACACGGTGTGGTGAAACAGGGCATCCGTGTGGTTTCCATGCCGATGAGGAATCCGAGGAATCACCCTCGTTGGATTCCTTAACGACAAGTCCCGTTAAGGTGGTACCGGAGGAATCACCCTCGGCGGTATTCACCATAGCGGATGCACGACAAAAGCTAAGTCGGAAGTGGGAAGAGGAATCACCCTCGGTAACCCACAACGAGCTAGCTATACTACAGGGACAACATCGAAAGTGAGTTCGGAGGTATCACCCTCGTCACCCGATGTTAACACTGCGGAGTCGAGCATATTAGGGAGTGTGCGGTGATGTGAAGAAGGTCAGGGGAAGGGACTCGATCGCTTGATCGAGGCAAGGGTACTATGCGAGGCAACTACGAGAGTGTGGGACCATAGCAGTGCTACCCAACCTATACTAAGCAGTTTATGAATAAAGACAGGTATCAACAATTTAGCAAAGACAGGCTATGCAACAGTAATAGGAGCAGTAGCAGTAGCAGCAATTCTAATGCAAGAATAAGAGAGAATAGACATAGGCGATATCGGAAATGCTCAAGGGGGGGGGGTTGCTTGCCTGGTTGCTCGGTGGCAAAAGCAAGGTCGTCGGAGGGGGAACCAATCACCGGGACGGCGTCGGTCTCGGGATCTGCGTCAGCGCCGGGCTCTACCGAGAGAGAAGAGGGGGGAGAAACAGATAAATACACAAAACATATGCAACACAGAGCGTGCTAGGCTAACGTGCAGTGCAGGGTTGCCTAAAAACATATCTAAGTCATGTTGGTTATTTTTAAGATTTAACTGAAATTATTTACCGGTGTATGTGCACTATTCATCTACCGGAAACGGGCTAAAAGTTGCGGGTTCACCTCCGTAGAGGGTCCCGACACGGAAACGGATAGTACGGTTAGAATCGTCTCGTCGTTCTGAGCAACTTTCATATAGAAAGTTTTTCGATCCGAGCTACGGTTTAAAAGATATGAATTTTCGAAGTTTAAATGATTTTCTGGAATTATTTTAAATAACAGAAAAGATTTATTGCGTCAGCACTGCATCAGCATTACATCAGCAGTCAGCTGACTCGCTGACTAGGTCAAACTGACAGGTGGGACCCACCTGTCAGTCTCTCTGAGCTTAACAGTGATTTAAACTAATCTAACAGAAACAATTAAGGGTGTGGGCCCCGGTTGTCAGTGTCTGTTTAGAGTTAACTAATTAGAATTTAACTAAAATGTGTTTAATTAGACTAACTAATCGAGGGGGGCCCACACGTCAGCGTCAGGGGTGAACAGTGCACCGCGTTGACTTCGGTCAACGCGGTCAAACAAGCGGCGGCCCCCCACGCGTCAGCGACTCTGGGCGGGCCCCACCCTTGCCAGCTCAGCGGAGCCGCCGGAGTTGCTCCGGCGAGCTTGCGCGCGGCGGCAGAACGCCGGAGCGCGTCGGAAAAGCGCCACAGGACACCGTTTCGTGCGGTTCGACTTGCGTTCGAACGAGGAGATCGTCCCGCGTCGAACTAGGGCGACCACGGGTACTGGGGTGGCCTGAGTGGGCGCCGGCGTTGAGCATCGGCGGACGCCGGAGCTCGGGTGTCACCGCAGTCGATGCTACGGCGAGCAAAACGAGCGGCACAGGAGCTATACAGCTTCTACGTGAGCTAGTGAAGCGAATGGACACGCGCGCGGGGCCTACGGTTCGCCGGAATCACGCCGGCGTTGAGCTCCTATGACGGCGGGTTCGGCCACTGCGGTGGAGGTGGCTAGAGGGCTCGCGGGAGAGAACGGAGAGTAGGGGGAGGAAGAGAAGCTCACGGGGGAGGCGCACGTTGGCCCGTCGAAAGCTTAGGAGCGCAGGGGAGCTCGTGGTCGCTGGAGATCGCCGACGGCCGAAGCGGAAGGGGGCGAGGCGGATCCTGTGCGGTGGTGGCTCCCCGCTCCAGCTGTGGCCACCGGACGACGTAGTCGAGTTCGCCGCGCCTCCCAGACACGGCAGCGACCCGCGGGGACGCCGGAGAGCACGGGGACGGCGGAGTGGTGGCGACGGAGGCGCTCGGGAGATGGGGAAGAAGAGGGGGCCGAGCGAGGGAGGCGAGAGGGGAAGCGAGGGAGAGAGGGAGGAATGGCGGAGGCGTCCAGGGGGAAGGCTCGGGGCGAGCTTATCCCCTCGCCCACCTGCTCCCACCGCGGTGGCGAGCGGTGGCTGGCGCGGGCGTTCGGCGCCATGGAGACGACGACACGGAAGGGGGAGCAGGTGAGGTAGGCCGGGGTGGGCTGGGCCGGTGCACTGTGCACTTATGCCCAGTCCACTGCGGTAGCATTAGGCCTTTTCCATTTTATTTATTAACAGAGGCCTTTTTCTTTTAATTGAGCAGCCAAACCAATTAGTTTAAAATAGGAGCCTTGGCCCCAAAAATACTTTGGAGTATTCTGCATTTTTAGAAAAAGGTTTGGACATTATCTGAACATTCTTGGAATTTACAAAAATGTTTTAGGCATTTTTAATGCTGTTTTGGCAATAATTTAAATGTTCTGGCCCAAAACAAGTTGATGGTGATGTTGTTTTCATTAACAACAATTGTTTTGGAATATTGCCAACAGTATGAACATTTTTTAAAAAAAAATTTGGAGCAACTTCATTTTGCATTTGAATTTGAATTTGAATTTTCAGGGGCAAGATTGAGTTGTTTTGGTTAACCACTGTGATTAGCTTTGCTAATGAGCATGACATGGCATGATTAACAGTATGACACAGTGATTAATACAAGGGGGTGTTACAAATATGCATGTTAGGTCATGCAAATTTAATTCATATTTTTTTTACATTTTCAAAGTTTTACATGATATTTTATCATTCTATCGTAACATGGGCGGGTGCAGCAACGCGCATCATCATGGTCTAGTATTTCTGAAAATAAATCATGTATGTAACTATACTATTTTTTAATCATGAAAAGTATGTTTGGAAGCCAATTGTTGCCAAAAACAAATGTTGTGATGTTGGTCAGGACGTCTTGGATCACATATCTAGCTAGATGGCTAGCATTATGGCACCACTCCACCCTATGCCTGCCCATTTTTCACATTTTTTTCTCTTTCGAAAGACTTCAAAAAATATTCCATTGTCCGAATTTTTTGTTCAATTTTTTAAAATGTTTGCGTTTAAAAAAGTTGATAATTTTTTTAAAAAAATACTTGGTTTGCAACTTGTGTTCAACATCAATTCTAGTGAATTTGTTAACAATTTTCGAAAAAAGTGTTCAAGTTTATAAAATTTTCATACACAAATTAAAATTTATAAATTGTTGAAACAAGAACGGGCCTTTTTTCCTAGCCAGACCCTCCGTTGAACATGGTATGTTTGAATATCTCAAGACTGACCCCAAGTTTTGCAGGCAGGTGGGCATGCCCATGCTAGGTTTGAACGATTTCCGATAGCGTACGTAAGTTGCGATACGTCCAGCCATTTATCGCCCCTTTCTGACTGAGAAGACTACAGAAAATGCAAAATTTGTATAAAAAAAAGCAAAACAAGTTGGCATGATGCCTTGAATTGATCATACAAGGTCACGAAAAAAAAATACGACCATTTGGAAGATGTCGAGAAATAACATGCTCTCAGATGGAGCCTTCTGGCCTACCTGGACCCTCCGTTGAACATGATCTAGTTTTGGACATCCATGAAATGAATCTAACTTTTGTAGGAAGTTGAGCATGCCCATGGTAGGCATCCCTGCCGGGTTTGAACGATATCCGACACCATATGCAAGTTCCGACACGTGTGACCATTCATCGGCCTTTTTCATCGAGAAAACTTTAGAAAACTTGTCAAAAACCAAAAACAACTTTAAAAAAATGCGGTCATTTCAGGATGTCGAGAAACAACATGCTCTCAGACGAAGCCTTCTGGCCTACCCGAACACACTACGTTGAACATGGTCTAAGTTTGGACATCCTTCAAATGATCCCAACTTTTGCAAGCAGGTGATCATGCCCATGGTAGGCATCCATGTCAGGTTTGAACGATTTTCGAGACCGTATGCAAGTTGGGACAACTCTTGCCATTTATCGGCCTTTCTTAACCGAGAAAGGTCCAGAAAATGCATTTTTTTTGAAAACCATAGCAATTTGGCACGGTGCCTTTACTTGGTCATATAATCTCATAGGAAAAAAATCGGGTCATTTGATAGATGCCAAAAAAACTCGCTCTCATACGAATCCTTCTGGCCTCTACCCGAACACTTGAACATGATATTTTTTGAGACATTCAGAAAATGACCTAAATTTTGCCAGTGGGTGGGATGCCATGGTACATAAAACTGTTATTTTAATTTTCCCTCTTTCCGCACGTGACAATGGACCGGCCCAGTCGGGCGTCATCCTGTGAAAAAAGTATTTAATTCCTGAACTGTTTTCAAACCGATGATTTTTATCAATTTCTCAATTTTTTTGTCAAATTCATGATTTATAAAATCGATGAACTTTTTTCAATTCCGCAAACATTTTGCTTCCTTGGAGTTAGGCATGGACATAAAAAAAATAGACAAATGAAAGATCGAACCGAGAAAACCAAAATTTTGGTTTTCGTATTGATGTTGAAAAATATCTGCCACATGCAGCGACCAATGCGCGTGTGGCAAGTATGTCAATTACATGGGCCAAACTGATCACTTGCACGAAAAAGTTTTAACAATTTTTTTAAAAAAAATCATAAATTTTTAAAAAATTCATGAAATTCAAAAAAGTTCATCAACTTGAATTTTTTTACAAACTTGATACAAGTTTGCGAAATTGAAAAACATTCACTCATTGGAAAAAAGTTCAGGAATTCAAAAAATAAGTTCACAGCTTTGAAAAAAGTTTATGAACTTGATACAAGTTTGCGAAATTGAGAAATATTCACTGATTTGAAAAAAGTTCAGGAATTCAAAAAATAAGTTCACAGATTTGAAAATAGTTCACAAATTTAAGGAAATATTTACAAATTTAAGCAAATGAAAAGGAAAATAGAAATAAAGAAAAATAAAAGGTGAATAAAACTGAAGAAAAAAGGCCAAACAAAACAAAAAAGAAGAAAAATAGACAGAGAAGATGCACAACAAGAAGAATAAAAGAAGTAACTAGGCATAACAAGTGAGTTGTCTCACTTGGTCATAGTGGGTGAAAGTAAACCAAGTGGTGCCTATTTTTTGCAGTTTAAGAAAAACGGGTCAGGCCCAGAACGGGCGAATCGGCGTCAGAAGACCACAAAATAATTACGGAGCTTGAGAAAGAAAAATGCTATGAAACTCTCATCTATTTAGTGAAACAAAAAAACTATCTATATTTTTTGGTACTAATAATTACTAGTAAGCTTGCACGTACAACGCACATTTCGACTAATATTATAACAATGTGTCAAAATTCACTTTTGTATGTAAGTAGTTGTCAAAAATATACCAAATGAATTGTTGTACAGATACAGTTTTTTTCCACCGAGTAAACTATTACAATCTTACCTCTAACCATTGGAACCCTTCTGACTCTTAATCTTGAAGTACATATCCAAGTACTCGGGTACAACCACTATTTTCTTTCTATCCACTCAATATCTACCTCTATTGTGAGTAATATAATTATTTTCTTACAAGGATAACATGGACTTGGATCTCTGCACCTAGTGCTTTTATAGGGGTAGTAGATAAAAAGAAATACTCTAGTCATCCCGTACTGTTGCGCCCACGGTCGCGACCCAATGCCCCCACGTGTAGCCGCCACGGCATGTGCTTGCCGCAGCGACCAGCGCACCCACACGGGCCACTGCGCCGCTATGCATGGGCCATGAAATAGCCGGCACCCCCCACTGTGCCATCCCAGTGGATCGGCTCCCCTCCATGGGGCATGGTCTCTGCTGCGCCCCCGGCATCGCAGCGCTCCACCAGCTACCGGCCACCCCCACCCATGTACTCCACCGTCCATGACCGCCTGCATGATGCTGCCAGGCCCTGCAACATCGTGCACTTTCGTGAGGCTCTGCACTATCGCCTCGCCCCCCTGCTGTGCCGATCCACTATCCAGCTCCCAGCTCGATGCTCTACCTCTGGACCAAAGAGGTCCCACGATAACACAAAGAAGTTGATGATGACAACAATTTGAAATTATTTTGAGCACCATAATCCAATAGTTAAACAGCAAACCACGATTTCATGAATAAATTGGAACAGAATCATGGTAGTGGATGAGATTTCAGTTGGAAAAGTAGTGGATGGGATCCATCCATCAAACATGCACAACCTATTTTCCAAATCAAATCATGCAACAAGAGGAATTCGCTCTGTCCGATGGATGCAACAAGAGGCCTTACAATCCACGCCCGCTTCAAACCAAAACACAGAAATTCGATCCTCACTCGTTCAATCGGAGTTTTGTTCAATTATAATCGAACAGATTAGAGGAAATAACAACTTTTGAGATAAGAGGTCACAAGATCACCTACTATTGAGCAAATTGTTGACGGCATGATGGTGGAATCTTGCAGCGTGCCTCGTAATTCGTAAACAATCCCATAGCCTGTTGGTGGTCTCGTCGAGCTCCCGTACGACCATAACATGAAACAATGGGCCCACCCGAGGTGTGGTGCCGTCGGCCCCAACGCTCCTTGGTGTGGCCAAATCCCGCTCGCGCCGACAAGACGTTGGCCGCTGTTGATCTCTTGAATCGCCCGGGCATCGCCACGGAAGCAACATAGGAGTGGCGGTGCTGACGATGCCGATGTCAACGGTTAGGAAGAACGGCAGACACGACAGGTTGGGGAAAGGCGCGGCGCACCGGGAGAAAAGGCGTGCAGGATGGCTGGTGGAGGTAGACAGCGAGGCTCCCAGCCGACGACCATCCTGCGGGTACCCGTCGGTTTTCTTGTAACGGATCTGGCAACCTCATGGGCCTGTCCTGAGATTTCGGGGCCCGCGGAAAAACGACAATTTGGGGCCTCTAAATATGAACATCAAAACAATATTTTTCAATTTTGAAAAGTTTTAAGTTTTTTTCATGTTCAATAGTATATTCAGAATATGTATTAGCAGGAATCACCAATGTTTTCTATTAGAAAATTGTTCAGACAATATCCTTCATTGATCGGTAAATCCATCTGTATTCTGTACTCGTATACATCATTATTATACTCTTCTTTTCTTACTTTATTACGATGCTAATTAATCAAATCAAAATAATCATCTATACTAAGATTTAATTTGTGCTGACTTCTCAAAAATATATTCAAAGCAGTTTCACATTGCATGAACAGTTGAACACACATCCATTACCTTTCGTTAGGCAATTTATTAATTCGACCATAAAGCGGAAAGCAAAAATATACTATGAAACTTCGCTGAAGAGTTTTACATACCTGGATGCAGCAATGTAGTACTTGCCCACCTACGACTATACTGAACTCTCAAGCCATCCACTCAGTGGCGTAGCCAGGCCCCAGGCTACTAGGGCCATGGCCTGGGGCGTGGCGCTACAATCCTTCGTATACTTAGCAATTTTCGGCACTATAGACACCGTAGGGTACTGTAGATACACGAGCTGGCCTGGGGCGTAGTCCAGCCCTGGCTACGCCACTGCATCCACTGATCCACGAGCTTTATTGTCACGCTCGGAGGATAGAAGGTGATGCACAAGGCCACCAGCGCTTTCACTATGTCCATCTGAGGTCCAAGCCATCATCACGTTTCACGCCTTAGTCGTGTGCAACCAGGAACAACTCCTTCTGTCCGAGGTAGTTGATGAGCTTGACGAGATCGTCGGAGACCAACAGCGCGGTGTACTGTTCAGCCCACCGGAGGGAGCGTCGGAGTCGCCGCAGCAACAACACGATCCTGAGTACAACCAGCACGCATCTGGCACAACTCCGGGAACGCAGCTGCAACAGATGGAAAATTTGGGAGATCGGGCAATGAATCCCGTGGTCACAGACGGAGATCACGGTGTGATTTAGGATCCGCGTTGGGCCTCGGTGGAGAGATCACGGAATCAAAAACTGTCATCCGAGAGATGTGCGCTTCTGGCCAGGTCTAGTAGAGGAGACAGAGCACATCCCGGGCAGGCCACCAAACAGAGGAGAACGTTAGATGTCGATGGCGCCCTAGCCCCCCCTTCCCGCTCGATCTGACGCCAGTGTGCGCCATGATAGCGAGCCCGGCCGACCTCCTGACGATGCACATGACGAATCTAAGAAGAATTGAGGATAGGGCTGATTGAACACAGTGGCGGCGGCAGGCACGTGTGATGAGGATCCGCGAGGTACGGGAGGGGAAGGCGATCTCAGTCTTGGTGTCGCCGCCATGTTGCCGGAGGGAGCAGAGGAGTGGGGCGAGGCGGTTTGTGAGGAGGACCGGGGCGAGGTGAGCGAGGGCCATGGGAGGGTCGTGCAAGCGGTCGTGTCGAGCGAGGTTGTTTATTCCCGTGCGGGGCGGGAGGGGCCACCGGAGCGCTAATTGCAATTAGCGCTAAAGATGGGATGGTTTTAGGATGTAGGATTTGCTCCCTCTTGCCCTCTCTTTTTACATATTTTTCAAGATTGTCATCACCTACCAACCTAGGCTAACCAAACGTTCAAATCACCCCCTCAGAGTCCCACTCTTAGGGCATGTACAATGGTTCTAGCTTAAGGATGCCACGTAAGATAAATGATGAGGTGGAGGAGAGAGAAATCATAAGAGAAGGCTTGTCTTAGCTTATTTAAGGAAAGACAAGAGATGATAGCTTAGCACAATTTGTCTCACCATGTTTTTAGGAATAACTAATTATTGAAGATAAGGCTAAGAGATGACCCATTGTAGACTTGTTTTTTTGTCATCTCTAATTTACATGCAAAACTTAAGATAAGACTATCTTAGCAACCATTGTACATGCCCTTACAAACATGATAGTCGACTGGCAGTAATTGCATGACTTTTATTTATATTCAGGATAAGAACAAGAACACTAGAGAACCACACAAGCAACCATCGCGTAAAACAGGACAAATCCTCCAAGGATCCAGCAAAGCAAACAACTGAGCTTAAAACTGAAAAAACGGTTGCGCGCTCTGTTTTCATATGCAGCACACATTGCAACAGTACCTCACAGCAGAACCAGTGCTGCTCTTTTGACCTTTTGGGTGGCCTCCCAGTAACACACCAACAGGGGTCATCAATTTTTCTTCATATGACAAGCAAATCCAATCGTACGCACTAATAGCACACACGCAGATTCTCGACTTCAGATATACGTATGTAGTCAGAACCATACGCAGATTCTCGACTTCCCCCATAACAAATATTTAGGAACGGACGGAGTACCTAATAGGGATACTCACTAACTTGCTAGTAGTCCAGTAATTTGGGTGCTGGTTGGTAACCTTATGGTGCTTGTTTGGAAATAAAAAGAGCCACATACACATATACGAACAGCTACTGGATGGGAATTGTACAGCAGCAAACCACACATGGAGCATATATACCGACGGAAGCATACATCAGAGATATGTATGTACTCAGAACCACACGCATATTCTCGACTTCCCCCATAAGGATAGTCTTGACACGAGTCTGAACTTTGAACCATTTACATACAAGGCAGGAAAACCATCAATGTTTCAAACAATCAAACTAACATAGCATCAATGGATAATAATTGTATGCTCTGAATAGTTAAAGCGAGAGAGGGCACACTTGCATGATAAACGTACAGCAAAAGAAGCAACAAAATGGTTAAAGGGAAACTTAAAATGCCCCACAACAATCTAAGAAAATTAAGATATGGGTAACCAAAACACACTTGGGATGAGTAATTTCCAGTCACCATCTCTCAGACTGGGCTGGTGTAGTCTTCAGATTGGTCGTCCCTGCCTTGGGAACGAGAAGCTGATGCTGCTGCTGCTGCTGCTTCTTCTTCGTCGTCGTCTTGAGAGAATTCTGACCTCTGATGCTTGTCTGCCAGGGTCTCCATTCCCATGAATGCCCAAAGAAGCCAAACATAAGAGAGATACTCCCCACCTTCACCCAGGCTCCTGGCGTGCAGGTAGCCCCTGCATCTGCTAGCAGAAAAGCAGAGCATCTCCACCCACACGCCTTGGATCACAGTCCATCTATCGGTGTCGCTGCCCAAATCCATCAGTTCTCTAGTGAGTTTGCATGCATCGGAAAGCATATCAGATGCATCGGGTACCATCGGCCTCTTAAGAATCTCCCTTGCGACAACTTCTTCTGTCATGCCGAGTTGTCCCTTGCTGTTGTTCACAATTTGGTCGCTGGCCAAGGTGAAGAGATCCAATCTGGTGCCAGCCATTAGCATCTCAGGACTCATGAGAAACAGGTAAATCATATAGTTGGATATCTCCCTACCGTGCTGTGTGGCTGTTCCTTGTCGACATTCAAGGGATGTGTTGGGATGATAAAAGCAGAGATCTGTAGCGATGTGCCAGACGAGGATGCTCTCGTTGAATGTCATGTTCAAACTCCATCCTAGATGAGGATTGTGCGGCCTTACGGCCCTCTGGCCCCGAAGCTCGTTGAATCTTCTGTAACTTGCAGCACTTCTAATGTAGTTCCTCCAACCATCTTCCAGATGATTGTAAACCACCTCAGTAATCTGGTAGGCCCTAGGTACTTGCTGAATATACCAATGTTGGTTGATGAACACCCTTAGGAAATTGAAGGTAGCAAGCTTCATCACCAACGTGGGGTTCTTCTTGCGAACACAGAAGGACATCATGTTGTACTGATAAACCATGTCGTGCCACCCACTAAATATAAAATCGTAGAGACAAGACCAAGACTCCCATTGAATGCACTCCGTACCCGAGAGTGCAATGCAGGGAAGCACAAACTCCAGCATGGTGGTGCCACATAGTAGGATGTATGTCACCCTGATGTCCTCCTCGTTGCGACCAGCCTTGCAGCTTATGGCGAAGAGCACCACAGATGCTAAAGCCGGAAAGGGTAGCAATAACAGTGAGAGGGCGCCAAGAAGGGTGCTTGATAATCTTATTTTGGTGTACAAAATATTAAATGTTTGCGCGAGGCACCTCTGCAACATCTCAAATGCAGTCTGATATCCAGTCCGCATGAAAAACTTCAACTCCCCCATCCGGACAGAGTGTGGAGCAAACTGATCAACAAACATATACCGGTCCTGGTCATACTTGAAAGAGCTGAATCCCGTCGTGTCCTTTGCTGCACACATTGCTTCTTCTACGTATTTTTCAAGCGAATGCATGCGCTCGCGACCTTCTTTGTGCTCGATGGAGGCTTGAATCTTGTCATAGCTGGCTGCTCTGAGCGCCCACGGCTTGGAAGCAAATTTGACGATGCCAACAGCAAAGAGCATGACCATTGCCGCCAGCAGCTTCTTCTCGCCGGACCACCAGTTGCAGAAGACATACAAGGCAACCGTGACATGAGATACCAGGGTGATGACATGTCGTTTCCATTGGTCATTGTCTTCGAGGCTGTAAGCACTTATGCATGGCTGGCCACCTAGGTGGATGAGGAGGACAGGCACCCAAAGGATCTCCACGGTGCTGCTCTCGACATCCCAGGTTTGCTTGCGGCGGTTGAAAAGGGTGGCGAGGGCATAGATCGCCACGGCATCGCCGCCGATGTACGTGATCCACACCAGCCCTCTTAACTTTTGCAGGCTAGCAACTCTACGCAACCATATAGAGAGGAAGAGGACGTACTGGATGAAGAGGCTGGCGAGGACAAGGATCCGCAGCTGCCACTCCTCCCACCATGCCACAGCACTCGAGAGATCCATCTAAGCTGTATCTCGCTCGCTTCGCGGCTCCCTCCGACGCGATCTCACTGTGGCTGATTCATTTCGAACTCATCCAACTTATACTTATGTATGTGTATGCACATGGCTAGCTGTGACTAGAGCGAGCTCTGTTGTCACATCATCACATGCATGGATGTCTTCTGTAGTGCTTAACTAGTACATGAAATGGCTAGCTTGAAGTTGAACGTAATTTTCTTGTCTGACCTGGTCGAATGGGTCTCTCTTAAGAATTGCATCTAATTAGTGGCCTACTAGTTGTTTAAGTATATTGTTTACATCATTAATGCGCGCACCGACTGGCTGGTGGTGCCAGTGGCTGGACTAGATATATTTCGCGACTTGGGTAGATGCACAGCTCAAGTCGCTTTAAGATCCTAGTTACCTCGTACGTACTACTATATTTTATGGTGGACTTGAGGACTGCCACTTAATTATGATTTGCGCGCATCAAGAAAAGCCAATCTACCGGCGAGTGTGCATCGTCGAACGCCCTCTCCCGTGGAGTTGTCCAAATTAAATCACTACATCTACTTACCAGATGCACCGACCACTCTTCCTTCCCTTCAATTAACTACGTGAACCGATTCACATTTCAGCAGTACGCACGAAGTGAGAGGATGATTAAGTTCAAACTCTTGCTTGTTCGTCCTTTGTACGCATGCATGTACCTATGTATGTACGCACATGGTTCTGCGGTGTCGTCACATGCATGCCCACCGAACTTAAGGTTTACATCGAGTCGAGCATCTGGGCCTTAACAATAGACTGCTTGCCTTGAACGCATGATCCCAGAATCTAGCCAACTTGGTATTAAATGAAGGCTTTCCTTTGTATTTCGTCAACACGGTACAGCACAGATGCCAACATACACGCACAACTACTTAACGCACTTTTTAACACCGTACTACACAGATGCTGACATACACGCACATATACTCATCCTTATGAATGCACGTTCACACACATCCTATCATATGGCACCTCCGCGTTACTAAGCCGACACGACATTTTGAGATTGACTCAAGGAACCTAATCATCTGAGCTACGCTCAATTTACATCTACTAAAAGGCTTTTTTGCGCTGTTTGTGTTGTTGTATTTTTATTTAAAAAAATATTCCCCCTGCTTTAAAATATATGGTGTATTTGTTTTTGCGATAAGGGTAATGGTGCTGATAAGGCTATGGATAAGCGTAATGGTGAGAAGCTATCTAAGTGGGCCATTAAGAAGAAGAAACTGCCATGCTATAGATGTGGAGAGCCAGGGCATTTTGTAGGAGAGTGCACCACGGAACTCTGTGATTATTGCTGCAGATCTCAGCATAAGTCTAGCAATTGTCCACTGCTTGTTGGCCCAAAACCGGTTTGCACTCTATATGGCGTGTGCTGCCATGAACTTATGTTCTTTGAGTCACCAGATGTGGCACCTTCGGCTTAGGTTCACGAGAGTTCTTTCCCTGCAGTCGTCAAGGTTGCTAATGGGAGTTTGACCGAGGCTCAGATTGTCCGCCAATTGCAGGATCTCGTTCCAGGTAATCATCAGTGGGACCTTTGTTAAGTTGGAGGATCAGACTTACAGGGTAGATTTTCCCACTAAGGAGGATCAATTATATATGCTCAAATGGGGCATGTGCAGGATTCCTAGTACGAGTATTGTTCTTACGTTTGATGAGTGGAAGGAGAAGGATCCCGTAGGCACACCTTTGGAGAAGGTATGGGTCCGTTTCTATGGTGCACCACGCAGATACATCAACAATTTTCTGGTTGCATGGAGTTTGGGCTCTCTCATTGGGAAGACAGAACAGGTGGATATGCCTTTCACACGGTCTCACAATGCGGCAAGATTTCTTGTTAGTGTTGTCAGCATGGAGTTTGTCCCGGATGTGGTCAAGTGGACACATGCCGGCGTCACTTATGTTCTGGAGCTCGAGATCGAGGATACGCCGATCCCTCAGGAGGGCGAGGGGGAGGACATCCAGGATATAGACACGACTGAGGGAGATGGGGCTTCTGGCGATCAGAGTAAGAAGCCAGAGAGTTCGCTGTGGGAGATGGCTAAGGGGCCGCAACCGCGGTCGGATAAGATGAATAGGTCGGCTTCGGGAACGACTAACTCCATGACCCCGATGAACTCTCTTCGTTTTGGGACTTTTGATATGCATTCGGCGCTGAGTCGCCTCTGGAGCACTCGTGTGGAGATGGATGACCCGGTAGAATCTGAGCTACCGCCGATATTACCTTCTGATGGTGAACTCGAGCGGCCTTCCGAGTTATCCAGTGCGGCGGACAGGATTCTCAGTCCGGGTAGGGACGCTCTGAGCGGGTGTGGGCAGGAGGCCCCCGCCCCAACATCTTCGCCGGCCAGTTTGGGAAGGGCGTGTGGGCAGGTGGCCTGCACCCCCATCTGTCCCAGGTCGCCCCTGGAGGGGGCGGCCCTAGCTCAGGCCCTGGAAGGGGCGGCCCTAGCCCAGGCACAGGACGGTGCCATCGGTCTGGGGTCGAAGGGCACACCCAGTCTGGTGGCGGTGTTCAGTGGAGGTGCGATGGCGGGCTTGAGGACATAGGCAATCCCTCCGGCAGGGGCAGCGCCTTTAAGTCCGGTTGGGGGTACGACATGAGGCCTTACCCCTAACCGGATATCTCGTGACGACGTCATCGCTTTTGGTGGGATTCCGGACACAATTTCTGTTGGTCGACGGATGAGCTATCGCCTACAGGACCAGCCGGATATCGATGATATGCAGCTTTGATGCGCCATGCGGGCGGCCAAGCTTCATGATCTCCAGACCACTACTTGTATGTCAGTTAATACTGCCAATTCAATTTTGCATTTTTCTAATGAAGATATTGTTAATAACGCCACACAATTGGGGGTCTCTCTGGGTAAGAATGACAGAGAGGTATCTAAATCCGTTAACGATATTTTGGATCTTGAGGCAGAACCTGCGTTAGAGATGATTAGAAATCTAGCGGCAATTCAACCTATGAATGACTACTATGGGAGTCAATGTGCTTGATAGTTTTTGTGCGGACCTTGCACCCGCTCTACTGGAGACCGAGGAGGAGGTGGGATTGTCTTCTCCGAGTACGGCCCAGGAGGACGCGGCTGGCGAATTTGGTAGTGAGGTCAGGGTAGAAGATCAAAAGAAACCAAAGCGCAAATGGAATCGTAAGATTTATCCGACTTCGGCTGTGCGCAGAAGTGCTAGAATCCGAACTACTAAAAAATTTCATGATGAACTATGAAAGGAATCTTTTGGAATAGCAGAGGTCTTAAAGACTTGGCTAAAAGAAGGTTCCTTGCAGAGGCGTCTATTGATTATAAATTGGATTTCATTGCCCTTTCCGAGACTGGACGGGACAATTTTACCCCACAGTTTCTTAGCACCCTGTCAGGAGGGGTGGATTTTGATTGGCATTGTTTACCCCCAAGAGGAAGATCCGGTGGGATTTTACTTGGGGTTAAATGCGAATCTCTGGAAGTGAGGAATGTGGTCATGGGTGACTTTGCAGTTAAATTTAGGGTTCGGTCAAAGGTCGATGGTTTTGATTGGGCTCTGGTGGCGGTATATGGGGCCGCGCAACCGGAGCTTAAGCCAGATTTTCTGGCAGATTTAGTTCGCATTTGTGGAAATGAGCAGCTCCCCATCTTGGTTGGGGGAGACTTTAATATTATTTGTCGGCGGGAGGAAAAAATAATGATAACTTTGATGGCATATGGTCGTTTATTTTTAATACAATTATCGAAATCCTGGACCTTCACAAGATTGAGCTCTCTGGTAGGAAGTTCACATGGGCTAATACGCTACCAGTCCCGACTTTTGAGAAGTTGGATCGGGTTCTTGCGAGTGTTGAATGGGAACAGAAGTTTCCTCTCGTGACGGTTCAAGCGCTCTCTTGTGGGATCTCAGATCATACCCCATTATTAGTTGATTCGGGGGAGGCAACACATGTTGGGAACAAACGCCCTTTCTCTTTTGAATCTGCATGGTTTGAACGAGAAGGGTTTATTGATCTGATTGCAAGAGAATGGGTGAAAGATGCAGGAGGAAGATCGAACATTGATCGATGGCAAAATAAAGTTAGACACTTGAGATAGTTCCTCAGGGGGTGGGCTAAGCATATCAGTGGGATATATAAGGCTGAAAAGGAAAGGCTCCTTTTACTTATCCAATCCCTTGACATTAAAGCGGAGTGCTCCATCTTAGACGCTAGCGAGCTGGAAACTAAAATGGCAGCAGATTTAAGATGAAAAAATTGCTACGTGAGGAGGAATTGAGGTGGGCATTGCAGGCTAAAGTGTGTAAAATTGTCCAAGGGGATGATTACACACAATTCTTTCACATGATTGTGAATGGTAAACATCGAAAGAAGAAAATCTTTCAACTTGAGCAGGATGAAGGTTGATACGTCTCCAACGTATCTATAATTTTTGATTGTTCCATGCTATTATTTATGAAGTCTTCGATGTTTAATGGGCTTTATCATTCACTTTTATATCATTTTTGGGACTAACCTACTAACCCAAAGGCCCAGTCCAGATTGCTGTTTTTTTTGCCTGTTTCAGGGTTTTGCAGAAAAAGAATATCAAACGGAGTCCAAACGGAATGAAACCTTCGCGAGAGATATTTTTGGAGAAAATCACGCACGCGGAGCTTGAGAACCACGTCAGGGGACAGAGGGCTGGCCCACGAGGGTGGGGGGCGCGCCCCCCTTCCCAGGGCACGCACCCTGCCTCGTGGCCCCCTCGAGCATCCCCCGGTGCCCTCCTTCTTCCTATATAAGTCTACGTACCCCAGAAACTCCGTGAACAGAGAGAAAACCCAAATTCCACTGCCGTACCTTCTGTTCCCGTGGAGATCCCATCTTGGAGCCTGTTCCGGAGCTCCATCGGAGGGGGATCCATCACGGAGGCCTTCATCATCAGCATCATCGCCCTCACCATGAGTTGTGAGTAGTTTACCACAGACCTTCGGGTCCATAGCTAGTATCTAGATGGCTTCTTCTCTCTCTCTCTCAATCTCAATACAAAATTCTCCTCGGTCTTCGAGGGGATCTATTCGATGTAATCTCTTTTTGCGGTGTGTTTGTCGAGATCCGATGAATTGTGAGTTTATGATCAAGGTTATCTATGAAAGATATTTGGTTCTTCTCTGAACTTTTTATGTGTGCTCATAATATCCTTGCAAGTCTCTTCGAATTATTGGTTTGGTTTGGCCTACTAGATCTATATTTCTTGCAATGGGAGAAGTGCTTGGCTTTGGGTTCAATCTTGCGGTGTCCTTTCCCAGTGACAGTAGGGTCAGCAAGGCTCGTATTGTATTGTTGCCATCGAGGATAAAAAGATGGGGTTTATATCATATTGCTTGAGTTTATCCCTCTACATCATGTCATCTTACTTAAGGCGTTACTCTGTTCTTATGAACTCAATACACTAGATGCATGCTGGATAGCGGTCGATGTGTCGAGTAATAGTAGTAGATGCAGAATCGTTTCGATCAACTTGTCTTGGACGTGATGCCTATATACAATGATCATGCCTAGATAGTCTCATAGTTATTCGCTTTTCTATCAATTGCTCGACAGTAATTTGTTTACCCACCGTAGAATATCGCTATCATGAGAGAAGCCACTAGAGAAAACTATGGCCCCCGGGTCTATTCTCAACATATCAATCTACATCTACTTTACTTTACCGCTTTTATTTGCTGTTCTTATAAACTAAAAATACCAAAAATATAAACTATCATCTCTATCAGATCTCACTTTCATAAGTTACCGTAAAGGGATTGACAACCCCTTATCGCGTTGGCTACGAAGTTCTTATTTGTTTGTGCAGGTGCGAAGGACTCGCGCGTGGTCTCCTACTGGATTGCTACCTTGGTTCTCAAAAACTGAGGGAAATACTTACGCTACTATGCTGCATCTCCCTTTCCTCTTCGAGGGAATACAACGCAAGCTCAAGAGGTAGCAAATGTACGATTGTGGGTCAGGACAGCCTAAAGATCTACATTACCAATTACTATAAACAACTGTTCGGGCATCCTGAGGATAATTTTGTTGCTTTGGATGAATCGAGGGTAGAAGATGTGCCTCAGCTTGCAAATGAGGAGAATGAGATCTTGACTGCCCCTTTTTCGGAGAAAGAGGTGTTTGATGCCATTTCCCAAATGAAAAATAACAAAGCTCCTGGTCCGGATGGTTTTCCGGCAGAGTTTTATAAAAAGTGCTGGCATATTATTAAGGGAGACTTGCTTCCGATGTTCCAGGACTTTTTCTTGGGACACTTGCAGGTGTTCCACTTGAATTTTGGTACAATCACGTTGCTTCCTTAGAAAACAGAGGCTATTAGAATTGAGCAATTCAGGCCGATCTGTCTTCTTAATGTTAGCTTTAAAATATTCACTAAAGTCGGGACTAACAGGCTTACAAAGATTGCACATTCAGTGGTGCATCCTTCTCAAACTACGTTCATGCCAGGCAGAAACATCCTAGAAGGGGTGGTGGTCCTGCATGAAACGATGCATGAAATCCACACGAAAAAACTAGACGGGGTGGTTTTCAAAGTGGACTTTGAGAAAGCGTACGATAAGGTAAAATGGCCTTTCCTTCAGCAGGCACTGCGTATGAAAGGATTCGATCAGGCCCGGAGAGACCAGGTGGACTCTTTAACACAAAAAGGGAGCGTTGGAATAAGGGTCAATGATGATATAGGGCATTACTTCCAAACGCATAAAGGTTTGCGACAAGGATATCCAATGTCGCCAATCTTATTCAATATTGTCATAGACATGTTGAAAATTCTCATAGGTAGGGCCAAGGATGTTGGGCAGGTAGGGGTCCTGGTTCCGCATTTAGTTGACGGGGGAGTATCCATCCTACAGTACGCTGATGATACAATCATCTTTATGGAGCATGATTTGGCAAAAGCCAGGAACATGAAACTAGTGTTATGCTTGTTCGAACATTTGTCGGGGTTGAAGATTAACTTTCACAAAAGTGAATTGTTCTGCTTTGGAAGAGCTAAAGAAGAACAACAATCTTACAAAGAATTGTTTGGCTGTGATTTGGGGTCTCTACACTTCACGTATTTAGGCATACCAATTCATCATCGTAAGCTCACAAACAAAGAGTGGAAGAGCATTGAGGATCGATTTGAGAAAAAACTAAGCTGCTGGAAGGGCAAGCTTATGTCATACGGAGGACGATTGATTCTCATTAATTCGGTCCTTACCAGTATGCCTATGTTTCTATTGTCTTTTTTCGAAGTTCCAGTTGGAGTATGGAAAACGCTAGACTTTTATCGATCACGTTTCTTTTGGCAGAGTGATGAGTCCAAAAGAAAGTATAAACTCACTAAGTGGGATATCATTTGCAGACCGAAAGACCAAGGGGGTCTAGCTATTGAAAACTTAGAGGCAAAGAATCGTTGCTTACTCAGTAAATGGTTATACAAGCTATCTTGTGAAACGAACGTCACCTGGGCACATATTCTTCGTATTAAGTACCTTCAGACCAAAACACTGTCCCAGGTGACGGTCAGACCGACTGATTCGCCATTTTGGAAGGGACTCATGTGAGTGAAATCAACTTTTTTCAATAGGGCAAAATTTATACTTGGAGATGGTACATCCACAAGATTCTAGGAGGATACATGGCTAGGGGAGACACCTCTGGCAATTCAATATCCGTCTCTATATAATATTGTTCAGCGAAGAGACGCTTACGTTGCAACGGTATTACAATCAGCTCCCCTTAATATCCAGTTTAGAAGGACGTTAGTGGGAAACCGTTGGGAAGCTTGGCTACATCTTGTGAGACGACTGATGGATGTCCAACTTTCTCAACGTCCAGATCAGCTACGCTGGAAACTAGCTAAGAATGGGGTGTTTTCGGTGAAATCCATGTACTTGGATATTATTAACACTAGTGTGGTTCCTAGCTCGAAACATGTGTGGAAAGTAAAAGTACCTCTAAAAATCAAAGTGTTTATGTGGTTTGTACATAAATGGGTCATCTTAACTAAAGATAATTTGGCAAAAAGGAACTGGACGAGGTCTAAAAGATGTAGTTTTTGTGATCGTGATGAATCTATTAGACACCTCTTCCTAGATTGCCCTATGGCTAAGATTTTGTGGAGGTCGGTACAGATAGCCTTTAATATAAACCCCCCGTTTTCCATACACACGTTATTTGGGACGTGGCTGCATGGGATTGATGTAGTAACAACGAGACATATCCGAGTGGGAGTATGTGCTTTACTATGGGCTATTTGGAACTACAGAAACGATTTGGTTTTTAACAGAACAACAAATATTCACTTCTTGCAGGTTATCTTCAGGGCCACTACTCTTATTCGTATGTGGTCGCTACTCACTCAGACGGAGGCCAGGGAGCCTTTGGTTACTGCATCTATCCGCTGGGAGACGGTAGCTCGGGATATCTACAACCGGTTTGGATGGCGGTCATGTAATAGGATAGGTGTTTAGTAGCTTATTTGTCTTTTGCCTGCCGGCTGTGGCGGTCCTGTTTCCCTTTGTATTTGGAGTCTGTAAGACCTTTGCTGGACCTTTTTGACATTTAATAATATGGCCGTATGCATCATTCTGATGCAGAGGCCAGGGATCAAGCCCCTTTTTGAAAAGAAAAAAAACTTAAATACATGTGTGAATACATAAACAACATAGTGTCCCTAGTAAGCCTCTACTAGACTAGCTCGTTGATCAAAGATGGTTAAGATTTCGTAACCATCGACATGGGTTGTCATTCGATAACGGGATCACATCATTAAGAGAATGATGTGATGGACAGACCCAACCGTAAGCTTAACGTCAGATCGTTTAGTTATTTGCTATAGTTTTCTTCATGCCAAGTATCAGTCCCTTAGACCATATGAGATCATGCCACTCCCTGATATCGGACAAATACCTTGTGCGCTATCAAACGTCACTTTGTAATTGGTGATCAAAAAGGTGCTCTACAGGTATCTCTGAAGGTGTCTGTTGGGTTGCATTTGTCAAGAGTGGGATTTGTCACTCAACCAATAAAATATCATAAGAAGTTTGCAAGCAAGTGACTAATGAGTTTAGTCATGGGATATTGTATTATGTAATGAGTAAAGAGACTTGCCGGTAACGAGGTTGAACTAGGTATGGAGATACAGACGATCGTATCTCAGGCAAGTAACATATCATCGGACAAAGGGAATTGCATACGGGATTAACTGAATCCTCGACATCGGGGTTAAATCGATAAATATCTTTGTCGAATATGTAGGAACCAATATGGGCATCTAGATCCCGCTATTGATTATTGACCAGAGAGGGGTCTCGGTCATGTCTACATGATTCTCGAACCCGTATGGTCGCACACATAACGTTCAGTACTGCTAGGTTACCAAAAAGATATTAAAATTGGTGACAGAAGGTTGTTCGGACTCCCAGATGACATCCCGGACGTCATGAGGAGTTCTAGAATGGTCTGGATGTAAAGATTTATATATGGAAAGTTGTTATCGGGATTCCCAAAAAAGTTCTGATTTTTCGGTATTGTACCGGGAAGCTTCCAAAAGGCCCCAGTGGGTTTCGGAAGTCCACCAAGGGTTCCACCATGTCCCATTCAGTGGCATGGGCTGTACGGGGACTGACCTTAATGGGCCCGGGGCACCAGCCCCTACAAGGCCCATGCACCTATGGTGGAAACCCCTAAAGGGGAGGACCCTCCACTTGGCTTGGAGGGCACTCTATCCATCCCTCCTTGGCTGCCACCCCCTCCCTTGGAGGAGGGGCAAGGGTTGTCCAAGTCCCCCACCCCCTAATATAAAATAGTGAGGAGGCGCAAGGGCTAGCCCATCCCTGGACCACGATGGCTGCCCTCTCCCACGCTCCCTCCACTTGTCGCCCATGTAGCGCTTAGTGAAGCCCTGCCAGTGTTCCGCTGCCACCACCACCACGCCGTCGTGTTGGACCAGATCTCATCTACCTCTTGTCCCTCGCTTTCTGGATCAAGGAGAAGGAGACGTAATTGTGCCGTACTTGTGCTAAACTCGGAGGTGTCGCATGTGCGGTGCTTGGATCGGATTGGATCGCCACGCGAGTACGACTATGCCAACCACGATCTCTAGATCGTTAATGCTTTCTGTCTACAATGTAGAATCACTCCCCTCTCGTAGATATGCATCTCGTTCCCATCAGTGGCATCATGAGCTAGGTCTATACGTAGATGATATGCATGAGTAGAACACAAAGAATTTGTGGGCGTTGATGTTCAAATTGCTTACTTTATTTGTCTTATTTGGATTCGGTGGTATTGTGGGATCATCAATGCCATAGAAGTGCACAAGAGACGGGTTTCACTGACTAACATGCAACCTACATTGCATAAAAGTGGCTTTGCGGTGTCTATCTCTCCTACTTTAGTGGAATTTGATTTGACAATGGTGGCCCTTGTAGAAGGTTTAAAGGCAACTTGAACATAACTATTGTATTTTTGCATATACAAGTACGGTTCTTATAGTTTGCACTAGAAGCCACGTAAAAATTGAAACAACAAAGTAGAGGACGTCTAACTTGTTTTTGCAGGGCATGTTGTGATGTGGTATGGCCAAAATGTGATGTGATATATGTTGATGTATGAGATGATCATGTTTTGTAATAGGTTCATGACTTGCATGTCGATGATTACGGCAACCGGCAAGAGCCATAGAGTTGTATTTAATTTATTGTATGACCAGTGTGTCTACTATTAAATGCCATGTAATTTATTTTCTTTATTGCTATGAGTTAGTAATAGTCATAGAAGCAATAGTAGGAGAAGTGTAGGATCAAAAGTATGTCTAGAGGGGGCGTGATTAGACTACTTGACCAAATAAAACTTAACATTTTCCCAGTTTTAGTTGTAGGCAAGATTTAGCAATTCTAACAAGTCTAGCAATACCCTACACATGCAAGTATAATAGTTTGAGCAGCGGAAAGTAAAAACCTTGCATATGAACATAAAGGAGGGATCGGATATATCAAACGCAATGAACACACAGAGATTTTTGGTGTAGTTTTGATAGGTGGTGCTATCGTACGTACGCACTGATGGGGACTTCAACCCACGGAGGGTAACGACTTCGTGAGGCCACGGAGAGCTCCACCCACAAAGGGTCCAGGAAGAGGCAATATTGTCTATTCCACCATGGCTTACGTCCATGAAGGACTAGCCCCACTCGGGTAGATCTTCACGAAGTGGGCAATCTCCTTGCCCTTACAAACTCCTTGGTTCAACACCACATGATCTTGGAGGCTCCCAAGTATCACCTTACCAATCTAGGAGACACCACTCTCCGAAAGGTAATATATGTTGTGTTGGTGATGAACTCACTACTAGGAAATACCTTATATATAGATGCTTAGCAGTAGCGAGTGGTATATGGATCGTGCTGCTGCTAATTAGTAGTAGTGAGGGGTATAAAACCCGTGCTACTACTAAGTTGATAGTAGTAGCGCGGGCTATAAATCCACGCTGCTACTAAGTGGTCTCCACCGTGCCCCTCGGCAGAGGCCATAGTAGTAGCGAGGGTTATAAAATCTGTGCTACTACTAAGTTGATAGTAGTAGCGTGGGCTATACACCGATGCTGCTACTAAGTGGTCGCCAGTGTGTCCCCCAGGACAGGTCATAGTAGCAGCGAATGGTATAAACCCCACGCTGCTACTAAGTATAGGTTTTTTTAACAGCCCTGAAATCCCCATCTCCTCCCCCAAATCCCTCCCCTCTTCCGCATGACCCTCCTCTCTCTCCATACTCTCTCACATGGACCTCTTGCCCATGCGTCCTCTTCCTTCATGGTGCCAAAAGAGGTCGCAACCTCGCGCCATTAGCGTCTAGGAGCTCACCAGTCTTCCCCCGCATCTCCATGCAACCACGCCAGAGCACCTCACCACCGGTGACCAGCCCTGCTGATCCCTCCATCTCCTTCCTCTCTTCCTAGGTTTTCTTTTTCTATCTCTCCCTCTAGTTTGACTCACCCTCCCATGTCCATGCCCGTGCATGTCTTTGCCATGGACGACCAGCTGCACTCTTCCTTGGTTATGAAGTGGAGCCCCACGTAGCTTCCTTGCTCTGCCATACCAGCAGGCACCACCGGATCTGGTCTGCCGTTGCCCGTCCGCGCCTCCGGCGACCCCTACAGCCGCTGGATCAAACCATTGATGCCATTAACAACACACATGGGATGAAGATTTTTTTGTTTTTGAAATTAATAGTAGTAGCGTGGGGTATAAGACAATCGCTACAGATAATTAGTAGTAGTGCGGGTGGCACCTGTGCTACTACTACTAGTTAGATGTAGCGCCATAGTATTAGCGCGGGCACCCGTGGTACTACTAGGCTTTTCCCTAGTAGTCACTCACTACTAGGCAAAAGCCTAGCAGTAGCGCGGGTATAAGGGCTATCAGTAGTGTGTGGAACCGCGCTACTGATACGGCGCCTACAACTAATGTATATCAGTAGCGCGCTTTGACATGCGCTACTGCTATACCTACTTATCAGTAGCGCGTTTTGTACCAGCGCTACTGCTACGTGCCTTAGTAGTAGCGTTTTCATGACCAACACTAAAGAGTGCTACTACTATATTTTCACTTTTTTTTCTACGTATTTGCGATGTTTTTGTACATGTTTTATACGATATTCTGATCATATCACATCATATCATTCGACACAAATCATGTCGTCACATCATAATCACGATATAGCTATACAAGTTACATGACATGTCTCATCATACATAATGTAGTACTTCTTGAGGGGCCGGTTCGTATCCCTCTCTCCCACTAGCATGAACCTAAACTAACTAGTTTCCGCTTCGGCTCTGCTATGTACCTAAACTAGCGTAGCACTTCTTTGCCATCGATGATCTATGTACCTGCATCGTCACATGTGTCGATAATATGCAACGACATATATAGTTGAGCAACATAAAGAGACAGAGTTGGCAAAAATAGAAGCAACATATCATAAGCATAAATAACAAAGTTCATCGTACCCACAATGCCCTAACTAGAGTGATATCGCTAGTTGCTTAATTAAATCACAAACTTTTGTCATGCATAACTCAAAGTTTCGTCATAGAGAAAGTATGGACTAAACATACACATTTTCACATATCGTCAATCACTTGATCATGTCGTGCCATCCATCCAAATCAGGGAGATAATCCCTGAGCGCAGTGAAAGGCTTTAGGTTGAGACGCTGAGCGGCTACGCGTGTTCGGACGTATTCCCACGACATTTGCCCTTCTTCGTAGAACGACCCTGTTTTTTCAAGGACCCCCTTCATGATGATTTGGGGAAGTTCACGCTAGATGTGATAGAACTCAGCTCGGATTCGATGATCCAGGACATCTCCTAGATTCTTTGCCCATCACAGAACATTGGCATAGCCGGATCTAAGTTACATGCAAAGGTTCTGGTGATCCTGTTTGTACTCTAGCATGTGGTGGATGACATAGAATCCATCATTGAGAGTATCACTCGGTCGCTGGATGCAGCAGACGTCGGTCTTATGGCCAAAGGCGGGCACGTGGTTCCTTGTCTTCTTGATCGTGATCTATCCACCCCGTAAGTCGTAGCATAAGATAGCACTGTCGAGAACATACTTGATGTCGGTGTAATCATTTTTCTTCATGTTCTTCGACTAGTCCAATTAAAGATCGTGGGAGAATAGGGGGTAAAGGATGATTAGGACGGCGTGCCCATCGCTGCGCAAAATAAGTACACCTCAAATAGGCTCCACGCGTGCAAATGAATGATTGAAATCGAAGGAAGGATATAAGTGGATGACTTACATGGGATGATAAGGCACATAAATCGTCTCCTTGTCCTTATTGCCGACCATGAAATCAGCGATGTAGTTACTCGCGTATTCATGGTGCTTTGGACAGACTGCCAAGAAGCTCTCGTGCATGAAGTACGGGTCAGTGACACATATATGAGGAATTTGCTCAATCCGGATGATGTAGTTCATGTACAAGGCAAAAAGGCGGACAAATGTACAATCTAGCATCTTCAAGTGAAACATGTCAAATATGTAATCGAATCGAAGGAAGAACTTCTCCGTGGGGAATGTGTAGACGTATAACCTTTGCCGCGACACGTTAACCATGTAGAGTGGGTATCCTGGATTTTTCGAGTCGATCAGGCTTTTCTCTCTCCGCAGCACATCATTATGAAGTCTCCTGAGATCGTCGTATATGGCCTCTACCACTGCCTTAGGTAGGACCTGATCACCGAGGACATGGTATTTCGCCGCACCTATGAAAGGTATACGGTCTTGAACCCGAGGCTACGGAGGCGGCTGGCTCATAAAAGCAGCTTTGTTGCCTTTCCTCGGTCTCTTCATATGCTTCTTTGCTACTGGAAGGTCGCCTATAATACGTTCAACCTTTGGTAATTCAGGCATCGACTCATCACGCTCAATCCCTGAGTACTCATAGGTGCCAATATTGAGATATTGTAGAGGGTCATCCTCGTCCATGGCATCGATATCATACATTGGTTCTTCGACGTCATTAGCGACTAATGAAGCCTCTTCCTCACGACCTCAGCTATCAACCGCCACAACAGGAGACGCTAATTGGGTAGGTGGGGTGTTGGTGTTCATAGTTTGCTGAGGATGCGTGGTCATGGGTGTGCTCCCGGCCGCCTCCAGACGAAGCAGACTCTTTAGCCATAACAGGATCCAACTCTTTCAAACACCAAGCCGCCATGGGGTCTCGTCGTCATCTCCCCCTAGTGCTACCGGAGGAGCCAAATTCTCGCTGCCTGGTTTGACACTGGCCATGGAAACCTTGAATACGTCAGGGGGATCGGCTGGCTGTGGAACAATTGTCGCCTTTCCCAGATCCACCTTCTGGCCGCTGATGGTGTACTATATGGTGCACATGGTTACGTCGCCCTACAAATACATGTTTGTGACGTGAGACATCTGAAAGGCAACAAAAACAAGAGATTATACATATATTTAAGAGGGCCGGTGTGATAGGTACCGTGTGGGTGTCGAGCTCAGCCAAAGACGAAGCCCCGTCGAGCACGCCAGAGAAGGAGGACGGGCTGCTAGCGGGTGCAGGAGCAGGTGCGCTAAACGAGCTGCTCCCGAAGAAGTGGCAAAAGGGAAAGTCCGTTGCCTCTTTCTCTGGATTTTGCTTGGTCCAGCTAACGATAGCCGGAACCAAGACTACCATCTCCTCTCTTGCGGCAGCTACCACTGCTTTGACTATATCAACTGATTTCTTATCAACCGCAATCTCAACCTTCTTGTCAATGTTTTCTTCATTTAACCAACGTCTTTCCTTTCTCCTCGATGGTCCCACGGTAGTACTTCTTCCATGTGGCGCCGTCTGATACGTCTCAACGTATCTATAATTTTTGATTGTTCCATGCTATTATATATTATGTTTTGGATGTTTAATGGTCTTTATTATACACTTTTATGTTATTTTTGGGACTAACCTATTAACCCAAAGGCCCAGTGTAGATTGCTGTTTTTTGCCTATTTCAGGGTTTCGTATAAAAGGAATATCAAACGAACTCCAAACGGAATGAAACCTTCGCGAGAGTTATTTTTGGAACAATATCAATACAGAAGACTTGGACTACATGCGAGAGAACGAAGGAGGCGGCCACAAGGGTCCAAGGCGCGCCCCCACCCTCGTGGGCCCCCACTGGCTCCCCCGATGCCCTCCTTCCTTCTATATATACCCATGTACCGTGAAAACATCGAGGCAACAGAGAAAACCCTAATTCCACCGCCGCAACCTTATGTTCCCGTGAGATCCCATCTTGGGGCATATTCCGGAGCTCCGCCAGAGGGGGGATCTTCCATGGAGTGCTTCTACATCAACACCATTGCCTCACCATGAGTTGTGAGTAGTTTACCACAGACCTTCGGGTCCATAGTTATTAGCTAGATGCCTTCTTCTCTCTTTTTGGATCTCAATACCAAGTCCTCCTCGGTCTTCGAGGAGATCTATTCGATGTAATCTTTTTGCGGTGTGTTTGTCGAGATCCGATGAATTGTGGGTTTATGATCAAGATTATCTACAAGAAATATTTGGTTCTTTTCTGAATTCTTTTATGTATGGTTATAATATCCTTGCAAGTCTCTTCGAATTATCGGTTTGGTTTGGTGTAATAGATCAATAGTTCTTGCAATGGGAGAAGTGCTTGGTTTGGGTTGAATCTTGCGGTATCCTTTCCTAGTGACAGCAGGAGCAGGAAGGCACGTATTGTATTGTTGCCATCGAGGATAAAAAGATGGGTTTATATCATATTGCTTGAGTTTATCCCTCTACATCATGTCATCTTGCTTAAAGCATTACTTCATTCTTATGAACTTAATACTCTAGATGCATGCTGGATTGCGATCGATGTGTGGAGTAATAGTAGTAGATGCAGAATCGTTTCGGTCTACTTGTTACGGATGTGATGCCTATGTAGAATGATCATGCCAAGATATTCTCATAACTATGCACTTTTCTATCAATTGTTCGACAGTAATTTGTTCACCGACCGTAGAATTCTGCTATAATGAGAGAAGCCACTAGTGAAACCTATGGCCCCCGGGTCTATCTTCATCGTATTATTTTCCCGTCAACTAGCCAACTTCTGTTTCCGTTACTTATTTGCTTTATTTACTTTCTGTTCTTATACCAAAAATACCAAAAATATTATGCTATCCTATCTATCAGATCTCACTCTTATAAGTGACCGTGAAGGGATTGACAACCCCTTATCGCGTTGGCTGCGAGGTTCTTATTTGTTTGTGCAGGTGCGAGGGACTCGCGTGTGGTCTCCTACTGGATTGATATCTTGGTTGTCAATAACTGAGGGAAATACTTATGCTACTGTGCTGCATCACCCTTTCCTCTTCGAGGGAATACAACACAAGCTCGAGAAGTAGCAAGAAGAATTTCTGGCGCTGTTGTCAGGGAGGCTTACACAAAAGTCATATACCAAGTACCTATCACAAACCCTTATCCTTCAAATTACATTTATTTGCCTCTTGTTTTCCTCTCCCCCACTTCACCCTTGCTGTTTTATTTGCCCTTCTTTTTGCTGTGTGTTTATCGTTCGCTTGCTTCTTGTTTGCTTGGTGTTCGCTTGCTTGCTTGTCACTATGGCTCAGAACAATACCAAATTGTGTGACTTCTCCAATACCAACAATAATGATTTTATTAGCACTCCGATTGCTCCTATTAACGATGCTGAATCTTGTGAGATCAATGCTCCTCTGTTGAATCTTATCATGAAAGATGAATTTTCCGGCCTTCCTAGTGAAGATGTCGCTACCCATCTAAACAACTTTGTTGATTTGTGTGATATGCAAAAGAGGGATACAGATAATGATATTGTTAAATTGAAGCTATTTCCGTTTTCACTTAGAGATCGTGCTAAAACTTGGTTTTCCTCTTTGCCTAGAAATAGTATTGATTCGTGGAATAAGTGCAAAGATGCTTTTATCTCTAAGTATTTTCCTCCTGCTAAGATTATCTCCCTTAGGAACGATATTATGAATTTTAAGCAACTAGATCATGAGCATGTTGCACAAGCTTGGGAGAGAATGAAATTAATGATACGTAATTGTCCTACACGTGGTCTGAACTTATGGATGATTATACAAAACTTTTGTGTTGGCTTGAATTTTGCTTCTAGAAATCTTTTAGATTCGGCCGCAGGAGGCACTTTCGTGGAAACTACCTTAGGAGAAGCTACCAAACTCCTAGATAATATTATGGTTAACTACTCTCAATGGCACACCGAAAGATCTACTAGTAAAAAAGTGCATGCTATTGAAGAGATTGGTGTTTTGAGTGGAAAGATGGATGAACTTATGAAATTATTTGCTACTAAGAGTGCTTCTTCTGATCCCAATGATATGCCTTTATCCACGTTGACTGAACAATAATGAATCTTTGGATGTGAATTTTGTTGGTAGGAATCATTTTGGTAACAATGCTTATAGAGGAAACTTTAATCCTGGGCCTTTTCCTAGTAATTCCTCTAATAATTATGGTAATTCCTACAATAACTCTTAAGGAAATTTTGGTAAGATGCCCTCTGAATTTGAAACTAGTGTTAAGGAGTTTATGATTTCGCAAAAGAATTTCAATGCTTTGCTTGAAGAAAAATTGCTTAAGATTGATGAGTTGGCTAGAAGCGTTGATAGAATTACTCTTGATGTTGATTCTTTGAAACTTAGATCTATTCCACCTAAGCATGATATCAATGAGTCTTTCAAAGCCATGAGAATTTCCATTGATGAATGCAAAGAAAGAACCGCTAGGTTGCATGCTAAAAAAGAGTGCTTTATGAAAGCGTGTTCTTCTAGTTATCATGAAAAAAAAGATGAAGATCTGAAAGTTATTGACGTGTCTCCTATTAGATCCTTGTTTTCTAGTATGAATCTTGATAAAGATGGGACATGAGATGAGTCTACTTTAGTTGAAAGGCGTCCCAATGATTCAGAGTTTTTAGGTCTTGATGCTAAAATTGTTAAAAGTGGGATTGAAGAGATTAAAACTTTGCATAGTGATGAACCCACTATTTTGGATTTCAAGGGATTCAATTATGATAATTGCTCTTTGATTGATTGTATTTCCTTGTTGCAATCCGTACTAAATACTCCGCATGCTTATAGTCAAAATAAGGCTTTTACTAAACACATAGTTGATGCTTTGATGCAATCTTATGAAGAAAAACCCGAATTAGAAGTTTCTATCCCTAGAAAGCTATATGATGAGTGGGAGCCTACTATTAAAATTAAAATTAAAGATCATGAATGCTTTGCTTTGTGTGATTTGGGTGCAAGTGTTTACACTATCCCAAAAACTTTGTGTCATTTGTTAGGTTTCCATGAACTTGATGATTGTTCTTTAAATTTGCATCTTGCGGATTCTACCATTAAGAAACCTATGGGAAGGATTAATGATGTTCTTATTGTTGCCAATAGGAATTATGTACCCGTAGATTTCATTGTTCTTGATATAGATTCAATCCTTCATGTCCTATTATTCTTGGTAGACCTTTCCTTAGAACGATTGGTGCAATTATTAATATGAAGGAAGGAAATGTTAGATTCCAATTTCCGTTAAGGAAAGGCATGGAACACTTTCCTAGAAAGAAAATCAAATTACCATATGAATCTATTATGAGAGCCACTTATGGATTGCCTTCCAAAGATGGCAATACCTAGATCTATCCTTGTATCATGCCTAGCTAGGGGCATTAAACGATGGCGCTTGTTGGGAGGCAACCCAATTTTATTTTCTTTGCTTTTTTGCTTCTGTTTAGGAATAAATATTACATCTAGCTTCTTTTTAGATGTTGTTTTGTGTTTTAATTAGTTTTTGTGCCAAGTAGAACCTTTGGGAAGACTTGTGTGAAGTTTATATGATCTTGCTGTAAAAAACAGAAACGTTAGCGCTCACGAGATTAGTCACTAGATTTTACTACAGACTGCTATTTAGTTGATTCTTTTTGCAGACGATTAATAGACAAATTCCTCATGTTTACCAATTTATTTCAATTTTTTTAGAGTTACAGAAGTATTCGAAAGTTACAGATTACTACAGACTATTCTGTTTTTGACAAATTCTGTTTTTCGTGTGTTGTTTGCTTATTTTGATGAATCTATGAGTAGTATTGAGGAGTATGAATCATAGAGAAGTTATAATAAAGTAGGTTTAACACCAATATAAACAAATAATGAGTTCATTACAGTACCTTTGAGTGGTGGTTTGTTTTCTTATACTAACGGAGCTCACGAGATTTTTGGCTATGTTTTGTGTTGTGAAGTTTTCAAGTTTTGAGTATGATTTGGTGGACTATGGTACAAAGAGTGGAAAAAGCCTAAGCTTGGGGATTCCCAAGGCACCCCAAGGTAAAATTCAAGGACAACCAAAAGCCTAAGCTTGGGGATGCCCCGGAAAGGCATCCCCTCTTTCGTCTTCATCTATCGATAACTATACTCGGGACAATATTTTTATTCACCACACGATATGTGTTTTGCTTGGAGCGTCATGTATGATTTGAGTCCTTGCTTTTTAGTTTTCCACAATCATCCTTGCTGGACACACCTTTTTGAGAGAGAGAATTATGGTCTAGAATTTGTTAGAATACTCTATGTGCTTCACTTATATCCTTTGAGCTAGATAGTTTTGCTTTAAGTGCTTCACTTATATCTTTTAGAGCACGGTGGTGATATTATTTTGTAGAAATTGTTGATCTCTCATGCTTCACTTATATCCTTTTGAGAGTCTTTTAGAACAACATGGTAATGTGCTTTGGTTATAAAACTAGTCCTAGTATGATATGCATCCGAGATGACTATAGTAATTTTTTTTATATAAAGTGCATTGAATATGATGAGAAGTTTGATACTTGATGATTGTTTTGAGATATGAGGATGGTGATATTAGAGTCATGCTAGTGGAGTAATCATGAATTTGATAAATACTTGTGTTAAAGTTTGTGATTCCCGTAGCATGCACGTATGGTGAACAGCTATGCGACGAAGTTAGAGCATGAGGTATTTATTGAGTGCCAATCTTTGTGTGGAGGTCGGGGGCGCGCGATGGTTAACTCCTACCATCCTCCCCCCTAGGAGCATGCGTTGATTGCTTTGTTTTTATGACTCGTAAATTTTTGCAATAAGTATATGAGTTCTTTATGATAATGTTGAGTCCATGGATTATACACACTCTTACCCTTCCACCATCGCTAGCCTCTCTTGACCGCGCAACTCTCCCCGGTACCATACACCCACGATATACCTTCCTCAAAACAGCCACCATACCTACCTATCATGGCATTTCCATAGCCATTCCGAGATATATTGCCATGCAACTTTCCACCGTTCCGTTCGTATGACACGCTTCATATTGTAATATTGCCATGCATGATCATGTAGTTGACATCGTATTTGTGGCAAAGCGACCATGCATAATTCATTCATACATGTCACTCTTGATTCATTGCACATCCCGGTACACCGCCGGAGGCATTCATATAGAGTCATATTTTGTTCTAGTATCGAGTTGTAATCTATCAGTTGTAAATAAATAGAAGTGTGATGACCTTCATTATTAGAGCATTGTCCCATGTGAGGAAAGGCCAAAAAAAGAGATGGCCCAAAAAATAATATACAGAGGGGCTAAAAAAATAGAGAAAGCCCCTCCAAAAAAATGAGAGAAAAGAGAGAAGGGACAATTCTACTATCCTTTTCCACACTTGTGCTTCAAATTAGCACCATGATCTTCATGATAGAGAGTTTCTTATTTTGTCACTTTCATATACTAGTTGGAATTTTCATTATAGAACTTGGCTTGTATAGTCCAACGATGGGCTTCCTCAAATGCCCTAGGTCTTCATGAGCAAGCAAGTTGGATCCACACCCACTTAGTTTCTTTTGACGAGCTTTTATACACTTATAGCTCTAGTGCATCCGTTGCATGGCAATCCCTACTCACTCACATTGATATCTATTTATGGGCATCTCCATAGCCCATTGATACGCCTAGTTGATGTGAGACTATGTTCCTCATTTTTGTATTCTCCACAACCACCACTCTATTCCACCTATAGTGCTATGTCCATGGCTCATGCTCATGTATTGCGTGAAAGTTGAAAGGTTTGAAAAAATTGAGTATGAAAACAAGTGCTTGGATGAAACCGGGGTTGTGCATGATATGAATATTTTGTGTGATGAAGAGGGAGCATAGACAGACTATATGATTTTGTAGGGATAACTTTCTTTGGCCATGTTATTTTGAGAAGACATGATTGCTTTGTTAGTATGCTTGAAGTATTATTATTTCTGATGTCAATATAGACTTTCGTCTTGAATCTTTGGAATCTGAACATTCATGCCACAATAAAGAGAATTACATTGAAAATTATGTTGGTTATCATTCCACATCAAAAATTATGTTTTTATCATTTACCTACTCGAGGAAGAGCAGGAATTAAGCTTGGGGATGCTTGATACGTCTCCAACGTATCTATAATTTTTTATTGTTACATGCTATTATATATATCATGTTTTGGATGTTTAATGGGCTTTATTATACACTTTTATATTATTTTTGGGACTAACCTATTAACCCAAAGGTCCAGTGCAGATTGTTGTCTTTTGCATATTTCAGGGTTTCGCAGAAAAGGAATATCAAACGGAGTCCAAACGGAATGAAACCTTCGCGAGAGTTATTTTTGGAACAATATCAACACAGAAGACTTGGAGTGCACGCAAGGGAACGAAGGAGGCAGCCACGAGGGTCCAGGGCGCGCCCCCTCCTACAGGGCGCCCCCACCCTCGTGGGCCCTCTCTAGCTCCCCCGATGCCCTCCTTCCTCGTATATATACCCATGTACCCTAAAAACATCGAGGCAACAAAGAAAACCATAATTCCACCACCGCAAACTTCTGTTCCCGTTAGATCCCATCTTGGGGCCTGTTTTGGAGCTGCGCCGGAGGGGGGGATCTTCCACAGAGTGCTTCTACATCAACACCATTGCCTCACCATGAGTTGTGAGTAGTTTACCACAGACCTCTGGGTCCATAGTTATTAGCTAGATGGCTTCATCTCTCTTTTTGGATCTCAATACCAAGTTCTCCTCGGTCTTCGAGGAGATCTATTCGATGTAATCTTTTTGCGGTGTGTTTGTAGAGACCCAACGAATTGTGGGTTTATGATCAAGTTTATCTACGAGAAATATTTGGGTCTTTTCTGAATTCTTTTATGTATGATTATAATGTCCTTGCAAGTCTCTTCGAATTATCGGTTTGGTTTGGCCTACTAGATCTATAGTTCTTGCAATGGCAGAAGTGCTTGGCTTTGGGTTCAATCTTTCGGTGTCCTTTCCTAGTGACAGCAGGGGCAGCAAGGCACGTATTGTATTGTTGCCATCGAGGATAAAAAGATGGGGTTTATATCATATTGCTTGAGTTTATCCCTCTACGTCATGTCATCTTGCTTAAAGCATTACTTTGTTCTTATGAACTTATTACTCTAGATGCATGCTGGATAGCGGTCGATGTGTGGAGTAATAGTAGTAGATGCAGAATCGTTTCGGTCTACTTGTAACGGACGTGCTGCCTATATATAATGATCATGCCTAGATATTCTCATAACTATTCGCTTTTCTATCAATTGCTCGACAGTAATTTGTTCACCCACCGTAGAATTTTGCTATCATGAGAGAAGCCACTAGTGAAACCTATGGCCCCCGGGTCTATTGTCAACATATTAATCTACCATCTACTTTACTTTGCTGTTTTTACTTTCTGTTCTTATATCCAAAAGTACCAAAAAATATCAAACTATCGTATCTATCAGATCTCACTTTCGTAAGTGATCGTAAAGGGATTGACAACCCCTTATCGCGTTGGCTGCGAAGTTCTTATTTGTTTGTGCAGGTGCGAGGGACTCGCGCGTGGTGTCCTACTTGATTGATAACTTGGTTCTCAAAAACCGAGGGAAATACTTACGCTACTGTGCTGCATCACAATTTCCTCTTCGAGGGAATACAACGCAAGCTTGAGAAGTAGCACCGTCTCCGATGCCGTGCATACGTCCATACGACGGTCGAGTGTCCACCGGGAGTTCTTTCAATATGTTCAATGCCCGGTTGAATGGGGTGTCCCACTTGGGCCTGGCCAATGCCTCAGACGGCGGGTCACTTCCAGTCGCAATCATGTGCTGCTCTTTCTGCAAAAGGAACATGGATCGTTTACAAATGTGACTAAATGTGCTGTCGAATTGATCAGAAGTTAAAATTAGGGGGTAAATTAATAATTACCAACAGTCTCATGAACTCCTTCGTGACCGCATGTGTATAAAAAACCTTGTTGAAAGGGTCCCAACGGTACCGGGCCCTGATGACGTCATGCTCCCGCAGGAAGGTGAACTCCGCCAAGGGGTCTGGGATCCCTAGACTTTCGCGTTCTGCGTCCTCCTTGGCCCATATGGGCCTCTTCCCCGTGTAACCACGGCTTCCGAGGTGGTGGCACCCCAAGTTCCTCTCTTGGATCCCCTTCATATACTCTGACTTTTCTTTGGCATCTTCGGCAATGCAAGCCTTCTTGAATATTTCAAACTGCTATTCCATAATTCTAGGATTATCCTTTACAATCTTGGTGTATGGTTCCTTTTTGGTGATGATCCGATATTTCACCCTTACATTCCAGGCGGACAACGCGCCGCTAAACTTGCCCATGGTGTGTTTGTTTATCTTCTTCATTGCCGGGTATTGCCACAGTAGAGTATATTTGATTTCATCCCGGCCCAGGAGCAAGAATACCTGGTGCGGCTTATTTATGAGGGAGGGCTCCATTTCCTCTATCTTCTTTAGTTTCTCTTCGTTGATGCAGGCGGTTGTCCGTAGGATGCAGCCTATTTGATTGTCGTAGCACGTGCGCGCTTCCTCAGGCTCTGTTAGCTCAAAATTAAAGGAGTCCACCTCTGTGACCACCAGTCTAGTAGTGATGAGCTGGTTTGGGCACCTTGTCATCTTAGGTTTCGGTTCTATACCGGCTTCTCTAGTCTCAGTGCCGGTCTCAGCGCTGGTGTCAGTCTCAGTGGTAGTCTCAACGCCGGTCTCGATGTCGGTCTCAGTCTCGGATGTGATAGGTGGGCCTTGCAAGAACCGTTGCTCCTCGAGAAGGTTCCAATAGACGTCTGCCACCTCATAGACGTTGCAATCACTAGAACCCTGTCCTTCATCGTTGTTAGCAGTGTTTCCTACAATTAAATCTAGTCAATTAATTCTAGACCTAACAAAATGAACAATGACATAAAAAAGGCCAATGTTTTGCAGGAATGTTGATTCATTCCCGTTGCGGCAAATCCCGGGCAACCGATATGTCCTAGTTTGTAGCACAAGTCATGCCGAAATTCATGAACAATTTCGGCATGACCTTGGCTACAAACTGGACAAATAGAGCACCTAAAATTTGCCGAAATGGAAATGAATCAACATTCCGGCAAAACATAGGCCACTTGGAATCATGATACGTCTCTAACGTATCTATAATTTTTGATTGTTCCATGCTATTATTTATGAAGTCTAGGACGTTTAATGGTCTTTATCATTCACTTTTATATCATTTTTGGGACTAACCTACTAACCCAAAGGCCCAGTACAGATTGTTGTTTTTTTGCCTATTTCAGGGTTTTGCAGAAAAAGAATATCAAACGGAGTCCAAACGGAATGAAACCTTCGTGAGGGATATTTTTGGAGAAAATCACGCCAGAGGAACTTGAGAACCACGTCAGGGGAGCGTCGAGGCGCCCACGAGGATGGGGGGCACGCCCCCCTTCCCAGGGCACGCCCCCTACCTCGTGGGCCCCTCGAGCGTCCCCCGGTGCCCTCCTTCTTCCTATATAAGTCTACGTACCCCAGAAACTCCATGGACAGAGAAAAAAACCCTAATTTCACCGCCATACCTTCTGTTCCCGTGGAGATCCCATCTTGGAGCCTGTTCCGGAGCTCCACCAGAGGGGGATCCATCACGGAGGCCTTCATCATCATCATCATCGCCCTCACCATGAGTTGTGAGTAGTTTACCACAGACCTTCGGGTCCATAGCTAGTATCTAGATGGATTCTTCTTCTCTCTCTCTCTCTAGATCTCAATACAAAGTTCTCCTTGGCCTTCGAGGAGATCTATTCGATGTAATCTCTTTTTGCGGTGTGTTTGTCGAGATCCGATGAATTGTGAGTTTATGATCAAGGTTATCTACGGAAGATATTTGGTTCTTCTCTGAACTTTTTATGTATGCTCATAATATCCTTGCAAGTCTCTTCGACTTATTGGTTTGCATTGGCCTACTAGATCTATAGTTCTTGCAATGGGAGAAGTGCTTTGCTTTGGGTTCAATCTTGCGGTGTCCTTTCCCAGTGACAGTAGGGGCAGCAAGGCATGTATTGTATTGTTGCCATCGAGGATAAAAAGATGGGGTTTGTATCATATTGCTTGAGTTTATCCCTCACATCATGTCATCTTGCTTAAGGCGTTACTCTGTTCTTATGAACTCAATACACTAGATGGATGCTAGATAGCGGTCGATGTGTGGAGTAATAGTAGTAGATGCAGAATCATTTCGGACTACTTGTCTCGGACGTGATGCCTATATACAATGATCATGCCTAGATAGTCTCATAATTATTCGCTTTTCTATCAATTGCTCGACTGTAATTTGTTTACCCGCCGTAGAATATCGCTATCATGAGAGAAGCCACTAGAGAAAACTATGGCCCCCGGGTTTATTCTGAACATATCAATCTACATGTACTTTACTTTTACCGATTTTATTTGCCGTTTTATTAAACTGAAAGTACCAGAAATATCAACTATCATCTCTATCAGATCTCACTCTCGTAAGTGACCGTAAAGGGATTGACAACCCCTTATCGTGTTGGCTGCGAAGTTCTTATTTGTTTGTGCAGGTGCAAGGGACTCGCGCTTGGTCTCCTACTGGATTGATACCTTGGTTCTCAAAAACTGAGGGAAATACTTGCGCTACCGTGCTGCATCTCCCTTTCCTCTCCGAGGGAATACAACGCAAGCTCAAGAGGTAGCAAGAAGAATTTCTGGAGCCGTTGCCGGGAAGGCTTACACAAAAGTCATACACCAAGTACCTATCACAAACCCTTATCCTTCACATTACATTTATTTGCCTCTCGTTTTCATCTCCCCCACTTCACCCTTGCCGTTTTATTTGCCCTTCTTCTGCCGTGTGTTTACCGTTCGCGTGCCTCTTGTTTGCTTGTGTTGCTATGTGCCCTCATTTAGCTTGCATCTTTGCTTGCTAAATTATGAATCCTCATCCACTTGCTAATCTCTTTAAGAGATCCTATTATGTTGAACCTATTGCTAGTGAGCTGCGTGCACTAGATTATCTTTATGGGGTTTTGCTTGAAATTTATGAATCTGAAAATTGTGAGGAATTGTTAAAAGAAAAAGTGATTCATGTTAGCTCCTTAAATAAAAAGCATGATTGCAATGATGTTATTATAAATTCTCTTAATGTAAATTGTGTTAATGACATGCAAAACCCTAAGCTTGGGGATGCTTATTTTGCTATGCCCACTACTTGTTGCAATGATCATGATTGGGGTGATGATTCTTACGATCTTGAAAATTTATTTAAACCCCATCATGAATATGAGATTGATAATAATGTTTGCAATAGTATTGAAAGTGGATTTGAAAGAGTGTCAACTTCTGATCCCACTACTTTAGATATTGATCAATCTTATGAATTTTTTGATAAAATTGGGTTTGGGAAGGTCATGACTTTAGTTAATGTTGATACCACTATTTTGGAAGAGTGTCAACTTCACATGCATGTGGATCGTGTTGAGAATATGTTATGTGATAGCTATATTGTTGAATTTTCTTATGATCCTACATGCAATTATTATGAGAAAGGAAAATATGGTCATAGAAATCTTCATGTTACTAAATTACCTCTTGTTATGTTGAGATTGCTATTGTTCCTTTCTTCTTCCTTGCATATGCTCGATCTTGCTTGGCTTGCTAATTTGTTTTCCTATAAAATTCCTATGCATAGGAAGTATGTTAGACTTAGATGTGTGTCGGTGTACTAGAGTAGGGGTACCCTAGTATCCCGAACTTGTGCACGGGCAGTCGCCGCACCCCGCGGCAAGGCTTGCCGGGTGACCGCCAAGGTCCTTAGTGGTTCCTTTGGGGCCATTCAAGAACAAAGTATTTGATCCAAGGAGACAAGGCCCCGGCAAGAGGAGCTTGCCGGGAAGGCCACTCAAGGCACAAGGCCCCGGCAAGAGGAGCTTGCCGGGAAGGCCAACCAAGGCATCTCAAGGAACTTGCCGCGACGCGCCACGCGTCCCGACAAGGCCCGGTGAGCGGCAAGCTCCCGGACGCGACAAGACAACGACAGCGGCAAGGTGCTTGCCGCGGCAAGCTACCACCCTGTACCCGCGCTCCAGCGCATCCACCAACATGTCGCTCTGGGACCCTTCCAGGCGTACGTGGCGGGAGGCTGTGCAGCCAGGGGTACGCGGTGGCAAGCGGCGCTGAAAAGTTTGCCATCGTGGCGAGCGGTGGCGTCCCTGACGGCCCCTTTTTGCACTGTTTGGGCGACGCAGACGGGCATTTAATGCCCTTGTCCCCTGCCGTCAGGGTTAGGTATGATACACTGTACAGGTAGCTGTACCAACCACAAAACCTTTCCGTTTTTGCCCTTGACTATGTTGCCACCTGTCGGTGACCCCTTGAGCGTATAAAAGGAGGCCCATGCGCAACGTAGAAAGGGGGTTCGAAGCCAGAAGAACACTCACGCTCGGTCTCGTTAGCTGCTAGAGTGTACTGTAGCTCTTAGCGCTCCCGAGCAAGAACTCAATACAAACCAAAGCAGGAGTAGGGTTTTACGCATCCGTGCGGCCCGAACCTGGGTAAACTGCTCGTGTGCATCGCCTCGATCCGCTCTTCGTGCAACCTCTGCCCCCCCGCCGAACCGAAAGGGGCTCGGTCCCCATAGGTGCTCGAGGATCAGTTTCCCCGACATCTTCGCTCTGGGGGCTCGACATTCCCGGCCCCTTTCCCCGCGCAGTCGGGGGCTTTGAGTACTTGTACGTTGCAATCGACAAGTTCACAAAGTGGCCGGAAGTGGAAGCAGTGAGGAAGGTGACCACACAGTCAGCAGTCAAGTTCTCCAGGTCGATTGTTTGCCGCTTCGGGATCCCTAACAGGATCATCACCGACAACGGTACACAATACACGAGCCGCACCTTCATGCAGTACGTCCAAGATCTTGGCGCCAAGGTCTGCTTCGCTTCTGTTGCTCACCCGAGAAGCAATGGTCAAGCGGAGAGGGCAAATGCTGAAGTGCTGCGTGGACTCAAGACCAGGACTTTCGACAGGCTGCACAAGTGCGGAAGAAACTGGATTGAGGAGCTGCCAGTGGTTCTTTGGTCGATCAGAACGACGCCAAATCGAGCCACTGGCAGGACACCTTTCGCTCTAGTCTATGGAGCAGAGGCAGTTCTCCCCACGGAACTCGTATACGGGTCACCTCGAGTGCTCGCTTATGATGAGCTTGAGCAAGAGCAGCTGCGACAAGATGATGCGCTGCTCCTTGAGGAAGACCTTCTTCAGGCTGCTGTACGAGCTGCTCGATACCAGCAAGCTTTGCGCCGCTACCATAGCCGCAAAGTTAATGCCAAAAGTCTCGAGGAAGGCGACCTTGTTCTTCGGCGCGTTCAGTCCGCCAAGAATTCCAACAAGTTGACGCCGAAGTGGGAAGGCCCTTACCGGGTGAAACGAGTCACTAGGCCTGGCGCTGTCCGCCTTGAGACCGAAGATGGCATTCCGGTGAGCAACTCCTGGAACATTGAGCATCTTCGTAAGTTTTACCCGTAAGGCGCGGTTGCCGGAACCCATTCCGGCAACCACCTTTTGTACAAGTCTTGCCGTTGTTGCATGTAATCCTTTGTACAAAGCCGGGCGCAGACCAAGTGCATCAGTAAAGCTCATGTGCTCCGCACATCTTGTCGATTTCATGCTTTATATTTTTTGCATGTGTTATCTGACACTTTGTGCAGCACCTACCCCCGGTAAGCAATAACGAGCCATAAGGCTCCATATCTTTTATTTTCTCTTCTTTCTTTTTCTCAAGCAAAGGAAGGTTCCCTCGCCCACAAGTTTGCCGGGGGGGGGGGGGG
>LR738709.1:39414463-39438387 GCA_902687465.1 Secale cereale | reverse complement strand
GGGGGGGGGGAAAGGAGAAGATAATGGTATGGACCAGGCGTCGTTCAAGAAGGTTTCGCCTTGCCGAGAAGCAAACAACAAAAAAGCTAAGTTGCCAAAGTTTGAGCAATCAATTTTTTTAATTTTTAAGTTATCTTCCTTGAATGACCGCACTTTGTATGGAAAACCTGTGCGCGGAGGAACCAACTCGTAGCTAGTTGCGCCCTTACTTTATTTTGAGTCCCGCTCAACAACTTAAGTGTGCTGCGACTAGAGTCGCGCCCTTACTTTGTTTCGAGTCCGCTCAACAATTTAAGTGAGCTGCGACTAGTTGCGACAAGGTTTCTTGTCGGTAACGGCACCGCCAGCAGGCTGCTGACGTCCCGCACTCAGCGCTCGCGGCTAAGGTGCCTGCGCCGGCAAGTTCCCTAAAAGCGTAGGGCAAAAGCAAACAAAGGAAGGAATCAAGTAAAGGAAATAACATAGCAATCACTACCCAAAATAGAGTTATACTACAAAGTAGCTTGTCGCAGCTCTAATAGATTGTTCTCATAACATGACCAACAGCGACAAGAGAAGAAGAAAACGGGCGGCCTAATCTGCGCGATCGCCCTCAACCCTCTTGATCCCGCTCACCTTGTCCACAATGGGTGCGACAAGGGCCTTGAGTGCCTCCAGATCGGCATCCGGCGGCAGGGACTTGAGGACGTTGGTGAGGTTGAGGCCCGGGTTGCAAAAGGCCACCTTCACCAACACCTTTTGAAGAGCTCCCGCGCAGAGCTTGCGCGACTCGTCGGCCAGCTAGTTTGGGATCCTCTCCCAGAGTCGCTGGAGGGCCGTCGCCACGTCTTTGAAGAACAAAGTGAGCTTGGCGCTGGGTTGGAGGTTCTCATCGGAGGGATACCCGAGATCCTCCATCCCCAGCTGCGCCAGCTCCTTGTCAATATCTGTGGCAGCATTCACGAGACCCTCCGTCCAGTGCTCGACGGTCTCCCTGAAAGTGTTCTGGATGGTGGCTGCACTCTCCAGCAACGCCTTCCCGGCCTTGATCTCCTCCTTCAAGGCCACCTCCCGCTCCCTGGCGCTGTCCAGCGTCTTAGTCAAAGTGGTCAGCCTCAACTCAAGATCCGCGTTGGAGTCCTAGACGGCGGAAAGCTCCTTTCCCTTCTTGGTGAGGCAAACCTGTAGCTCTGAGTTGCTGTGGGCGTCCTTCTCCCGCTCACGCTTGAGCGCTGCAATCTCCTCACCGCTCGCCTTGAGATCGGCCTCCAGCTGCGCCACCTTTGTTTCCAGCTCCTTCTTGGCGGCCTCGGCATTTGTGGCAGCATCCTCTGCTTGCTTGAGGGCTCCGCCGAGTGATTGCTCGAGCGCGGCAAGATCCTCCTCGTGGCTGTCAAGGTTGATCTTCCGCAGCACCAGCTCGCCTTCCTGTGCAGACAGCTTCTCAGCGGCAAGACGCTGTTGCTCTTCGACGTCAGCGTTCTCGAGGAAGAAGGCCTGCTACTCCTCGGCGAGTCGCTCCTGCTCCTCCGCCAAGGACCGGAGAGCTGCCTGGTTGAGGGCCCGGAGCTCCTCCGCGCGCTTCTCGATATCGGCTTCCGCCTTCGCGGCAAGCGCCTCGCGGGACTCCAGCTTGGCCTGCCGAGCGCGGTAGAGCGACAACAGCTTCCGCAGAAGCCGCTCCTCCTCGGGCTCGCCGCTGCTGCTGCTCGGCGCGTCCACTAGCGTCAGCCCAGTAGAGGCGAGGACTTCTCTGTCGAAGATTTCTCCTTCGACCGGCGCCCTGGACATTGACGCCAGGGGAGGTTGATGAAGACGCCATCGCCGGCCTTCAGGTAGACGACTGGCTGGGGCTCTTCGGAGCCTGCCGCTGCGGCAGCGGTGGAGGGATCGGCGGTCGGCGTAGCGCCTGGCGCTCCTGCGGCCTCAGGTCCGTTAGTGCGATCGCCGGACCCCTCGCCAGCTGTCGCGGCGGCAGCCTTGGCGGCCTCATCGCCGGCGGGATCGTCGGTGCCGGCTGCTTCTTCGGTGGCAGCGGCGTCACCGGTGTTGCCGCGCGTGTCCTCTTCGCCAGCAACCTCCATCTCCATCGGCTCCGTAGCAGATGGGTCTGACGACAGGAAAGGGGAGAAAAGTCAAGCAAAATCCAAAGAGAAGATCAAAAGAAGAAGAAACCAAGGGGAGTTTTGAAGCAAGAGGATTACCTGTGCCGGGTTCTGCAGCCGTAGTCTCCGCCGCCAGAGGGCCGCTGGTGTTGTCGCTTGCCGGCATCCCTCCTGCGCGAGCCGGCTCCTCGGCAGAGTCCCTTGCCGGAGAACTCTCCCTTGGCGGCGTAGTCCAAGCAGGTGGCATGTCAGGGGTGGTCTCCAGGCGCTCCTGGTGGGGCTGCTCTGCTCCTACACAAACCAAGATCAGATGTCAGCAAAGTAAAGAGTATCCATGCACGCCTAACAGCGGAACGACACCCTTCGGCAACCTGAACACTTCGGAATGCTGAGGGTCATACTTGAACAGCTCCTGGAGCATCGCGTTGAGCTCCAGGACAGTGAAGTTGAAGTTGAGGCCCGGGCGCAGCCTCATGATATCCGTCGCATTCTCGAACTCCCAGGCGGGTCTCTTCCTCTCCTGCAGGGGGGCGATGCGGCGGCGAAGGAAGTCTGCGCCAACTGCGCCTACAGTGAGCCCGGCAAGCCTGGGGCGTTGGATCCGGGTGACGGCAATCTTCAGCCTGTCACCTTCCGGGGCCATGTTGCTCCAATCGTTGCCGCGCACCACTGGGGCTTGGCGCCAGGCGGTAAAAGGCTGCGGGTTCTCGTCAACAATCCAGCACCAATTTGCTCTCCACTCCTCCCACTTGCCGTGGAGCTCTCCCTCCAGATAAGCCTCCTTCTTGTGGGCCCTCGAGATCCAGGAGACTCCGCCGGATAAATGATCTCCTCTCTCAACTCGGGGCATAAAGAAGTGGCGGAAAAGGGCTACATTTGGGTAGACTCCGACAAAGTTTTCACAGAGATGTGCGAAAACTGCCATGGTCAGAACGGCATTGGGGGTGAAGTCAAGGAGGCGGAGCCCGTAGGTGTTCATAATGTCACAGAAAAATTCCGAGAAAGGCGGGCAGAGCCCGCAGTAGAAGAACAAGGCGAAGAAAGGGTATCCAGTTGGAGCCATTTTCCAGGCGACGGCTGGAAGTACCTTCGTGCGCGGGTGCGCCCGCGTCTCCCCCGACCAGAAGAGGTAGTAGTTCTCCCTCAGCTTCCTCGCGGCAAGCTTGGGGGGGGAAGACAGCCCGCTCCTTTCGCAGCGCCGCGACCCGCTGCGCCTCGGCCAACTTCGCGCCCTTCCCCTTGTCGGTTTTCGGAGCCATGGCGGAAGCGGTGAGGGAGGTCGACGGCGTTGGTGGTGCTGGTGGCGATGGGGGGCGGAGCGCTGCTCTATTTCAGCTTTGGGAAGTAGGGGAGCGGCGGAGGTTTTCAAGGTTGGAGTAGCAACGGGCGGATGGGCGAACTGCCCCTGTTTCCCCTGCTTATAAAGAGGGAGGGGGCGGACGTTCCGCCTTTTCCGAATAAAGAAACCACCCATGATCTCTCCCACGACGCTGCAATCAACGCGTGCCGTTCGGGGAGGGCGCGGTGGATGCGGAGTAAGATACGGCGTAACCCAGGCCGCGCGTGCCCGTGCACTGTTTTGGGCCTGGCCCGACAGCGCTCGGCACCGTGTATGGCCCAGGCCCGGGGGCTCCTGTCGGTGTACTAGAGTAGGGGTACCCTAGTATCCCGAACTTGTGCACGGGCAGTCGCAGCACCCCGCGGCAAGTCTTGCCGGGTGACCGCCAAGGTCCTTAGTGGTTCCTTTGGGGCCATTCAAGAACAAAGTATTCGAGCCAAGGAGACAAGGCCCCGGCAAGAGGAGCTTGCCGGGAAGGCCACTCAAGGCACAAGGCCCCGGCAAGAGGAGCTTGCCGGGAAGGCCAACCAAGGCATCTCAAGGAACTTGCCGCGACGCGCCACACGTCCCGACAAGGCCCGGTGAGCGGCAAGCTCCCGGACGCGACAAGACAACGACCGCGGCAAGGTGCTTGCCGCGGCAAGCTACCACCCTGTACCCGCGCTCCAGCGCATCCACCAACGTGTCGCTCTGGGACCCTTCCAGGCGTACGTGGCGGGAGGCTGTGCAGCCAGGGGTACGCGGTGGCAAGCGGCGCTGACAAGTTTGCCATCGTGGTGAGCGGTGGCGTCCCTGACGGCCCCTTTTTGCACTGTTTGGGCGACACAGACGGGCATTTAATGCCCTTGTCCCCTGCCGTCAGGGTTAGGTATGATACACTGTACAGGTAGCTGTACCAACCACAAAACCTTTCCATTTTTGCCCTTGACTACGTTGCCACCTGTCGGTGACCCCTTGAGCGTATAAAAGGAGGCCCATGCGCAACGTAGAAAGGGGGTTCGAAGCCAGAAGAACACTCACGCTCGGTCTCGTTAGCTGCTAGAGTGTACTATAGCTCTCAGCGCTCCCGAGCAAGAACTCAATACAAACCAAAGCAGGAGTAGGGTTTTACGCATCCGTGCGGCCCGAACCTGGGTAAACTGCTCGTCTGCTTCGCCTCGATCCGCTCTTCGTGCGACCTCCGCCCCCCGCCGAACCGAAAGGGGCTCGGTCCCCATAGGTGCTCGAGGATCAGTTTCCCTGACAATGTGTTTGTGACATGTTTTATGATGCTCTCTTTGTGCTTCAATTCTTGTCTTTCTGGTGAGCATCATTGAATTTTCAAGCCTATCTTAATGGCTATAAAGAAAGAGCCTGTTGGGAGGCAACCCAATTTTATGTTTTTTGTTTTTGTTGCTGTTAGTGAATAAATATTGCATCTAGCCTCTGATTAGATGTGGTTTCATGTTTTGTTTAGTGTTTGTGCCAAGTAGAACCTTTGGGAAGACTTGTGTGAAGTTTATGTGATCTTGCTGTGAAAAACAGAATCCTTAGCGCTCGCTAAAGTAGTCGTGGGGTTTTACTGGAGCGTTCTTTATAATTGATTCTTTTTTCAGATGATTGGTAGACAAATTCCGCAAATTTGCCAATTTAGTTTGAAGTTTTTGGAGTTCCAGAAGTAGGCGAAACCTGCAGATTACTACAGACTGTTTTGTCTTTGACATATTCTGTTTTTCTTGTGTTGTTTGCTTATTCCGATGCATCTATGAGTAGTATAGGAGGATATGAACCATAGAGAAGTTGGAGTACAGTAGGTTTAACACAAATATAAACAAATAATTAATTCATTGCTGTACCTCTGAGTAGTGGTTTTCTTTCTTATACTAAAGGAACTCACGAGAATTTTTGTCTAAGTTTTGTGTTGTGAAGTTTTCAAGTTTTGAGTATTGCTTTGATGGACTATGGAACAAGGAGTAGCAAAGGCCTAAGCTTGGGGATGCCCCGGGAAGGCATCCCCTCTTTCGTCTTCATCCATCGGTAACTATACTTGGAGCTATATTTTTATTCGCAACATGTTATGTGTTTTGCTTGGAGCGTCTTGTATAATTTGAGTCTTTGCTTGTTAGTTTGCCACAATCATCCTTGCTGTACACACCTATTTGAGAGAGTTAAATATGGCCTAGGAATTGTTAGAACACTCTATGTGCTTCACGTACATCTTTTGAGTTGAATAGTTTCTGCTCTAGTGCTTCACTTATATCTTTTAGAGCACGGTGGTGGTTATATTTTGTAGAAATTGTTTAACTCTCATATTTCACTTATATCTATTTGAGAGTCTATTAAAACAGCATGGTAATGTGTTTAGGCTAAAAGAACTAGTCTTCACATGATAGACATCCAATGTCAATGTAGTGAAAATTTTCACACTAAGTGCATTGAATAGAATGAGATGTTGGATGCTTGATAATTGTTTTGCGATATGAGGGTAGTGATATTAGAGTCATGCTAGTGGAGTTATTATGAAATTGAGAAATACTTGTGTTAAGGTTAGTGATTCCCGTAGCATGCACGTATGGTGAACCGTTGTGTGACTAAGTTAGAGCATGAGGTATTTGTAGAGTGCCAACCTTTGTGTGGAGGTCGGGGCGCGCGATGGTTAACTCCTACCAACCTCCCCCCTAGGAGCATGCGTTGATGGCTTTGTTTTGATGACTCGTAGATTTTTGCAATAAGTATATGAGTTCTTATGACTAATGTTGAGTCCATGAATTATACGCACTCTCACCCTTCCACCATTGCTAGCCTCTCTTGTACCGCGCAACTTTCGCCGGTGCCATATACCCACTATATATCCTTCCTCAAAACAGCCACCATATTGTTTCTCAAAACAGCCACCATACGTACCTATCATGGCATTTCCATAGCCATTCCGAGATATATTGCAATGCAACTTTCCACCGTCCCGTTCATATGACACGCATCATATTGTCATATTGCCATTGCATGATCATGTAGTTGACATCGTATTTGTGGCAAGGCCACTATCAGGGATATGACTAGCAGGTATAAACCGGCTAGTATAAACCGGCTTTGTTAATATATTTGTTTGTAATATGTAGTAAAGGCTACGGCCCATAAAGATCTTAGAGCCCATGTATAGAATTAAGGTTTGTAAACCGCCCCGTGATGTAACTTGAGAGATAAGGAAGAGAAGACAGAGACCGAGGCGGACACAGATATGAGCCGGCCTCGGGACTCTGGAAACCGGACCAGGCGTGCCCTCTATATAAAGGGGCGACCCGGCGACGGTTAAGGACAAGCAACAATCAACCCGTCGAGACGCATGCAAGCGAATCCGCTCCCTGTAATCCGACGCCCAAGCAATACCAAACCAACTAGACGTAGGCTTTTACCTTCTTCGAAGGGGCCGAACTAGTATAAACCTCCTGTGTCCTTTGTGTGCTATGAACCCCTTCAAGCTAACCCGTGCGATGGTTCCATCATCAAGTCCGCTAAACCGGACATCTGCCGTGCTATTTCCACGACAGTTGGCGCCCACCGTGGGGCCTGCGCACGATGGTTTCGAGTTCTTGAAGGGCAGCTTCGAAGGGCTCAAGGGTTACGCGGTCGGCCGGATGACAAAAAGTCGCCGCGGCCGGATCTACATCGACGACGCAGGCTGGGGACCGGAAGCCGATTCGATCGAATATGGGTACCGGGTTCCCTTCGGCGGCATCCAAGTCTTCATCGGCAAAATCCGCGAACCGGGGCCTGAGCCGGACGTCTTCCCCAACATCGTCGAGCCGGCTCAGCGTGCGAGATCGGCCCGGATTCAGCCTGCCGTGAAGCACGTGTTCGTTGGAGCAATCCACAGAGGTCGAGACGAGAACGGATCGGAGTCTGATGGTGCAACAGTTGTCTACTCAGATGACGAATCTTCATCCGGGGAAACTGAATCTCTGTATCAGTTGCGGGACGGCCGGTCTGAGGGCGAGTCCGATGGAAACAGTATTCCAGGCCCCTTTTACCCGCCAAACCGGGTGGCGGTTTTCATGGCCGGTTCACAGCCCCCGATGAACGGAACGACAGCGGAAGCTGGTGCAGGGGGAAGCGGCTCAAACCCCTCACTTACTGAAGTTCTATCCACCTTGATCGAGGAGTTCACAGCTAAAGCGGTGGAAGCAGTAGCTCCAGCAGACAAGGCGCATCATGATGCAGAGCTCCTTCAGTTGAAAGGCCGGATTGATCAGTTAAAGGAGGACCTGAAGGCAGAAAGAGAGATGATAGCGGTGAGGCAAGCGGAATTGGATAATCAAGCTTTTTATCTAAGGATGGAGCAAGCTTCTATGGAAGGAGTAAGGGGACGAAAGTACCGGTCCCGTATACCGCCGGTTTATGAATCAACGAATCTGTTCAGGACACCTGGGGCTGGGACTAGTAACCATCCGGCTTTAAACCGGAGGACACCTCCGGCCAGGGAGGAGCCGGTTCAGCAACCCACCGCAGAGCAGGAGCGCCGGATTACGTCGGCACCTTATGTTCCTGTCCCTCTAGGTCATTATTCAAACCCTTTGGATAACATCGCTGCAGCAGCGGCGCGTTTGGCCGCTTTACCTGCGGAAGAAACATCTCCGGTGGCGGTAGAGGCGCGCAGGGTCCAGAAGCTACTCAATACGGCGTTGATGCAGCAGCAAGCATATTCTCACAGCAGGGAAAGGTTACATTCAACGCCGCGTCCCAGCCGAAGTTATACTAGGCATTGGGAGGAGCCGGAAGTATCTAGCAGTGAGCGTAGGAGACATCAGCGCAGGCAGGATAATCCGGCAGGGGCGGCGATGCCAGCTCCAGACATAAACCGGGTTAGATCAGGTGCCAGGGAAGAGATTCGTCAAATGACGCCGGTCCACACAGCCACTGCAGAAACAGGGGTTACAGCGAGTTCCTTCGGGGTGCAGTGTCTTATTCCCGCTTTACGGAGTGTCAAACTGCCCAAAGATTTCAAAGGGCCCCGCAAGGTACCTAACTACACAGCCGATTTACCACCGGAAGCTTGGGTTGAAAGTTATGAGATGGCCATGGAGATGCTGGACGTGGATGAATCGGCTTGTGCCAAATATTTTACTATGATGCTCGAGGGCACGGCCCGGACTTGGCTTAAAGCTTTACCCCCGAACTCTATCGGGTCATGGGGGGAACTGCGCAGTCAGTTTATCAAAAACTTCAAGGATACATGCAAACAGCCGATGTCAGTGATAGATCTAGCAGCTTGTGTGCAAGGAGAACAGGAGTCTATGGCAGCTTGGGTACGGAGAGTAGCAGAGATTTTACACTCTTCGAATGGTATTAATCCTAGTACGGCAATAGTGACTTTGGAGAACAATTACCGGTTTGAATCTTTAAAGTTAAAACTCGGACGGCTTAAGAGGGACTGCAATGATATGGGATCTTTAATGAGTGCCCTAGTGAAATACGGAGACTCTGATAACACAAAGTATCCGGAAGCAGAAGGAGACAAGGCTGGGAAGGCTGGCAAGTCTGGTAAACCAGCACCGGTCAATCCGGTTACTTCAGGTTTTTTGGGCAAACGGAAAGCAGAGGGTGGTTCAGACTTCGTGGCTAACACTCAAGTTCAAGGTGGTTTTCAGCATAGTCCGGGAGATCCAGCTTCACAAACCGGCGGAGGAGCTTTTGGCTGGGAGCAGGAGTTAGATCAGCCTTGTCCAAAGCATAGCGGAAAAGGGAAGGTGGCGAAGCATACCATGAGAGAGTGCATACCCCTTATGAAGGCAATAGCAGGCCGTTTCAATCCTCCTAATCGACCCCCATAGGGCGGCTCGGGGCCTGGATTTTATGGTCCGGGTCATCAGGGGAACAGCTCCGGATCAGGATATAGGGGCAATAACGGTGGTTATCAACCCCGGGCAGGCGGCCAAAATAGTCAAGGAAACTATAATGGTCAGGGCAATCAATCACATCATCAAAGTGGTTACAATAATCAGAATAATCAGCAGCAGGGCCAAGGGAGTTATAATAATCAGGGAAATCAGCAGCAGCGTCAGCAACATCAGCCGCAATCCGGATATCAGAGTAATCCGAAGGAGTTAAGTAGTGGGCAATATCATGTCTTTACCACAAGTCTGTGTAAGAGAGACCAGAAGGTTTTAAAGCGGGCTGTTAATGCAGTAGAACCGGCGACACCGCAATTTCTTCGATGGTCGGAGCAGCCCATTGTATGGAGTAGAGAAGACCACCCAATGCGGGTGGATAACCCGGGCCATTTAGCCTTGGTGGTAGCACCTCAAGTGGGGGGTTACAAATTTACTAAAGTTCTCATGGATGGTGGTAGCAGTATTAATATCTTATATTATGAGACTTTCCGTCGTATGGGTCTGACAGATAAGAAGCTAAGGCAATCAAACACGGTGTTTCATGGAGTGGTCCCAGGTAAGTCAGCTTATCCAGTTGGAAAGATTGACTTGGAAGTTACCTTTGGGAACGAATATGATTCTAGGTCAGAGATGATCACTTTCGAAGTCGTCAAGATCAAAAGTCCATATCATGCTCTGTTTGGAAGGACGGTTTATGCTAAGTTTATGGCTAGGCCGTGTTATGTTTATTTGCAGCTTAAGATGCCGGGTCATAAGGGCACGATCACGGTTCATGGAAGTCGCAAGATAGCAGTGGGATGTGAGGAAGGTGATGCAGCTTATGCAGAAGCAGTATGTGCCACCGAAGAGCTAAAAATTTATAAAGATAATGTTAATCCGGCAGATATGACTCCGCTGAAGAAACCAACTACCGAGCATGATCCGGCGTTGAAGTTTAAGTCAGCTGAAGAGACCAAGCAAGTTGATTTTGTGCCTGGAGACTCGTCTAAACAATTCACTATCAGCGCTAACCTTGATCCCAAATAGGAAAGCGCGCTCATCGAGTTCATCCGTGAGAACCGGGATATCTTTGCATGGAAACCTTCTGACATGCCAGGTATACCGAGGGAACTCGCTGAGCACAAGTTAAACATTGATCCGAAGTTTAAATCGGTTAAACAGTATCTGCGCCGCTTCAACGAAGAGAGGCGCAAGGCTATAGGAGAAGAAGTGGCCAGACTTTTGGCCGCAGGGTTCATAGTGGAAGTTTTTCATCCGGAGTGGTTGGCTAATCCGGTGCTGGTTTTAAAGAAGAATGGGAAGTGGAGGATGTGTGTGGACTACACGGACCTCAATAAGGCTTGCCCAACTGATCCTTTTGCTCTACCTCGCATCGATCAGATCATCGACGCCACGGCGGGGTGTGAGCGGCTAAGTTTTCTGGATGCATATTCAGGGTATCACCAGATCAAGATGGCGGTGGAAGACCAAGAGAAGACAGCTTTCATAACTCCTTTTGGTGCTTTTTGCTATGTGTCTATGCCTTTTGGGCTTAAGTGTGCACAAGCAACTTATCAACGTTGCGTTCAGAATTGTTTGAAGGGGCAGATAGGGAGGAACGTTCATGCCTATGTAGATGACATTGTGGTCAAATCGAAGAAAGAAGGGACAATAATAGAGGATCTCAAGGAAACCTTTGATAATCTTCGGGCTTACAGGATGATGCTTAATCCGGAAAAATGTGCTTTTGGTGTTCCGGCTGGTAAGCTTCTGGGATTCTTGGTCTCAAACAGAGGAATAGAAGCTAACCCAGAGAAGATCAAGGCCATCACGTCTTTGACTAAACCGGTTTGTATCAACGATGTTCAGCGCATAGCTGGCCGGATCACAGCGTTAAGCCGGTTCATCAGTCGCTTGGGAGAGAAGGCGATCCCGCTTTACCAGATGTTGAGGAAAACAGACCGGTTTATCTGGAGTGATGAGGCAAATGCAGCATTTGAGGATCTGAAACGGCAACTAGCAAAACCACCGGTTTTAGCTGCGCCCATTGACAAGGAGCCTTTACTGTTATACGTTGCTGCTAATACACGAGCGGTCAGCGTTGCAATTGTGGTTGAGCGCAAGGAAGCAGGGAAGGAGCACCCGGTTCAGCGCCCGGTTTATTATGTAAGTGAAGTACTCATTGAGTCCAAGCAGAGATACCCTCATTGGCAGAAGTTAGTATATGGGGTGTTCATGGCAAACCGGAAGCTGAAGCACTATTTCCAAGGACATCCAATAACTGTGGTTAGTTCAGCACCGTTGGGGGATATAATCCAGAACAGGGAAGCTACGGGCAGAATAGCAAAGTGGGCCATTGAGCTCAGCCCGCATGAGTTGAAATATGTACCACGCACTGCTATAAAATCTCAGGCGTTGGTGGACTTTATAAATGACTGGACAGAATTGCAGACTCCCGAGGAGAAGCCGGATCTTACTTATTGGACGATTCACTTTGACGGTTCAAAACAGTTGGAGGGCTCGGGGGCTGGAGTTGTCTTAACTTCCCCCAGAGGTGATAAATTCTGCTATGTTCTCTGCTTATTATTCCCTTGTACTAATAATGCAGCGGAATATGAAGCGTTACTTCATGGTTTGCGGCTAGCAAAGGAAATGAACTTGAGCCGGGTTAAGTGCCTGGGCGACTCAGATCTAGTGGCACAACAAGTTTCTGGCAAGTGGGATTCAAGAGATCCCCTCATGGCGGCTTATAGACGAGAGGTTGAAGCAGTCGCAGGATACTTTAAGGGATATCAGGTGGATCATATAGATCGGCGGAGAAACGAAGCGGCCGACGCTCTAAGCCGGTTAGGGTCGCAGCGTAAACCGGTACCACCAAACACCTTTTTGGATGAATTGCACAGTCCTTCGGTTCAGATACCTTCCGAAGAAGATCTAGCTGTTCCGGACCCAGAGGCACAGTTAGTTGCAGCACTCCATATTATTCCGGATTGGACGCTACCCTATTTGGCATACCTGGGCCGAGGAGAGTTGCCGAAAGACGAAGAGGAAGCACGATAGATAATCCGGCGCTCTAAGTCCATGACAATTGCAAACGGAGAGCTTCACCATCGTAGTACTTCTGGAGTATTTCAACGATGTGTTTCAGCTGAGGAAGGTTGTGAGATTCTAAGGGAGATTCATGAAGGGGATTGTGGTCATCATGCCGGTTCAAAATCATTGGTGGCTAAGGCATTCCGACATGGTTTCTATTGGTTAACCGCACATGCAGATGCGACAGATCTGGTCCGGAAGTGTGATGCTTGTCAGAAATTCTCAAGGCGTGCTCTGGTGCCGGCACAGGAACTCCGGATGATACCAATAACTTGGCCTTTCGCAACTTGGGGGCTTGATATGGTTGGGCCTTTCAAGCGATCCCAAGATCAGAAAACTCATCTACTAGTGGCGGTAGATAAGTTCACAAAATGGGTCGAAGCGGAGCCTATAAGCAAGTGTGATGCGGCAACAGCAGTGAAATTCATCAAAAAAGTGATATTCCGGTTTGGCTTTCCACACAGCATCATCACAGACAATGGTACTAATTTATCTAAGGGAGAAATGAAGGAATTCTGTCAAAGAGAACATATTCGATTAGACGTATCTTCTGTGGCTCACCCTTAGACCAACGGCTAGGCCGAAAGGGCAAATCAGGAGATTTTGCGAGGAATCAAACCCCGGCTTATGACACCTTTGCAGAGAACCCCAGGATGTTGGGTTGAGGAATTGCCATCTGTTCTTTGGAGTATTAACACTACACCAAACCGGTCTACAGGCTACACGCCTTTCTTCATGGTTTATGGTGCTGAAGCAGTTCTTCCAAGTGATATACGTCATGACTTACCAAGGGTAACGGCCTATGTGGAAGCAATCAATGAGGAGTCAAGACAGGACGGTTTAGACCGGCTGGATGAAGAGCGTGATATAGCTGCAGCGCGGTCGGCGATTTATCAGCAAGACTTGCGCAGATATCATAGCCGCCGGATTAGAACAAGGACGTTCCAGGAGGGTGACTTGGTACTCCGGCTCATCCAAGATCAAACAGATATGCACAAGCTATCCCCACCTTGGGAAGGACCCTTTGTGGTCAGCAAGAATCTACACAACGGCTCATATTACTTGGTGGACGTTCGGGAACATAAGGACTCACGGACATCAGAAGAGGAGACGAAGAGGCCTTGGAACATCGCCCACTTACGGCCATATTATACTTGAGCTACGTGCTCCAATGTATCCTATGTATATATTATGAGTAATAAATAAACTGGCACCCTCGGTAAACCGGGGGCTTAGCCCTTTTTCCATATGCAAAAAATCTTATGAAAGCAACCCATATACATACAAGTTTATTATCAGATACCATATTTCAATATATTGGCTGGTTTAGAAATTGATTTTTTGCAGAATATGCAAAGGAGCAATAAAACTCTCAAGAACATGAGGTCATATCCGGTTCAAGGAGAAAAGGCTCCACGAATTGCCCACCGGTTCAGGAAGAACCTTGGAGACCCTCTGAAAAGCTGGATAAATCCACGTTCAGTGATTGGTTTACATTGACCCACCGGTTCAGGAGGAACCCTGGAGGCCCTCTGGGAGTGGTATCATCTACTCCCAGTGATCGGATTAGTTTCATAGTTCTATCGGCCCTCTGAAAAGTTGGATAATGCCACGTTCAGTGATTGGCTAGGCCCTCTGGGAGTGTCGGCTAATCCGCGTCCTAGTGATTGGCTCGGTTTGTACATTGACCCACCGGTTCAGGAGGAACCCTGGAGGCCCTCTGGGAGTGGTATCATATTCTGCAACCCTACTTCACTGGTTAAACCCTACTGGCCAAACAAATTTTTTGCTCTAAACTAAATTGTTTCTCTAACCTAGCCAACCTAGTTTGCCTAGCTAGTTAACCTAATGAACCAAATTAACCTAGCTAGTTCACTTAGTTACTTAACCTACCTAGTTAACCAACTTAACATAGCTAATTCCTAGGGTTCATAACTAAATTCACCTAAGTAAATTAACCAAGAGAGCATGGGTGGGGGGCTTACAGAGAGGATGGCGTTGAGGGTGGCTTGGGGCAACGGTTGCGGGGAGGTGCTCGGGGAAGACGGTGGTGCGGAGGGCGTCGAGGGTGGCTCCGATGGCATCTATGGTGGCTCCGGGGACAGCGAGGGAGGCAGGGGCGGCGAGAAAGGCAAGGTAGCGAGGAGCGGTGGAGGGTGGCTCTGGGGGCGGCGATGGAGCGCGGCTCTGTTGGCGGCTCTGGTGACGGCGACGGAGGCAGGGGCGGCGACGTAGAGGTAGGGGAGACGCAAAAAGAATGGGGAATTGGGGGAAGGAGGGAGGCCCGCGCAGGGGCAAGTCAAACTTAGTTGTAGCGATGTTTCCCAACAAGAGCTATAGCTACTTAGCTATAGGGCTTTTTGAGGGAAAGCGCTACTTCTATAGATAAGTTAGTTATAGAGATTGTTCATGAAAATACGCTATAGCTAAAGTAGCTATAGCACTTTTGTGAAAACACGCTACTGGTATTGATTTTATATTATTTTCTTTTTTATTTTATTTTCTTTTTTCCTTTTCTTTTTTTCTTTTCTTTTCCTTTTCTTAGTTGCAGCATTGTCGCCTTAAAACGCGCTGCTACTATTTTGTTAGCAGTAGCGTTGTTTTAAGAATGGCGCTACTACTATTCCAAGCATGGCTGCAGCAGTGTAAACAGTTATAGTAGCGGTGTGTTTTATGTGGGATGTGCTACTGCTACCTATGTAACAGTAGCGTGCTTTTTATCCCGCGCTATTGTCAGATAGTAGTAGCGCTTTGTTTTAACAAGCTCTACTGATAAGTCTCTATGTATAAGCTTTTCCCTAGTAGTGGCTCCTTGCTCTTGTGCTTCAAATGATAGTCTCCTCAACACTCAATCCCTCTCTCATTGATTTGGCTTTGGTAGGAGAAGGATTGAAGTGGAAAGCAACTTGAAGAGGCTGCAATCAAGGTTCAAATGGTAGGGTTGGAGTCTCTTGATCTCAACACATGAGTAGGTAGTTCTCTCTCAGGAAATGAATGGTGGAAATTGTGGTTCATTCTAATGGCTCACTTAGAGAGTATGTGGGGCAGGAGGGGTATAAATGGCCTTCACCCAAAATCCAACTGTTACACAATTTTAACTCAACTCGGTGGTACCGAAACAGAAAACTTGGTGAGACCGACCTGTGTGAAAGATATGAACGTTGGGGTTTTCGGTGGGACCGAAATGGAATTTAACTTGGAGCAACTGATGTGCAATGGCTATGGCAGGACCTTGTTTTAGAAATTATAATCGGCTCAACTCAGTGATTCCGAATTAAACAAACACTACTGGTATCAGCTTCTTTGCCATCTGTCATGGCGGACGGCAAAGGCATGAATGCCAGACGGCAAAGTCCTTTACCGTCCGCCGGGCGACGGCAAACTGTCCGTCTGAATGAGTGCCAGCAAAGGCCATCTTTGCCGTCTGCTTCACAGAAGCGGACGGCAAAAGGTTGTGTCGTCCGCCGTCAGAGGCTGGCAGACGGCAAAGATAATGGACGGCAGTGCGGTAGGGTGAGCGCCGTTAGGGGTTAACGGCGTGCTTTGCCGTCCGCCTGCGGACGGCAAAGAGCTTAGCTCAGCTAGCACTAGGAAGCTACCACGTGGCCAGCTATGCCGCCTGTCAGCGGACGACAAAGTATTTTGAATCTTTGTTGTCTGCTCGTAGACGGCATAGCTGGCCTTGTTTGCCAGTCCTATTTGGGAACTTTGTCATCTGCCAGCAGACAGCAAAGACCTTCAAATCTTTGCCGTCTACTGGCAGACGACAAAGTGCCCAAATAGGCAGCCCACTATTCCCAGTTTCTACATGTAGCTGCCACGTGGCCTCTTTGCCGTCCGCTAGCGGATGGCAAAGAGGCTACATATCCCCTATTTTTATTTGAATCCATTTAATTTGACAGGATTTCACACACAGATATACATACATACATATCCAACATATCCAACAACATATAACAGCATGTCCAACAACATATTTCATCAAATCCAACATATCCGACAACATAGTTCAACAAAGTCGTATCCAACTTATCCACATATATACATACATATCCAGAAAGAAGTTTCCAACAACATATCCATAAAGGCATACATATCCAAACAAGTTTTCATAAACAACAAGGAAGCACCAGAAGAATAGTACACTACATCAATGCAAGCTTCCTCATCTAAAGCAATTCTTCAAATTGGGAAAGTTGAAAGTTAGAAGAAGAAGAAGAAGAAGACTAGCTAGAAGAAAAGGAAGAGGAAGAAAAGAAGAAGAAGAAGAATTTATCTTCTATTTCTTTCTCTCCTCTCCTATTCTTTATCTTCTTCTTTTCTAACTAATGTAGGTAAAAATGTCATTTTTGGGCTAAGTTAGGTAAAAATGACATTTTTGGGCTAAGTTAGGTAAAAATGCTAAGTGTGTAGGTCAACTTAGAGCTAAGCTAGGTAAATAGGTCATCTAGGAGGTAACGTAGGTTAAATGGATCATACTGGAGCTAACCTAGTTAAACTTGGTCATTTTTAAGCTAACCTAGCTAATTATGCCATTTTTGACCTAACTAAGCTTATTGTGTCATTTTAGAGCACAACAAGCTAAGTATATGACATTTATGAGGTTAGCAAGGTTATTATGCCATTTACGAATAAAAACAAGTAAGAGGAGGAAAATAAGATGAAGAAGAAGAAGAAGAAGAAGAAGAAAAAGAAGAACCTCTTCTTCTTCTTCTTCTTTTCTTTCTATTCCTTCTTTTCTTCCTCTTCCTTGATTTTCTTCATCTTATTATGTCATTTGTGGACTAAATCGGCTAAATTATGTCATAAATGGACTAAATATGTTAAATAAGAAGAAAAATACTGTTATCGCAGAGGTGAAGGACCGGTCGGGGCTGCGGAAGTGGCAGACGGAGGTGAAGGACCGGTCGGGTTTCCGCCATTGGCAGACGCAGAAGGATTGGTCAAACATGGGTTAAAGTCGTGGCTCTGTATCAAAAGGATCCTGGCTCGGGTTAAAGTCCTTCCCTTTCCTCGCCTTCCCCTCGTCTCTGTACCTCACCAGCTTGTGGTGGGAGGAGACGTTGGTGAAGCTCTCTGGATTGTCTAGGTCAGACTCCGAGAATCCCTTGGCCTACTTGTAGGGGGGCACTATGGGCCATGCCATAGAGGTCGAACAGATTTGGCACAGGCTTCTTGTGGTGGTTCGCTTGAGAGAGGGGAACAACATATTAGTTAAGGGCTCAAGCTAGCATGAAGAATGATATTGCTATGTAAATAGGTCATTTTGGAACTAACTAAGCTTATTATCTCATTTTCGAGGAAAATAAGCTAAGTTTAGGTCATTTTGGAGGTAACCAAGATTATTATGCCATTATTGACCAAAGTATGCTAATTATGTCATTATTGAGCAATCCAAGGTAGTTATGTCATTTTTAGCTAACTAAAGCATATTTAGGCATTTTATAGAGCTACCTAAGGTGATTATGTCATTTTAGAGCTAATTATGTCATGAATGAACTAGCTAAGATTAGTTTAGGTCGTTATTGAGCTATCCAAGGTAGTTATGCCATTTTATAACTAACTAAAGCATATTTAGGCATTTTATATAGCTATCTAAGGTTATTATGTCATTTTAGAGCTAAATATGTCATAAATGAACTAGCAAAGATTAGTTTAGGTCGTTATTGAGCTATCCAATGTAGTTATGCCATTTTATAACTAACTAAAGCATATTTAAGCATTTTATACAGCTATCTAAGGTTATTATGTCATTTTAGAGCTAAATGTGTCATAAATGAACTAGCTAAGATAAGTTTAGGTCATTATTTAGCTATCACATACCCAGTGATCCCCGTACTCAAACAGGTTGGAGCTCCCTTGATAGTGTGGCACACCTTCCATTTGGTCACGCTTATCCTTGGCCCTATGGTGTTCGACTAGCCATTGGGGAGAGCACCACGCATCCACCAACGCCTCCCAACAGTCCATCTTATCCGCACACCATCTCGGGGGCACCTATGTTAGTCAAGAGAAATTTCAGCGCTACACCTACGAATCAAATCATGAAAACTAAGTTCAAGGCCTTAAGAATAGGTAATTACCAGCATGTACTTGTCCTTACTCAGAAACTTGCCGCGAAACTTCTTCTCGGCCCTCCTAATACCCTTCGGGGCGTAGTAGTCTCGAATGGCCTGCACCTGAGCCTCATGCCATAAGTTCTGAAGTAAGCGCTTGCACTCGGCATCGACAACCTTACACGCAGACTGCTGCTCTCCCTCTGAAACCCTGTAGAAGTTTTGCAATCAAACAAGACAACACTGATTAAGACAATCACTAGGTAGTGTTTATTTTAAATTCTGTAAAGGAGAAATTACCCAAAACCGATGGAACACAATCTTGGCCGCCGTCTAGAACACGACACCGACGACCATCTCCTCCGGCGGGGCCGGGGCAACCGAGTACTGCTCCTAGCTCAGTGCTAGCTGTGGAACCTGACCCTCACCAGGCAACGTGACCTACCCAAGGAAGTGTTGCTGGCAAAGCACACCAAGGGCTTGGTTGGGCCCGCGGGAACCACGGGGGTGTACCCAGCCCCTACAGTATGACAAGGCCAAATCATTAGATATTAATTTGAAGAAACGTGAAGGCAGAAGATTAAAAAAGAGTAAATGCACTTACTTCAACCCATTAGGCGCAATCAAGAACCTATGCTCGGGGGTCATCGGCACGGGTGGGAGCTTTGTACCATCACGATGGTAGAACTTATTGCCCTTCTCAACCAGCTCGACGTCACTGTAGCTATCATCCGAAAAGGTGTCCTCGCTACCATCAGTAGGGCGACTAGCCTCCGGAGTCTCCTGGGAAGAAGAATCTGGGACCGGAGTCTTCTGGGACGAAGACTCTGGGACCGGACTCACTTGGGCCGAAGGATCGGCGACACGAGTCAGGTGGGGCGAAGGATCAGCGACCCGAGTCTGGTGGGCCGAAGGACCCAAGTCTGGAGGGTCCACGTCAGACAGAGCAGTCTTGTGGTCGGGTGAATCAGCTGGGGGTGGCGGCGAGGAAGGCATAGCAGCCTTCCTACCTCTCCCGCTGCCATGTCCACCTCTAGCAGCCTTCTTCGTCCACCCTCGACCTCTCCTAGCCGAAGAAGAAGTGTCCGCCGCTGCTATCTGCATACTGTCTAGCAGCGCTCTTCGTAGGGGCTTGGGTGGAATAATGGAACCACCCCTCCGGACAGTAGCGCTCACAGGAGGCTCCGGGCGCTCTGGACCCTTGCCCACCATCCTGTCAACACCTGCAATGACAAAAGGTAAACGAAATTAGTACAACATAAAAAATTTGAATACCTGACATAATAATATATATATAATTTAAGTGTATCATCATCATGAACTTAATAAAAAATTGAATACCTCACATTACTAATATTACTATGAATCGTCTATATATGCTTTGGGATCATTAAATGCATCATCATCATCACTATCAGTGACGTGCTCATCATCATCATCATCAATAAATGCATCAACATGTGGAAGGCCTCCTTTACGTAATCATTCAAGCATTGACAGGTCATCTTCAGCAGTAACTTCTTCCAGTACCGGCTCTTCTTGTTCCGGCTCAGGGGTGTAGTCGGATTCACTATCGTTGTCTACTTCAATGTTCTGGGGTGGAGTAGAGCAGTTCCTGATTTTTTTGTAAAGACGTGTTTCTTGGAAGAATTCTCCTTCATCATATGTGTCTTGGTTAATGTGAGGTTCATAATCCTCTTCATTGGGGGAGGTGGTCTAACACGTGGCGGCACTTCATAAACGACATTCCAACCACTGATATTTGGATCACTTTGACAGGCCCACGGTAGATAGAAAACTTGGGTTGCCTGTTGAGCCGTAATATAGACATCGAGAACATCGAAATGGGTGCTTTGTTTGATTTCGAATAGCCCTATATGTTCATGAGTCCTTCTAGTCTCCCTCGGCTGGAACCAATAACATCTGAAGACTACGACATTTAGTGGCGTTTCACCATCGAATTGAATTTCATAAATTGCTTCAACTCTTCCATAATACTTGATATTTCCTTCGCCGATAGCAGAGACACAACAATTTGTAGACTTTCGGTCGACCATAGATAGCTCTTTGCCATAGGTACGAAACCAATACCCGTTGATGTCGTATTTGCCAGATGAACAGACCTTATAGTCAAAACCATTAGCTACTTGTCTTAATTTGGCATCCATAATCTCTGAATTAGCCTAGAAGTTTAATACGAAAGGCTTTTTGCATTAGTCACAAATTAGCCAAAGAAATGAAATGGTTTGATGGAAATTACTTTTTTTGAACAAAGAGCTGAAACCAGGATATTCGCCTCCTTGCTTTTCCAGAAGCTCATACTCTTTGACGGAATACTTTTGGATCAGCGCTCCATACGATAATATGATGATGTATCGACTGCATCAAATATCCAGGAATAAGAGCAGTTCAAAGGAATTAGAAGTTGCGAAACTATGTACCGAGATCTTACTCGATGTACGGCCGCACTTCTGTTAGGTTGTTGAAGAGATATAGCGAAATGGTCCGCCATTCTTCACAATCCAACGATACTGGTTTCCAACCACTGGCTGGTGCGAGATTCCCTTTGAATAGGTTGAGGTTGGATCGACCCTTTTTAGGGTTGTCAGCATTGTACCGAGGCTTTGGATTATGAAGATGACGATTCTTGGCTTCGTAGTGTGATGTCATGAAGTTTGCCGCCTCCTCGGTGATGAATGCCTCGGACATCGATCCTTCAATTCTACGTTTATTTTTACATTTTGCTCGAAGCGTCTTCTGCATCCTTTCAGTTGAGTAGCACAAACGATTTTGCGCGGGCCCCCCAATCTTGCCTCGGTCGGGAGATGCAAAATCAAGTGTTGCATTGGATTAAAGAAGCCTTGGCCATCTCTAACTTGGAGATCAACTCCGACGCCAACTGTTCCATTTCTTCTATGAGGCTAGGCGATAGTTCTTTCGCACAAAGAACACGGAAGAAATAGCCCAGCTCTGCCAGTACTAGCCATTCATCCTCAGGGATGAAGCCACGCAACATCACCAGCATTATCCGCTCAATCCATAGGTGCCAATCATGACTTTTTAGACCAAATATTTTCAATTTTTCAAGACTCGCTCCCCTCTTTAGATTTGCTGCATACCCATCGGGGAACATCAACTGCATTTTCACCCACAAAATAATTTCCCTCATAGCTGGCCTTCCAAGATTGAACCATGCATTTGGCTTCGTCCAGTTCCGCTTTCCTTTCGGTTCTTGCATGTTTTGTAACGGTCTATCACATAGCTCTTGTTGATTGACTCTAGACTTAGTATTATCCTTTGATTTCCCCTCTATGCCGAACAATGTACCAAAAATGGCTTTGGCAATATTCTTCTCAGTGTGCATCACGTCGATGTTGTGTGGGCAAAGGAGGTCTTTGAAGTAAGGCAAATCCCACAAGCATGTCTAGTGAGTCCATGCGTGTTCCTTATTATACCCCTTGAAATACCCTAGACGTTCTGGATCTGGCTCAAGAGCGTTTAAATGATCTAGGGTATGTTGGCCTATCAACGCAGGTGGTGCAGAGTGTTTGACAACTCTACCATTGATGAAGTTCTTATTGTCTTTCCTGAACTTATGGCGAGGATCTAGAATCAGTCTATGCAAGTCGAAGCAAGTATACTTGTGCCTTGCCGTCAGCCAACGAAACTAAAGAGCTCCCTTGCATGTGGGGCACAGGAACCTTCTATGCACACACCAGCCAATGAATAGCGCATACGCCGGCAAGTCATGTGTCGAGTACATGTACCAGGCACGCATTATGTAGTTCTTTTTGCTAAAGGCGTCGTATGTCTTGAACCCATTATCCCAAGCTTCTTGCAATTCATCCTTAAGCGGCTACATGTACACATTCATATTCTTCCCCGGATAGTTAGGCCCTGGAATTATCAACGTCAGGAAATTGTTCTTTCTTTGCATAATCTGCCCGGGGGGGGGGGAGATTGAGTGGAATGACAAACACGGGCCAACAACTATATTGGGATGCCGTCTGACCAAACACACTGAACCCATCCATGCTGACAGCGACTCGAGGATGCCTTGGGTATGCCTTTTTTTCCTTATGTAATGCAGCGAAGCGCTTGCACGCTTCACCATCCGATGTGTGCACCATCATCACATTCCCATCTGCATCTAGTTTGGTTCTTTTTCCCGTTTTGAGTCATGTCATCTGTCTGGCCGTCTCTTCAACCATGAAAAGACATTGAAGTCTTGGTACGATTGGCATATACCGAAGAACATTAACAGGTATTTTGGTCTGCATCTTCTCACCCATATCGTTGTTTACCACAACAAACCTGGAAGACTTGCAAATAGGACAATAGTTCAAGTCCTCATACTGAAGCCTAAATTAGACACATCCTTTCTCACAGGATTGTATCTTCTCATATGGCATCTTAAGAGCACGGAGGATTTTGTCTGACTGGTACAGGTTTGTAGGTAGCACATGGCCTTTGGGTAGAAATCGTCTGAATACTGTCATCATTGCGTCGTAGCATTCTCTGCCCAAGTTGAATTAAGCCTTCAAAGCCATTATTTGTGAGATGGCATCCAGCTGACAAAGCTCAGTGTGCTCGTGGAGAGGACGTTTTGAGGACTCCAACATTTCGGTGATTGCCTTTGTAGATTCCTCCATCTCCTCGTCCGAGTCCCGAGCATCGTCAAACTCTTGCACCATGTCTTCCATCCCGGTACCATGATCGTCGGTGCGACGACGAACAACCTCGGCTCTGGCACGTTGGGCAGACTCACCCCTTGGTAACCGGGCCGTGTAACCAGGCGTAAAACCAAACTTCTGCAGGTCTTTACTTATTTCAAGCTCGTCCCTCTTATTATAGTTGTCGCACCGGACACAGGGGCACCAGCTTTTTTTCTGGCCTTTTACAAATGCGGCTCTAACAAACCCCTTGGTTTTTGTTAACCATTCCACGGTCCAAACTTTCTATTTATGTAACCGGTGTACATCCACGCACGATCACTCATATTGACTTCCTACTGGACACACTAGAAATATATACATAATTAAGCAAACCATATCCATCAGTTAATGGAGATTGTCAGTTTTATTACGTCCATGCAACCTACACGCTAATAGGTAAAGATATGTCCTATCCCACCTGAGTATGTGTAGATTGGGTTCGTTTTCCCATGCTCTGCTCCGGATCCGACGCAAAATTTTGGCAGCACCTCCCCGTTGTTCTTCTGATACACGTCTCGGCAATAAGCAGAGAGGATGTGTACCCGGAGAACAATAGGGAGGCACTAACGAAAGTCTGCATTAGATCCGGAGCAGAGCATATGGGAAAACGAACCCAATCTACACATACTCGGGTTGTCCATGGATAATGTTGGACAATTTGAAAAAGTCAACGATTATAAATATGCAAATGCATACATATTTATAAATGTAACACTTTCGAATGGGAGATGCATAGTGGTTACACATACTGATGATTGGCACGAAGACCGAAACAGAGCAAATGAAGGGGG
>LR738709.1:39330220-39413996 GCA_902687465.1 Secale cereale | reverse complement strand
CTCCTCTTCTTCCTCTTCTTCTTCCTTCTTCCTTCTTATTTTTTTCATCTTTCTTCTTAAAAAACAGAAAAAGCCTAAACTAAACTAAATCCAAACCTAAACCTAAGCTAAACCTAAAATAAACTAAATCTAAACCTAAACCTAAACTAAACGAAACTAAGCTGAAATAAACTAAACATAAAAACCAGAAAAAAAGAAAAAACCTATACTATACAATAAAGAAAGTACGTCGCGGGGAGGGGGCGGTGCGGGGCACTGCTTCTTCGGCGGCAGGGCAGGGCAGGGCGGCCGCGGGGAGGGGGCGGCGCGGCTCTGGCGGTGGGGCAGGGCAGGGCGGCTGCCGCGGCCTGGGTCTGCTGGGCGGGGCGGGCCAGCGGCAGGGCGGGCACCTGGGGGCAGTGCTGGTCGGCGGCTCGGGCTCTGGGTGGTGGCGGCGGGGTAGGTCGACGGTGGCTCGGGCTAGCATTATGAGATGAGGTGTGTGTGAGGGGAGAGAGAAAGACAAAACGCCCCGTTAAGTCACCCTCTTTGCCGTCTGCTAGCAGACGGCAAAGAGAGGGACCATTATGGCTGGCCCACGCCAGTTCTTTGTTGTCTGCTAGCAGACAACAAAGAAGTTTACCTAGCCACGCCATGCACCATGGGGCCCTCCAGGCTCTTTGCCGTCTGCCTTTTACCTCGGTGTCGACAGCTGACAGACGGCAAAGAGGGGGCAGATGGAAAAGAGTATTTTTGCCATCAGCTCTTTCTTTGCAGTCTGCTTTTCCAAAGCAGACGACAAAGGGTCTCTTTGCCATCAGCTGGCAGATGGCAAAGAGGGGGCAGATGGCAAATTCCCATATTCCAGTAGTGAAAGAAGAGTAAAGTAACTTGGTCAGGACATCTCGGTTAGACAAAGATCCATATCTATGGGACGTAATTGGTAGGGTTTGGCTCTAGCAATGTATATGATCATCTCGGTGGGTCCGGAGTAGGTAGTTTCATTGGGACCGAGATGGAACTTTAGGGTTTGGACAGATATGATGTCGAGAAAGCGATTGAGGATTTTTGGAGCAATATTACTAAGCACTTGAGCAACAACCACATTATCAGTACTTCATTCCCTTTTAATAGTATTGGCTTTCCTAAAGGAATCATTGTGATCTTGGTTTGTTAAACAAAAAATGAAGAGTCTTGGAGCTTTGCCAATTCTTGTCCATAGCATTTTGAGGGGTCCATGTCCACTAGTCCTTGCCATGCTAATCATTGATCTTCCGTGAAATATACTAGCAATGAGCATTAGATCAATGACATATATGTTGTTATTAATTACCAAAACCGCTTGGGGATTAGTTGCACTTTCACGAAGGCAACCACATGACGGCACGATAATGGACATCATTGTTTCATTCACGTGATGATGGAGGTTATGTCAGTGCTTTGTAGATGGAGATCAAAAGCACAAAATGATAATGGTCATATGATGTCACATATTAATTGTATGTGATGTTTATCTTTTTATGCATGTTATTTTGCTTGGGACGACAGTAGCATTATGAGATGATACCTTGACTTAATTTCAAGATAAAATGTGTTCTATCTAAGTATGCACCGCTTTGTAAGTTTGTCACTTCGAAGCACCTCATGATGATCGGCTGTGATAGACTCTATTCGCATATAACGGGTGTAAATCAGTATTACACATGCAGGATTCTTGGGTTAAAATTGACGAGCCTAGCATGTATAGACATGGCCACGGAACATGGGGGGTCGAAAGGTCTAACATGAGTCATATACTCCCTCCGTTCGAAAATACTTGTCATCAAAATGGACAAAAAGGGACGCATCTAGAACTACAATACATCTAGATACATCCCCTTTTATCCATTTTGATGACAAGTATTTCCGGACGGAGGGAATACTAGATAGGATCAACATGGATGTGTTCACCACTGATGACCACACTACAGAAAAAATACACTTCCGTGATGATACGTGTTTGTCAAAGTAGGTCACGTTTTCTGTCATGCATGTACATCCATGACAATTTTATGACAGAATCAAGATAGTCATACCTGTGCTGTAGTAGAAGTGTTCCATGACATTAACAAAATTATCATCACGGAAGTGTCCACTTCCATGACGATAAATCGCGCGTCACAGAAGTGCTTTCGTCAAGGGTGACCGACACGTGGCATCCACCGTAACGGAACGCCGTTAAGCTATCGTGTCAGGTTTTGGATCCGATAACCCGTTAACACCCCGGACCAATGGGGATTTTCCATGTGTAAAATTCTAATTGGTTGATGGAAACACGTGTCAGCTCCGCGCTGGCACAGGTGTCACTCATCCTATGGGCGAGATGCGCCTATGATATGTTGACACGTGGACCGGCCCAAAAGTGGCCTATAAAGTTTAAATGGGCCGGCCCAACTAAAGGCCCGCAAGATTTTGCGTACCGTAATGGGCCGGCCCAGCTAAAGTCCCATGAGATTTTGCCGACCATAATGGGTTGGCCCAGGTAAAGGCCCACAAGATTTTGCGGGCCACAATGGGCCGTCCCAGGTAAAGGCCCACAAGATTTTTGCAGGCCATAATGGGCCGGCATAGGTGAAGGCCCACAAGAATTTTGTGGGCTGTAATGGGCCGACCCAGCTAAAGGCCCACGAGATTTCGCCGACATTAATGGGCCGGCCCAGCTGTAGGCCCACAAGATTTTGAGGACCCGAGTAGGCCGGCCCATTAACTGGCTGCCAATTTTTGGGCCAATTGCCGGCCCATATTTGATTCAGTCCATTAATGGCCTGCCACGTTCCGGGCCTAACAATGGCCATATGAGATCCGGCCCGTCAAAAGCCTACCACGTTCTGGGCCAAATTACGGCCCAGACAAGGTCCAACCCTTTAAGAGGCTTTGGGCTAAATTATGGCCCATATCAGATTCGGCCCGTCAACTAGACGATATGCTTTTGGGCCCACTTGCTAAAGGCCCATTTAGTAAATCGGCCTAATATTAGTTTCTGCCTGTTAAGGGCTCGTTTAACATTTCGGCCCTATATTAATTTCGGCCTGTTAAAATCCCGTCATATAGTTGGGCCTAACTACGGCCCGGTTTGCATCCAGCCTGCTCGCAGCCGATAATCTAATTGGGCCAAACAAGGACCGAGACAATTTTAGCCTGTTAAAAGCCCGTGATTTGATTGGCACAATCATGGGCCACGGTCCACTTCGTGCTTCTGCCGGCCCGTGAGTTGTTCGGCACGTTTCAGGCCCAACCTATTTCTTAGCCTCCTAAAAGCCCATTGAGTTTTCTTGCGAAAAGAGGGCTGCGGTTTACTCGGCCTATTAAAGGCCCGACTCTACTAGTGGGCAATTTTACATTTAGGCCTTCTAACGGACCAAGATGACGGGGCCCATGATGTGGATCATACATCGTGATTGCATGACGGCCTGATTATGTACCATAATTTTACGATTTGGCCGGTTTACTGCGAAGACAGGTGATATATACAGTAAAATAACTGCAGTATCGTGAATAAGAAAAAACCTAGACTATACAATAAAGAAATTATGGCATATTACATCCACTGGGCATCAAAGTTCGCCATTATGATAATAAAGTACAAGCAGACAGCAGATTACAAACACGGGGCATCAAAGATCGCCATCGGTGCAACTAAACACGCCGACAAAATAATATACAAAACCGAGAACACTTCAATAGAGTTCAAGAAAGGTTAGCCCTGCTGGGGAGCTGCAGCGCAAGCAGCTGAGCAAGCTGATGAGACTGCGCTTGTTTAACACTTATATCCTCCTCACTCTGAAAGGTAAACAAGCAGACATATGACAGGTTTTGCACATAAAAGTATCAGTGCTGACAATTCATCACATTTCTTACTAACGAATAAAGTGACATAGTTTAAAATTGCATTAACACAATATGGTATTGTTCAGCGCAAGACATGGCAGGAAATGACATTGTGAAGGAGTTGGCAACTTCACAACACCACTCGATTACAGATCAAGAACTCATAAGTATCAATGGTTAGTGTGCTGTCAATTTATCCCATTTAAGATTGGCAAATAAAGAGACGGTTTAATTAATAGTAGAATGATATGACATTGTTCATAGTTAAGACATTGCAGAATATGACATTGTGCTTTAGTGGGTAGGTTCACCACACCACTGGATTATGGATCAAGAACAGAAGCATACATGCAGTGCAAAAGAAGATCACTTGCTCTGTATAGTTTAATTTACATAGTATGAAGAAGGAACTTGGTTGTACAACTCAAAACTTAAATTGAGAAGGACAAACTTTAGTTTATGAACTACATAATAAATTTTAAACATGCAATTTAATGCAAACACCAAAAATAAGCAACTGTTGCAGTCATGCCTAACCAAATATACACAACAAAGTTTGAAGGCTTGAGAAGGACAAACTTACATTATTGGCGAAGGCAGGCTCTATAAAGCCCTTGTCAATGCTGATGGGGGGGGGGGAATTCAAGAAGATTACCACATAATCTTCTTCATAAGCATTGCATTTATTCTACATTTTGTTAAGAGTAAATATAGATGTGGCAATATAAGAAAAAATGGAGAATATTTAAGATAAGATGAAGAGTGATGCTACATAACCAAGTAGCTATAAATGTAAGTACAACGATACAGGCAAAAGGTACAACCAAGAGCAATGCAGAGCTAAATTTCTTCAGTACCATCGGTGTTATCCAACCTTATGGTAAGAGTAAATATTGATCTTTTGTGTAGAAAATGGAGGGCAAAGGAAAATAAGCTGCAGAGTGATGGTAGATGAACAACTACCTGTCAATATAAGTACACTGATAAAGGACAACTGGTACTTACAAGAACAATGCAGAGCTAAAAAAAATCATTGGCATTGGATATATTCTACACTAATGTAACCATTCACACATATAAGATAATTTGGAGTGAACAATTGATAAGCAAGGTATCATGCATACTGCTGTCACATAATGAACCAGGTATGTATGCAAGTACAGTGATACAGGACAACAGGTACTAACAAGAGCAAAGCAGCGGGCAGCATATTTGCGATATCCTGTCGTTCTTTTCAAACTGAAATTCTTTTTTGAGCAGATTTCCTGCAAAAAGGATCCGTAAGGCACATGCAGAAAAGTAGAAGTTCAAATTGTCATGCGATATCATAGACAGTACCTCATCCTCGGAACGAGACCAGTGCATAACAAGGTTTTTCCATTCAATGTCTTCTAAATTTAGCACAGGAGACTTCACCAGAAATTCGTTTATAGACTTGCCATCAAAGTGTGATTTCCTCAGGTGACACCAATACTATTGCAATCCTTCCTTGAAAAGCGCAAGCAAGCTTTGCTCGTCATGACAATCCAGATTGACCCTAACCTACTTATAACAATGTAATGTAAATCATTGATGTGTTCAATCAGCAGAAAACAGGAAAATAATCAACAGGAATAATAGCACTTACACATAGGTGGGACAGGAAGATGTGAAAATGGTGTTTGTCTTCACTATAATCTTCCCATGATGGGAATATATGCACGTAGTCCCTAACAACAATGAAAGCATTGTTTTTTAAACTGGGAATAACTGGAATGGGGTTCCAATCTACAGGAATTGCCCGTCTCTGCAGTTGGGATAGGTCTTCAGCCGGTGGACTTGCTGTACTTTTTGCTGGAGTGGGATTTTTCTGTGGTACGGCTGGTGCTATGGCAACTGAAATCGGCATACCTTTTGCTGGAGTGCAGGTCCTATGTGGTGCACGTAGTGGTGTGGCCAGTGAAGTAAGGGTACAGTCTGCTAGAGTTGGTCCTACGTTTTGTTTCACTGGTTGTACAACCAATATAAGTGGGGTGATGTCTGATTTCTTTGGCACAACCACATTTTTCAAGGACTTTGCTGGTGCTCTTTTAGGTTCGGCAATCACCCTCTTCCTTTTTTATGTCTGATGCACAAGAACAACATTTCAGTGAAAAAACATGGTATGATGACAGATGGAATATGTATTGATAATGGATGGGCATGGCATCTCGACATATATGATGAGTAAACTAAGCAGATGGCAGTGCAACAAAGTAGAAGAAATGCAAGACAACATATGCAAGATACGCGCAATCAATAAAACCTTGCCAAATTAGAACAGGCACCTTGATGGGTGAACAGGACAGGCCATCTGCCTTTGACTCCTCGTGGTTAGAATAGTCATTAGGATCATATTCTGAACAAGAATCAACAGGTGGGGAGCGTATGAGTTTCATTGCATCCAGGAATGGCACTCAATGCCTTGGTTCCAATTTTGTAAGTTATTGCGGTGTTTAGCTTCAAGAGTGGACTGCTGCTAGTGCGACACAAAGCAGCTACGCAGATCATAGTGTAGATATAACGGGAAAATCATAAGCATCAGAGTAAAATTACCAAAGTAGAACTTGCTGGAATATATGTGCTAGTATTGCCGGTACGGCTAGAAAGGCTCTGGATACCTGCTCTCTTCAACTGAAGGTGCGGTACTGTTAATATCAGTGTAACTCTCAAAGGCGACACAGCTCCCCGCATTTCCTTGCTATTCTTATAGGATTCAAGTGGGCAGGCCACTGCAAATCCTGTTCCCATGTTTACAAAATCCTACGAATCAAAGAGGCCCGAAGAGTACAAAGTGTCCATACCAACCAACCGTATAATTAAACCTCTACACTGCAAATGTCCCTGCTCATCTTCACGACAAGTAACATACTGACTACTATCATACTCCCTCCGTTCCAAAATATAAGTCTTGGTAGAGATTGATACGTCTCCAACGTATCTATAATTTTGATTGTTCCATGCTATTATATTATCCTTCTAGGATGTTTTATGGGCTTTATTATACACTTTTATATTATTTTTTAGACCAACCTATTAACCTAGAGCCCAGTGCTAGTTTCTGTTTTTCTCATGTTTTAGGGTTTCACAGAAAAGGAATATCAAACGGAGCCCAACTGACCTGAAAATCAACGGAGATCATTTTTGGACCAGAAGAAGCCCACGGAGTGCTGGAGGGGGACGAGAGGACCCACGGGCTGCCCACGAGGGTGGCCCCTCCTACTGGGAGCGCCCCCTGCCTCGTGGACAGCCCGTAGGCCCCCTTTGCTTGGCCCCGACTACAACACTTCCTATATATACTGAAACCACCGGAAAGTAACCTAGATCGGGAGTTCCGCCGCTGAAAGCCTCTATAGCCACCGAAACCCAATATAGACCCCGTTCCGGTACCCTGCCGGAGGGGGGGAACCCTTACCAGTGGCTATCTTCATCATCCCGGCGCTCTCCATGACGAGGAGGGAGTAGTCCACCCTCGGGGCTGAGGGTATGTATCAGTAGCTATGTGTTTGATCTCTCTCTCTTTCTCTCGTGTTCTTGAGATTGCACGATCTTGATGTATAGCGAGCTTTGCTATTATAGTTGGATCTTATGATGCTTCTCCCCCTCTACTCTCTTGTAATGGATTGAGTTTTCCCTTTGAAGTTATCTTATCGGATTGAGTCTTTAAGGATTTGAGAACACTCGATGTATGTCTTGCACATGCTTATCTGTGGTGACAATGGGATATCATGTGAACCACTTGATGTATGTTTTGGTGATCAACTTGCGGATTCCGTGACCTTGGGAATCTATGCATAGGGGTTGGCACACGTTTTTGTCTTGACTTTCCGGTAGAAACTTTGGGGCACTCTTTGAATTTCTATGTGTTGGTTGAATGGATGTTTCTGAGATTGTGTGATGCATATTGTATAACCATACCCACAGATACTTGAGGTGACAATGGAGTATCTAGGTGACATTAGGGTTTTGGTTGATTTGTGTCTTATGGTGTTATTCCAGTACAAAATCTATGATAGATTGAACGTTACTACGAACTCTTGAATAAATCGATCAGAAAGAATAACTTTGAGGTGGTTTCGTACCCTACCATAATCTCTTCGTTTGTTCTCCGCTATTAGTTACTTTGGAGTGACTCTTTGTTGCATGTTGAGGGCTAGTAATATGATCTAATTATGATATTATTGTTGAGAGAACTTGCACTAGTGAAAGTATGAACCCTAGGCTTTGTTTCCTATCATTGCAACACCGTTTATGCTCACTTTTACCACTTGCTACCTTGCTGTTTTTTATATTTTCTTATTACAAAAACCTATATCTACCATCCATATTGCACTTGTATCACTATCTCTTCGCCAAACTAGTGCACCTATACAATTTACCATTGTATTGGGTGTGTTGGGGACACAAGAGACTCTTTGTTATTTGGTTGCAGGGTTGCTTGAGAGAGACCATCTTCATCATACGCCTCCCACGGATTGATAAACCTTAGGTCATCCACTTGAGGGTAATTTCTACTTTCCTACAAACCTCTGCACTTGGAGGCCCAACAATGTCTACAAGAAGAAGGTTGCGTAGTAGACATCAAGCTCTTTTCTGGCGCCGTTGCCGGGGAGGTTAGTGCTTGAAGGTATATCTTTAGATCTTGCAATCGAATCTTTTAGTTTCTTGTTTTATCACTAGTTTATAAAAGAAAACTACAAACAATGGAATTAAGGTTACCTCATATGCTACATCTTTTTAATATATTTCATGAAAATGATGGAAAGGAAAATTGTGCTCAAGTACTAGAAGAAGAATTACATAGAATGCTTGGCACTAAAGACTTGAATGATGAGCATGCTTGCAATATTGTCCGTGTGAATTCTTCGAATATCCATAGTAGTAATGATGATTGCACTAGTCATGAAGAAAATATCTCTTATAGGCATGTTGATTTTTGTGGAGTGCATAGAGTTTGCAAGTACATACCAAATAGGGAAGATAGATTTTGCAAGAGGCATAAGTATTTAGAAACTAAATGGTTGCTACAGATGCTAGATGATTGTGCTGAAAATTTAAAATTTCTTAGCCGTACTTGTGAACTTTGCAATGAATGTGGTCATTTCATTACCTAATGCAAATTGTTTCATGATCGAATCGTGTCCAAAAATTGTGATGACTTGATTTCCCTTGCACATCATAATGAACTTATCTTGCTTTTGGGTTATGAAGAAATCAAATGTAGAACTAAGCATCTTCCAGGATTTGCCCTTGATAAACTTCTTGATTTTGATATAGAGGAAATATATATGTATTGTGCGGTGAATTGCATTGAAAATCCTTATATTGCCAATTACCTTAAGATAAGAAAACAAATAGGACATGAAGAGAATACTAATGAAAGGGAAGAGATTTCCCAATATCCTCCTGTTATTTCTTATGATGAATCAAATAACGAGGAGGAGCCTCCTATTCTACCAATCGCATTAATAAGGAGCTCCAAAAAGAAGATTAAACCCATACTTAATGTGAAGAAGAATAAAAAAAGATGGAGAAGCGAAGACAAAAAGGTATCCCTCCCAAATGATGTTGCTTCCATTACTCATTGTGATGATAATTGCTATACTATCGGTGCTATCCATACTATTAATGATGAGAGTGATTATGCCTATGATATGAAAAGGCCCAAGCTTGGGGATGCTATGTTTGATAAGAATGATATATATGAGAATTTATTTGCTGCAATTAATGTTTGTCCCAAGCTTGGGGATGCTACGCTTGATGAAGATGATAATTTTGGACTCCCAAGTCTTGATATGCAAATCTATTATGATGAAAGCATGCCTCCTATTTATGATGATTATTGTGATGACACTTATGCTATAAAAAGTAGCGATGATTATATTTATCAAACTTGTCATGATTATGATTACCCTTTTTCTGAAGATCACTCTTTTAATGTGGAGACAATCTATAGTATTCAAGTCTCTTATGATACTCCCACTATTCCGAATGAGAAGAATTTCGCTTATGTGGAGAGTAATAAAATTTATATGCTTGGGGATCATGACAAAAATGCTTTATGTGCTGGTTATATTATTGAATTCATTCATGATGCTACTGAAAATTATTATGAGAGAGGATCATATGCTTCTACATATTGCAATAATATCAAGTTTCCTCTCTATGTGCTTAAAGTTTTGAAGTTATGCTTGTTTTCCCTTCCTATGCTAATTGATTTTCGTTCCCATAAGTTGTTTGCTCACAAAACCCCTATGCATCGGAAGTGGGTTAGGCTTAAATGTGCTAGTCATATTCTTCGTGATGCTTCCTTTATGTTTCAATTCTTATCTTTTACGCGAGCATCATTGAAATCATCTTGCCTAGCTAGGGGCTTTAAACGATAGCGCTTGTTGGGAGGCAACCCAACTTTATTTTAGTTTCTTTGTTTTTGCTTCTGTCTAGGAATAAATATTGCATCTAGCTTCTGTTTAGATGTGGTTTTGGGTTTTAATTAGTGTTTGTGCCAAGTAGAACCTTTGGGAAGACTTGTGTGAAGTTTATATGATCTTGCGGTGAAAAACAGAATCGTTAGCGCTCGCTAGAATGGTCACCAGATTTTACTGGAGTGTGTTATTTAGTTGATTCTTTCTGCAGATGATTAATATACAAATTCCTCACGTTTATCAATTTATTTCAAAGTTTTGGAGTTACAAAAGAATTCGAAAGTTACAGATTACTACTGACTGTTCTGTTTTTGACAGATTCTGTTTTTCGTGTGTTGTATGCTTATTTCAATGCATCTATGAGTAGTATTGGGAAGTATGAATCATAGAGAAGTTGGAATACAGTAGGTGTAACACCAATATAAACAAAGAATGAGTTCATTGCAGTACCTTTGAGTAGTGGTTTGTTTTCTTAATACTAACGGAGCTCATGAGATTTTTGTTTAAGGTTTGTGTTGTGAAGTTTTCAAGTTTTGAGTATTGCTTTGATGGACTATGGAACAAAGAGTGGCAAGAGCCTAAGCTTGGGGATACCCAAGGCACCCCAAGGTAAAATTCAAGGACAACCAAAAGCCTAAGCTTGGGGATGACCCGGGAAGGCATCCCCTCTTTCGTCTTCATCTATCGGTAACTATACTCGGAGCTATATTTTTATTCACCACATGATATGTGTTTTGCTTGGAGCGTCATTCTATTTTAGTTAGTTTTGCTTGCTGTTTGAATAATATCCCAAGATCTTCAATTATTAAATGTTAGAGAGTCTTCACATAGTTACATAATTATTCAACTACTCATTGATCTTCAATTATATCTTTCGGAGTAGTTTGTCTTTTGCTCTAGTGCTTCACTTATATCTTTTAGAGCACATCGGTGGTTTTATTTTGAAGAAAAAGTTGAACTCTCATGCTTCACTTATATCATTTTGAGAGACTATTAGAACAGCATGGTAAAGTGCTTTGGCTATAAAACTAGCCTTTACATGATAGGCGTCCAAGATCAATGTAGTAAAAACTTTCATACTAAGTGCATTGAATATGATGAGAAGTTCGATGCTTGATAATTGTTTTGACATATGAGGATAGTGATATTAGAGTCATGCTAGTGGAGTTATTATGAAATTGAGAAATACTTGTGTTAAAGTTAGTGATTCCCATAGCATGCACGTATGGTGAACCGCTATGTGACGAAGTTAGAGCACGAGGTATTTGTAGAGTGTCATCCTTTGTGTGGAGGTCGGGGGCGCGCGAGGGTTAACTCCTACCAACCTACCCCCTAGGAGCATGCGTTGATTGCTTTGTTTTGATGACTCGTAAATTTTTGCAATAAGTATATGAGTTCTTTATGACTAATGTTGAGTCCATGGATTATACGCACTCTCACCCTTTCACCATAGCTAGCCTCTCTTGTACCGCGCATCTTTCGCCGGTACCATACACCCACTATTTACCTTCCTCAAAATAGCCACCATATATCTTCCTCAAAACAGCCACCATACCTACCTATCATGGCATTTCCATAGCCATTCCAAGATATATTGCCATGCAACTTTCCACCGTTCCGTTCATATGACACGCTTCATATTGTCATATTGCCATGCATGATCATGTAGTTGACATCGTATTTGTGGCAAAGCCCCCATGCATAATTTTTCATACATGTCACTCTTGTTTCATTTCATATCCCGGTACACCGCCAGAGGCATTCATATCGTGTCATACTTTGTTCTAGTATCGAGTTGTAATATCGACTTGTAAATCAATAAAAGTGTGATGATCATCATTATTAGAGAATTGTACCATGTGAGGAAAGGCCAATAAAAAAGAGATGGCCCACAAAAATAGAGAGGGTCTAAAAAAAGAGAAAGCCCCTCCAAAATAACTTTTCCACACTTGTGCTTCAAAGTAGCACCATGTTCTTCATGATAGAGAGTCTCATGTTTAGTCTCTTTCATATACTAGTGGGAATTTTCATTATAGAACTTGGCTTGTATATTCCAACGATTGGCTTCCTCAAATGCCCTAGGTCTTCATGAGAAAGCAAGTTGGATGCACACCCACTTAGTTTCTTTTGTTGAGCTTTCATACATTTTTAGCTCTAGTGCATCCGTTGCATGGCAATCCCAACTCACTCACATTGATATCTATTGATGGGCATCTCCATAGACCGTTGATACGTCTAGTCGATGTGATACTATCTCCCTTCGTTTTGTCTTCTCCACAACCACCTCTCTATTCCACCCATAGTGTCCATGGCTCATGCTCATGTATTGCGTGAAAGTTGAAAGGTTTGAAAGAATAGAGTATGAAAACAAGTGCTTGGCTGAAACTTGGGTTGTGCATGATATGAATATTTCATGTGATGAAGAGGGAGCATAGCCAGAATATATGATTTTGTAGGGATAACTGTCTTTAGCCATAGTATTTTGAGAAGACATGATTGCTTCGATAGTATGCTTGAAGTATTATTATTTCTTATGTCAATATAGACTTTTGTCTTGATTGTTTCAGATCTGAACATTCATGCCACAATAAAGAGAACTACATTGAAAATTATGTTGGTTAGCATTCCACATCAAAAATTCTGTTTTTATCATTTACCTACTCGAGGACGAGCAGGAATTAAGTTTGGGGATGCTGATACATCTCCAACGTATTTATAATTTTTTTATTTTTCCATGCTATTATATTATCCTTCTAGTATGTTTTATGGGATTTATTATACACTTTTATATTATTTTTGGGACTAACCTATTAACCCAGAGCCTAGTGCCAGTTTATGTTTTTCTCCTGTTTTAGGGTTTCACAGAAAAGGAATATCAAACGGAGCCCAATTGACCTAAAATCAACGGACATCATTTTTGGACCAGAAGAAGCCCACGGAGTGCCAGAGGGGGATGAGAGGACCCACAAGCTGCCCACGAGGGTGGGGGCGCCCTCCCCCCTACTCGGCGCGCCCCCTGCCTTGTGGACAGCACGTAGCCCCCCTTTGCTTGGCCCCGACTCCAACACCTCCTATATATACTAAAACCTCCGGAAAGTAACCTAGATCGGGAGTTCCGCCGCCGAAAACCTCTGTAGCCACCGAAAACCAATCTAAACCCCATTCCCGCACCCTATCGGAGGGGGTAACCCTCACCGATGGCTATCTTCATCATCCCGGCGCTCTCCATGACGAGGAGGGAGTAGTCCACCCTCGGGGCTAAGGGTATGTACCAGTAGCTATGTGTTTGATCTCTCTCTCTCTCTCGTGTTCTTGAGATCGCACGATCTTGATGTATAGCGAGCTTTGCTATTATAGTTGGATCTTATGATGCTTCTCCCCCTCTGCTCTCTTGTAATGGATTGAGTTTTCCCTTTGAAGTTATCTTATCGGATTGAGTCTTTAAGTATTTGAGAACACTTGATGTATGTCTTGCACGTGCTTATCTGTGGTGACCATGGGATATCATGTGATCCACTTGATGTATGTTTTGGTGATCAACTTGCGGATTCCGTGACCTTGGGAATCTATGTATAGGGGTTGGCACACGTTTTCGTATTGACTTTCCGGTAGAAACTTTGGGGCACTCTTTGTGGTTCTATGTGTTGGTTGAATGGATGTTTCTGAGATTGTGTGATGCATATCGTATAACCATACCCACGGATACTTAAGGTGACAATGGAGTATCTAGGTGACATTAGGGTTTTGGTTGATTTGTGTCTTAAGGTGTTATTCTAGTACGAACTCTATGATAGATTGAATGTTACTACGGACTCTTGAATAGATCGATTAGAAAAATAACTTTGAGGTGGTTTCGTACCCTACCATAATTTCTTCGTTTGTTCTCCGCTATTAGTTACTTTGGAGTGACTCTTTGTTGCATGTTGAGGGCTAGTAATATGATCCAATTATGTTATTATTGTTGAGAGAAATTGCACTAGTGAAAGTATGAACCCTAGGCTTTGTTTCCTATCATTGCAACACCGTTTATGCTCACTTTTACCACTTGCTACCTTGCTGTTTTTATATTTTCTTATTACAGAAACCTATATCTACCATCCATATTGCACTTGTATCACTATCTCTTCGCCGAACTAGTGCACCTATACAATTTACCATTGTATTGGGTGTGTTGGGGACACAAGAGACTCTTTGTTATTTGGTTGCATGGTTGCTTGAGAGAGACCATCTTCATCCTACGCCTCCCACGGATAAACCTTAGGTCATCCACTTGAGGGAAATTAGTTGCTGTCCTACAAACCTCTGCACTTGGAGGCCCAACAACGTCTACAAGAAAAAGGTTGCGTAGTAGATATCAGAGATTTCCACTATGGATCACATACAGATGTATCAGATACATTTTAGAGTGTAGATTCACTCATTTTGCTCCATATGTAGTCCATGGTGGAATCAATACAAAGACTTGTATTTAGGAATGGAGAGAGTACTTACTAAAGAAGAACGGCAGAGGAACATGCTAAAGAAGAGCAAGCAGATTTTTGATAATAAAATGTTTGTTGTGCAGTACCCACACATGATGAACCAGAGCGCATTAAGAGAGCAACTCCCTGCTATCTCCCTATATGTGGTGCACGTGCTTTTTCATAAGTAAAGTAGGAACATTACCTAACCAATTAAATGTTATTTGTTTTAGTAATAACAACATCATATCAGATTCGTACTTGAGTAACAAGTTTGGAATTATGAGTGGCACGTTGTTTAGCTTGATGGATTCAGGGGCAGTGCTAAGCAGGTACGATGATGGTACTGAATATAAAGGCATGTCTGCCTGCAAGTCGCGTGACTTTTGTCATTTGGGTCAGTCTGCCATTTCAGGCGGCTGGATGAAGATCCTACTTCTCCTAACCCTTGACGGTGCTGCGGTAGCGTTGGCTATCGGCGGCGTGGAAGCAGATCTAGGAGGGTAGACGGTGGCAGCGGGGCGCGGTGGACGAGACGGTCGTTGGAGCGGTGCCGACAAGGTGGACGGCGACGGGGATGAAGCGAGATGACGGGATGCAAGGATCCCGGTCCGAAGACGTGGATGAGAGAGGTCGATCTCTTGTAATGGACGACATTGTCGGGGTATCAGCTCCGGCATGGTGGAGGAGAACGGCGGTGGATGGGGTGGCGGACGGAGGAGGCTGGGGTGGAGAGGGTGTTTTGGCGCCCACGGAGTACGGATGAGGAAATGGAGGTGGAGAGGAAGGGGGGAACCATGTCTTCAGGGCGCGCTTGTCTCAAATGCGAGGAAATTTATAAACTTAGCCCCCGTTTCAAATTTCCTACATCACAGCAATATTAGTCGGTTGGGGATAGGACTGTAATCTCTCATACACCGAATATTTGCCGACGAGAGTTTGTTTTTGGCGCCCACCGTGTATGAATCGGGGAGGGAGTCAATTTCAGCCGAGGACACACTGTGTTTTGCCGCCCACGGTGTATGAATACGGGTGAGAGGCGGTTTTGTCACATTTGAGTGAAATTACAAACCTACCCATATCGAAACCTATAGAAATCGAGCAGATAGGCTTTGCGTGGCAGGGAAAGGTAGTAGTAATTTCCATCTCGCAGAGTTTGGTTTCGGGTGGTTACTGCGACTTTCCCCGCTTCGTGGAAATTTTGCATAATGCACGTTTACTGTGCCAACTCAAATCTAATCCCGTTTGTATTCTTTTTTTTCGGGCGGGATCCATTTTCGATTTGAATAAAATTCTATATACATCATTTTTTATATATATACTTTCAAAAGCACAACAAAGAATTATGCTCCTTTATATGTATAATATTATTTACAAATACAATGATCTCAAAATCATAAGGTTGAAATCAAAAAATTAAACCAAATTATGTTCTACTAAAATGTACGGATCAGTAATATCTACATATTAAATAATATAGATGCGCGTGAATTCATATGAGTATGCATGTTTGATAGATCAATTTTGGTTCGAGTATGGATTACATGTATCATCATCTCGAATTCAAATATTTGAATCCCTTTTATGTTCACTCCTTTCATGCCCATCTCTCTCGTATGCATGCTCCTTCATGTAGCTATCACTCTCTTTTCTCCAGCTCACCCGCACGCTCACTTCATGTTTCTCCTATCCTCGCAAATATGGTCTCTCGACGTCTCCTTTGAGAAGTTTCACACTCTCCCTATCATTATACATTACACGGTTTTCATTATCTCTGACGTCTCTACCATTCTCTCGTATCACTAGGTACCTAAGCTTTCTTTTTCACCGCCACACACACAGTCTCCACACGTCTATCACTTTGTCTTTCTGTCTATGGGATTCTCTCACACATCCTATATGTCTCTAGATATGAATCATACCACTAAAATTACACTCTCTCTCTCCCTCTCTCTCTCTCTCTCCTGTAGACACAACATTTGTTGCGGTCTCTTTTTCGTCCCCATCGCAGACTGACATTATTCATTTGTTTACCGATCAGACAAACTCCCCCCCCTTGTCACACACACACACACACACACACACACACACACACAACTCCTGCTTCCACTCCCCTTCCCGACTACCGTCTCTCTCTCACACACACAAAACTCTCGCTTTCGCACCCCCGACTCGTATTTCTCTCACAAACATTTATCGACTAGCCTCTAGATAGGTTTATACACCCGCACACTCGTGCTTCCACTATCGCATACATGTCTCCTCCCGCTCCTTGTATCTATGTAGATTTTGCTTCACTTCTTGAGACACGCCCTCTCGATCATGCACACACACACTATCGCCTCATTTTAAGCTAATACCTCTCGCACAGACACACTCTTTGTGTCTTTGTCACACATGCACTCCGTCCTCCTCCTCTCTCCCTCTCTCTCACACACATGGGCTTTTTGCAACAACTAGCAAGATGCCCATGCGTTGCACGGAACATCAAGATGCATTTGTATGAGTAGTTTATCTTGTGGGAGAAAAGGATGAACAAGGGAAGACCTTATTTGCAATTGTGGAGAGGGGTGTGGGTATGTTTTTGCAAAATTGCCATAATTTCCTTCTTATCCATCACATATAGATCGGACGGCCTATATTGCAGGATGGTAGGCACACGATCATTACCGACTATGCTTTTTATAAGAGTAGTGATAAAAAACAGAGTTGGTGATGATGGTGGGCCTGCCATCCTGCAATATAGGCCGTCCGATTTATATCTGACGGATAGGAACAAAACTATTGCAATTTACCCGCACTCCTCTCCACATTTGTAGATAAGGCCTTCCCTCGTTCATCCTTTTCTCCCACAAGATCTTGATGTTCTGAGCAACGCACGGGCATCTTGCTAGTAAGAGTAGAAATTAGACATATACTACTTCTCGAATCTTGAAACCAACAACATTCCTCCCTTAGCTCATCAAAACCGCCAAAGGAATATATTTTGAGTGAAACATAACAATTTTTTAGTGATATACGTATTTCAAAACTAGACTTTTTTCTATCAAATCAGTGAATATGTATTAATCTACTCAGATCGTGTGGCAAGACATTGGCACATTACTAGTAGTTATTAGTATATTTTTTAGGACACCAGACAAACGGTGGAGTACATATACGAAGAGAAGAGGCGCACACACGCAGTTGGTCTCTTGCTGTCTTGCACACACGAGTGTTACATAAAGGCAACGTTAACAAATAAACCCTAAAACCCTAGGTGCACGATTGCTGCATTCGCGGGTACCGGGTACGTGGTGGAGTGCACCTTTGTAGGAATAGTCAGCTCGCGTGATAATTTGATCTGTAGGAGTTTATGGTCGGGACCACAGGTGAACGACTTGGAGGCGGTGGCTCGCCAGTTGCCACAGATCGAGTAGCCATGTTTAAACTATCATTTTTTAGCGGGGTTAAGAGTTATGATTTTCAATGGCGCGTTATAAGTAATAAGTAGTTTTTAGAACGATTGGTATGGAGCGAAAATGGAATTCATAGTACTACGTACCTCCTTGGTGTATATGCTTGTATGGGTTTATGTTGCGAGATGTTGAACCTGGTAGTTCTAGGGCATATACTATGTTTAGATTTAGATGTTGGTTTTCAGTAATGAAAATCGGAAGGGGGAAACCCTTCTTTGATTAGAAAAAAACTACTACCTCCGTTCTGGTTTACTAGTCCCCATCCTATCTTGGGTCAAAGTTTGTCCACGAATTTTACTTGTAAAATGCGAATGGGAAACAAGATTTTGTTATACGCAAACAAACAAGGACTGGAGGGAGTGATTGTTCAGAAACAGACGCGACCTCTCATAGCACACGCATTGAACCGTCGCGTCGGCCAAGAGGGCCGCACTCGCTGCAGGCCCGGCTGAACACGCCTCCTCGCTGCATGCAGCCGGCTTCAGACTGCCCCGCCTGCCTTCATTGAATCCGCGCGTATGCCGGCAACACGTCCTTCCGCGAGCCGGCCGGCATCTTAGAACACAAAAAATTACCAAAATATAATTAATTACGCATGGTCTTGACTTGTTGTGCTCGCACTGGTAGCAGGAACTAGAGGTTTTTCTTTATTCATAACTCTCCTCAAAATTTTTTTTGGCTTTGAAGTGAATCATGGTTGTGGACATTATGTATGAATGTGGAAATATTTGTGAACATGAGTTTGATATGGAAGTTGAACTTGAAATGTCGGGCTTGCGCGTGAACTATACCATGTCCAATGCTTCGTCTGTTATTGTTTGGAAAGTAATTGCTCTTATTACATGACCCAAAAAAAACTATTGTGTGCCACATCAGTAGATGCACGAACATCACAATAGGCATGCTGACTGGATAAACATTTGAACCTAGCTACTATGAAGGAAATTTTGTATTGACAACAGTTTTATATAGCAGGAGACGCCTAGACTGCTCTGCCTCTGCTAGCTTATTTCTGGCTTCTTCCATCTCTTCTTTGGCATGGGTGAAGAGAGCATCTGATTGCTCTTTTCGCTTCTTCTGGAACTCAGCTACATTCTCAAGGGCTACTGCACACTTTCTGTCAGCCTTTAATAGAGCCATGAGGACACGAACAGCTGACGACTCCACCTGGCTTGTGTGTAATCCAGCATCATCTGGGAATTTGCACCTTGTCTCTAATCCAGCATCATTAGGGAACTCGCACCTTGTGTGTAATCCAACCTCATTCTAGAAACATGATCTCGAGGTTGACCATACTTCCCTCCTCGTAGGAACTGTATCCTAACATGAAGTTACTTCTTTTTTAGATAATTACTCAGAGCAACCCAGACCCATTTAGTAGAAGCCAGATAAACAGAACTGGGAGAAGTGAATTCAAAAGGAAAAAAAATATAAAAACAGACTACAAGGTGAGAACACCCACTTCCTACATCAAGCTAAAAACGAAAGCATTAGGACAATTAAGACTCTTCTTATGACACATCGAAGAACACGAGGCTTAAGAGAAATAAAAACTACAACATATACACATCGAAGAACACGAGGTTATACGAAAGTAATTGAAAGGGTGTTACTTACCAAAGCTCGTTTTACAGGTTCGGTGCAGCTCCTCTTTAACTTGCCATGCTCCTTGAAGATGTCCCCAATATCCCGTGTTTGGTCTTCATTGCTCCTCTGCATGTTCGCACTCGTGGTTTTAAAATCTCAACATGGCAAGAAAAATATACTACTAGTAATACTCGCGCATCTTGTGGGCAACATTAAAGCACTTGTCTGCCATGTTAGAGCATCTCCAACAGAATCACAACGCACGGCGCTTTAAAAAAGAGTTTATAGTGCTGAGATCGACAAGTAGAGATAGAGAGTGGAGGATTGTTCTCAGCATAGATAGATAAAAAAATAGATTATTCAACTACTCCTCGTCGTCCGACTCCTCCTCGGTGATGTCCTCCTCCGACGTCTGACTGTAGGCTTGAAGATACCGATCGTTGTCGAATTCCCAGGGCAACGCTGCTCCTAGCCTCATGTTGAATTGAGCGTCCGCTTTTCGCCTACGCTTGTCCTTGCGATAGGCGGCTCGCTCCGCCCTCCTCTTATCTCTCTCCGCCCTCCTTTGCTCGTAGAACTCGCGCTCATTGATGATGTCCTGCGGGAAGCATTGGCGCCACAGCGCCATGGCTTCCTCGTCCATCTCGGCGATGCCGAGACGGTGCTCCCACCTCCGATGGTCGCGACGATCCTCGTCGGTGATAAGTCGCGGCAGAGGCGCGAGCTCCTGTGCCCACTCCCGCGTCGGCATGTTGGGGAAGTTCAATGTTCTATGAGGCCACCTGAGGCGCCACGCCGGCGTGTCGTACGCGCGGGCGGCCTCGTTGGCGGTGTCGAAATTGCCGAGACCGAGGCGCATCCCGCGGAACCGGATCTCGGCGGAGAAGCCGCCAGAGGGGCGCGCGCGGACGCCGCGGTATCCCCAAGTTTCCCGACGATGCGGCGGCATGGTGGCGCGGCGGCGGCGAGGCGAGAAAGAGCGGGGAGAGAGCGGTGGCGAGGCACAGAGCAGGGAGAGAGCGGTGGCAAGGCACAGAGCGGTGGGAGGGCATTGGATTTTATAAAGCGCGTCGGATGCCGTGCGCCGAAACTAGCGCACGCCCAGCCGATTTTTCCCGCACGCGCGCAATCCTTTCCCGACGTCTATGCTATCTCTTCTCTCTTCTCTACTGTTATATTTATTTTATATTTAATATTTATCTCTACTTCTCTACTCTCTATTTTTTCTCTCTACTTTTTCCCTAATTCTTCTAAAAAACAGAGTTGGTGATGATAGTGTTCCTGCCGTCCTGCAATATAGGCCATCTGATTTATATCCGACGGATAGGAAGGAAACCGTGGCAATTTTGCAAAAAGATACCCACACCCCTCTCTGCATTTGCAAATAAGGCATTCCCACGTTCATCCTTTTCTCCCACAAGATAAACTACTCATACAAATGCATCTTGATGCGTGCAACGCATGGGCATCTTGCTACTTCTAAAAAACTATCCATCATTTGCCACACTACTGGTTGCAGATGAAATACCTACCCAAGCACAGCGCGATACATGAGCGACGCACAATTACAAGATGATATTATGTTGGACAATGGAGGCTATAACCAATTAATTTTACAGGAACAATAGCACCCCGGAAATTTGAAGGGTAGGTATGAACAAAATTAGAACTGCACATGTACTGCAAAGTGCTTCAATACACACATTACCAATCGAGGAGGAGAACGATGGTCGTGACGGCCTCTGTGAGTCATGGTCGGCAACGGAAGTCAGTTCATTGTCCATGACGGTGGTGCTTCTGCGCTTGGCGTCGGCTTTCGAGAAGCAGATCCGAGACCGTGGAAGATGGTTCCGGGGAAGAGGCTACGTGTACGATGACGACGGTGGACCGGCTCCAGTGCGGCATACAAGGTTGTCGATGAGGCAGATGCGCTGCGGTGGACAAGTGAGCACGAAGGCTGCGGTGCCGTGGAGAAGTCTATTATGCGATGGGGATAGAAAATGGGCAGTATTCAGGTGTACTACTCTGGGTGTCGGGGTGGGGTTGGCTGGGTAGGGTGAATCTGAAGTTATGAAAACAGCCCCCTACCAACCGTCATATGTCGGCCTGTTCCGAAGGCTATGATGGTAACTTCCCACTTCTCGAATCAGGGTTGCGGGAGATTTTCGCGCCGACCTCAAAATTTTGTGACATTGAACTCCCCGTGTGGCATGTTGGGTGATTCGGCTAAGCAACTAGCGAGTAGTACTAGTAAACTCTGCATATTAGGTTTGACCGAAGTCAAACTTTCTAATGTTTGACCAAGTTTATAGAAAAATATAAACCTTTACCATAACAGATATGTATGATTTGAAAGTAAATTCAATAATGAATCTAATGGTATTTATTTGTTATTGTATATGTTAATGTTTTTTGTTATAAACTTTCTGAGAGTTTACAAAACTTGACTTTGACCAATGCTAATACACAGACATAAATAAAAACGGAGGGTGTACACATTTGTTTTCCTAGTATGTAGTGAATTAATCATTTGTTGAAATTGTGAAATAAATATATTAGGCTATTGACTTCGAATGTAATGGTCTATACAATTCAATAGTTACAATCATTGTCGAATTCCAAGATGTATACGAGGTCTATAATACTTCACAACATGCTCAAACTCGCATAATCCCAGTCAAATGACAATCAAAATGCATTTCATAGTTATTACTTTGTAGGATGCAACAAAACAAACAATAACTCTGCATCAGCCATTATAAAAGCAACATTTTGAACATGTCCCAATGTGTGAATGAAACGTGCAGAGAGAGCTTGCGAAGATGGAGCAGATAGGATGGGAAAGATTGTATGTATGTGGACGAGAGAGTAGGAGACAAACCTAACGAAACAGAGAGAGGAAGATATCAAGAGAGAGAAAGAGAGAGGAAGAAGTTAGGTCTGTGAGAAAGATGGGGACATGTAATATATGTGAGATGCGTGTGCATCCGGATTCTGTACACGTGGAAGGAGAAGAGACAACAGGTTTGATGAGAGAGCAGGAAAAACATGGATGAGAGGGGGGGGATCTCGTGGGTTGAGGGATTGATAAATTTGTGCGGGGGACAGAGGGATTGGTAATTTTGTGCGAGAGAGAAAGGGTGGGGGGAGGAGTCAGTTAGCCATCGTCCCATCATCCTGCTTCCAAATGGCCCCACATTCTCTAGCGCAGTGTGGTCGCCGTCTTCGATCTCCTCGATGCCCTCTTTGAAGACTGAGGGTTGTGCATGCTGTATAACCTTGGATGGGGATGAATTGTGTGCTCGGGGAAGGGGGTGTGTGTGTGCTGTGTGCTGTGTGTGTGTGTCAGATATTGAGAGAAAACAAACCTAGGGAGAGAAATGTTTGTCTATGTGACGGAAAACTACTTGCTAAACAGGGTATTCACAAAGAGATTGTGCGTGCAAGATAGAGAGCGATGTGTGGGCCTTGAGGTGGGCAGGGGCTGGGTGAGGGTGTCAAAATGTGCACGTTGATGCATGTGTTGCATGCGATCGTGCGAGGGACGGACGAATCGAGAGAGATGGTTGTTGTGTTACGGATGCTCCTCTCTCTCTCTCTCTCTTTCTCTCACACACACACACAAGTAAAATGGAAGACTGTTCTCTCTTGTATACACAATGTATCAGCATCTGTCTATGTCTCACTCATGCATGATCATTTGCACATTCACACCTCTCTATGTCTCTATCACACGCACACTGTCTCCACATTGCCCTTCCGCCACAACACACATATGGACACATACACATGTTCTCTCTCAGTCACACACACAAAATCAGTATTAAAAAAAACTAGGGCGCACCTAAAACGTCCAAATCCAAATAAACACGAACTGGAGCTAAATTCAAATATATGGAAATATTGTAGCATCAAGAACTTTTCCCGGAAAAAAAGCTGAGTAATATTCGGGGATTGTTTTCACACACACAAAAAGGTTCGGTGGATGTCCTTCGAGAGCGACACGGTGACGCACCGTTCGATCGACCGGGCGGCCACGGTTCACGCGCTTGCACAGGATTCCGTACCGTGGATGTCGTAACTAATAAAAGCGCTGCCTAAGTCTAATGTTTACGTGTACTAGTACGGTTTTCTTGTAAGTTTGACCAACCCTATATAAAACTAAACTAAGATCCCATACACGCACTCATCAATATGCCGCCACCACCGTTGCGCATGCCGGCGTCCGCCTGCTCCGACCAACAATTTCTCGCCCATCATCGCCGTGTCGCAGCCATGCTGAAGGCTCGCCCGCCCACGTCGTCTGCAGTCCCTCCTCGCGATGCCGCCGCGCTGCCAAGCACGCGAGCAGCTGGTGGAGCCGCGTCTATGCACGCAGCATACGAAGAGGAGGACGAGCGCGTGCTCCAGCACGCCGGCGAGGAGGAACTAGCCTGTCATTGTCGTCTCCGCCCGCGCGGACGAGGCGCGCATGGTGGCTATCGTGGCGGAAGCCGATCGTGCGCGCGTTGAGCCTGCAAACCGGGTGCGAACGTGGAATCTACCTTCGAGACCTTGAATGCCACGTGGATCCTGCAATCTGAAGGAGCAATTTGGGTCAGTCGACTCTTGTGAGTCGTTTGATTCAACATGGATGGCTAGAAGGGCTTCTTCAACCTCCGAAATGGATGCACGGTTCATCTTCTCAGCCCACCACAGGCCTAACTGCCTGCCGCTGCCGCCGCGCCCTCCCCAGAACCGCCTGCCACCGCCATACTCCCCCCACCCCCGCCATCCGTTTAACCCCGGGCACGATCCATTTTTTCCGGCGAACTGTGTTCCACACCTAATACTCATAAGATAGATCATGGGCACCCTGTCATCTTCTTCCTTCACACCGTCGAACTTCTTTCACAAATCGACTGACCCAAATTATACTACTAGTACAAACGTATTAACTACAATAGGAACACAAAGATACAAGCATTAGTACCAACTGCAAGAAGAACAGTAGTAAGACATAGTACTAGTACTACTGTACGTACTAAAGAGTTCAAATAACGAGAAAGAACATAAACATAGTTTTGCTGGGGCGTCAGCACAACACACCCTTGAAAATAAACTAAGCAACTAGTCCACGTGACACTGCGGTACAACCAGCATGAGCGACGGCACTGCTACCTACTCGGAGTCTGAGTCCACGTCCTCGACTTCGTCCTTGTCCCTCTTCCTCTTCCTCTTCGCCGACGCTTCTTTGCTTGAACCGGACACTGGGCTCTGCTTCTTTATCCAACCCTAGTAGATATTTAAACAAAGGTAGGCATCCATTGCTGCGTACAAGATGTGATCTTCATGTAATGTCTTCGACTCCCATGCATGATGAAACTCATGGTGTTGTTTCTTCAGTTTAGCGTACGCACGATCAATCATGGCTGCTGCCAGGGTCAGCATTGAAGGCTGAGAGGAGGACACCATGCTCTCCTTCTGGAGATCGAAGGGCTGGCCTACAACGAGGCCTATCCGACCCAGGATTTCCTTGTCGTTCCTAAAGTCTACAGTAACGAATTTGACTCGGCCGCCCTTGAGGAACTTCTTAAATTCCTCGCACTCAACGTCGGCATGGCATATATGGTAGACCAAGCATAAGTCATGCACGTAAACCTGGATCATGGCGGGCTTCTTCTTCTCTGCCTCCTTTAGTTTCTTCTCGCTTCCCAGGACTATGGTGTACTCAACATCTAGCCCAGCGACCCACTCATCATTTGAGTTTTCAAACATGTGGTTGAAGCGAGCAAGGCCTTCTTTCACCGTTGCGGAAGAACGGGCGTAGATGACGTCGAACTCATCGCCGGTGATGGTCCTAACCTTGTACTCACCGCTGATCATTGAGATTTGGGACGCCATGGATTTGGGAGGAGGGTTAGGATTGACGGGACGACTGGGAGCGAACTGTTGTAAGTTACTGTACTAGTAGAAGACGGGGACGAGTAGGGCGTGCAAACGGCGTGGGGTTGCTAGCTTCTCCGGTGGATAAACGGCTGCAAGCCCCCAAAGAGTTCTCGAGAACTATGCGGGACCCACTAGATGTCATGTCTACTAGACCCATATCATAGGCCTAACGGTATAGCTTCTGCCTGTTCGCACGCCATGTCAGCTTGTGTGTAACTTCAATTAATTCCATCAACCATCGCGCCTCCCACGACCTTCGGCCTGTTCGCATGCCATGCTGGATTGTTTGCTATTCCCGTGTGCGTGATACTCCCTCCGTTTCTTTTTACTTTGCGCATAACTCGTAGCTCGCATACCAAGGAGAGGCCCGTTCGAAAAATTTTGGACAAGTTTGCCCCTGCTTTTGCGTGGATTAGAGTACTAGTCGCCTCGAATCCCTCCTTGCATGTCACATGTAATCTCTCTCTCCTCTGCTTATGTCTCTGCATGCAAACTAGGAAGTTGCGCCAATTAAGGAGATTAATTGCTAGCGAAGCGGAAAGGCAGGGGCAGGCTGGGAAAGGTGCGCTCCTCAAGGGGATCGCGCAAAGCATTTGGGAAAAAACGAAAAAATTTATGCGCAGAGTATAAAGGATCGGAAGGAGTACCAGCTAAGATACCACCATTATGGCCAGCCTTAACCATCGCATGCAATAATTTAGTGCACCTTGAAATATGAACATGTGTGGGGCGTGTATATTTGTAATGACTTGAGACTATACCTAGCCCAGCATGCAAGATGAGACTTTATGCAACATTCCCCATACCTGCAGGAAGCCCGTTCGTCTCCATGTGTGGAAACAATATGCCTGCCAGACTCTCCTTCTCCCTCCGGCGGTCCCACCACTCCACCCGGGACGCTGCTTTCAGTTACTTAACTTCAGGTGCATTGGGTCACTGACATATGGGTCCAACAGGGGTCTGGCCCACATGTGAGTGACGCAACTAGACCTGCAGTTAAGTCTGTGCAACTCAGTCCATATCTTACGTAGGTGTGCCATTGCTCGCTATAAATACTGCGCCTCCCACGACATTCGGAAGAACGCTCACGTTCATCGCTATCTCCTCCCCCTCCCTCTCACGTTGACCACCATGGCATCGTCCCTCCCAAGCCCTAGGCGCCCCTCGCTGCACCGCACGGACGGTCACGCGTCGTCATTCCGTTCCTCGCCGCCACTAGTCGAGGAGGACGCGTCGGCGTTCCGCTCCTCGCCGCGACGCATCGAGGTGGACGCGTTGGCGTTCCGCTCCTCGCCGCCACTAGACGAGGAGGACGCGTCGGCGTTCCGCTCCTCGCCGCGACGCATCGAGGTGGACGCATCGGCGTTCCCAATCTCGCCAGCACGCACGTCGGAGGACGTGCCGGCTCCCCGCTACGAGGAGAATGTCGTGCCGCCCGCCGAGCCCCCCCAGCCTTTAGGAGCTTTGGAAAGAAATGGATGTCGCCTTGTGGGAGGCTTTGCCTCTAGCAGAGCGTGCCAAAATAGAGGCGGAGAAGAAGGTCGAGGAAGAGAAGCGCACCGCAGGACAAGCTGCCTGAGAGGCGTATGTCGCGTCCGAGAGAGTCAGGCAATTCGCTCTTTGGAAGAAGGCTCGTGCAAGGGCCATGAGGGTGGCGGAGGACACCCGTGCCAAAGCCCTGAGTGCAGTCGGGCCCAAGCGCCTCATCTACGCTTGGCGGTACATGGACTGGGTGCACGCTTCCACCCAGGAGGAGTACCTATTGGTGCTGGATCACCACACCGGTGAGATCGCGCTCACCCGCCGGCAAGCCGCCAATCAGCACCTCACGAGTTGCGAGGCTGAGGAAGAGGCATTGTGTCGGCGCACTGGGAAACGGCCGCGCACCAGGGCACTCGTGGCGCGCCGCAAGCGCTCCTGCGAGCGCCATTGCTTTTAGTAGGAGTATAACTTTTGTTTCGTAAGGCGATCTCATTAGTTTTGGGAAGCAAATGATAAATCCCGAACTTCAGGAATTATATCGTCCTTAATTAAGTATGTAAAAGGGAAAGTTTGGAAACCTAGTGTATTCGTATGCATTTTGTAAGTACGTGCATATAGCACAAAATTTACTATATACTATCGCACTACACGTCTCTCTCTATATATGTTTGCAGACTGTGCTACTCCCTCCGTCCAGGTCAATAAGTCATCTTTGGTTGTGCACCGTGACCAAGAAAGAGGGAAGACTTATACACCTAGCCGAAGGGAGTACAACTATTACTTATGTATGTGCAAATGCACGTTTTAACACTACGATGCGGTTTTTTTAAAAGTAGAAAAATAACACTAGTCAAGCTTGTGAAACGATTCAATGCAAAACAAATGCAAAAATGATCGTTTGATTGTTTACTTTTAGCTTTGTTCTCTGTGGTTATTTCTCTGTCGTACTTTGTACGGAGTATCTCACTGGTCGGAAAGGCATGCAAATTCCCAAACCACTTCCTACACCCTGTATCGAATTTTTTGCCTAACAAGTTGTGCCGTGCAATTGGAATTCCAACTTGAGTACTACTCCCTCCGTCTAGGTGTGTAAGTCACCTTACGAAAATCAGATATTCCCAAAACACTTAGGGACAATGTATTAAATTTTGTCCTCGTTCCCCTCACTGCCTCGTTCATCAGCGAGCAATTTTTTTGGCTGAACCACGCGGGGGAGGAATTTAATGCAGGAGAGAATGAGCGACCTATGCATGTAGGGAAGGAACATGTTAATTAGGGGAGGGATTGACCCCAGTTTGCATGCACGTCAATGGGCTTGCATGGGTTGGCTGAAACGGCAGCCCTATTAATTAGGGATTCATTGCTAATCTCCGTTTGGTTTAGGAGGAAAAAAGTGGCGCGGTGATTGGATGAATTTTTGGTCTGATTCTTTGGCCTCTTCCAATCCGCAGCCACCTAGGTCGCGCTGCTCCACCTTATGTGACTTACAGACCTAGACGGAGGGAGTACTACTAGTAGGAGTACCAGGGGCTAGTTCTTTTAGGCTTCTAGATTAGTAATCCCATAACTACTAAGTACCTCCATCCTGGTTTATTGGTCCCCATTGTAATCTATGTCAAATTTTGATCATTAATTTAACTAATGAAATGTTAGTGCATACCACATGCACTAACATTTTATCAGTTAAATCTTTGGTCAAAATTTAGCACAAATTACAATGGTGAGGAATAAACCAGGACGGAGGTACTACTAGTAGTACTAGTTTAGAAGCCCAAATAAATGAGTGACGCGCCTTAATGTTACTCTCCACTGTGACTAGACTTCTGGGAAAAGTTGGGGAAGCCGCCAAAAGAACTAGCCCTAGGAGTAGTAGCTAGGGATACTAGGAGTAGTAGCTAGTGATCGAGTGTGCAAGATGAACCGGAGAAAGTAAATGCAGAGAGATGAAATGCAAAAAAGACGGAGGTATGTGATGGTTGCTTGTCCGTTTATTTTACCAGGCCACTTATTACTGGGAGTGGTTGGGTTTTGTACTACTAGCGGGGTGAGACTCCCGTGCAGCATCGTCCTCTACACTAGTACTACTACATCGGTCATGGTTTATCCCCCATTGAATTTGACTGAAGATTTAACTAACAAAATGTTAGTGCATGTCAACAAAAACAATATCGTTGGATTCGTATTTGAACATAGTTTTCAATGATATAATTTTAGGTGACATGCATCATCATTTATCGTACTATATATAATGTTACTTCAATTTTTGGTCGTACTTGTCGGGGGAAACTGTCCGCCACGAACACCTATGGGACCGGAGCCCCTTCGTCTGTGCGGTGCGAGGGCGAAGGGAGCACGAAGAGCAGATCGTAGCGAGCATGCGGGCAGTTTTACCCAGGTTCGGGCCGCGGTAGACGCGTAAAACCCTACTCCTGCTTGGTTGTGTATTGAGTTGGAGTGCTCGGGAGCTTGAAGAAGCAGCTACACCGAGCGTATGAGCGATCTAGGTTTCGAACCCCCTCCACGTTGTGCATGGGCCTCCTTTTATAGTGCAAGGGGTCACCGACAGGTGTCAACGTAGGAGAAAGGGGTAAAAACGTAAAAGAGGTGGTAGTTGTAAAAGTGCGGGAACAGTGGAGCTACAGTGCAAAACAGTGGTCTATACCTACTTTAACAGTGGGGGACAAGGGCATTTAATGCCCGTCGCCGTCGACCCCAAAAGCTCCCGCCCTTGCGTCTCCATCCGCCACGGCGATGGATCCACCACCGTGGAGTGCCACCGTGTCCCCCTAGGCTGCACAGCCATCCGCCACGCGTCCCTGGATAGGCCCCAGGGCGACGCGTGGGCCGATGAGCTGGAGCGCGGGCACACAACGCAGCCTTCCCGGCAAGCACCTTGCCGGGGCCTTGATCTTGCCGGGCCCGGGAGCTTGCCGCTCCCCGGGCCCTTGCCGGGTCTTCTATGAAGGAATCTTCTAGTCTCCCTAGCAAGCTCCTCTTGCCAGGGTCTTGTGCTAATGAGGTAATCTTGAGCCTGGTACGGCCTTCCCGGCAAGCTCCTCTTGCCGGGGTCTCGGTCTTCTTTCTTGTATACTTTGTTTTTGAATGGTTTGATAGGGAGCAGGAAGGTCTCCGGCGAGCACGCGGTAAACCCTGCCGCGGGAAGCTGCGACTGCCCGTGCACAAGTTGGGGTACTGAGGTACCCCTACCTTAGTACACCGACAGGAGCCCCCGGGCCTGGGCCACACACGGTGCCGAGCGCTGTTGGGTCAGGCCCAAAACAGTGCACGGGCACCCGCGGCCCGCGGCGCGCCGAATCCACTTCCGTATCCGCCGCATCCCCCTCCCAACGGCACGCGTCGATTGCGGCGCCGTGGGATGAGACGTGCCCACGATCTCTTAATGGAAAAGGCGAAACGCCCCCCACTTCCCCATAAAAGCAGAGGAAGCAGGAGCGATTCCCCTCCTTCGCTTTCATTGCATCTTCTTCTTCCTCCAGAGATCCCTCTTGCGCTCCGCCTCCACACCTCCGCCGCCGCCGTCTGCATCTTCGGCGTCGCTGAGCTCTTCGCCCCTCTTCTTCCGCCGCGTCCGCCATGGCCCCGAAGACCGACAAGGCGAAGGCGGAGAAGGCCAAGAGGGAGAAGTCGGAGCAAGCGGCGAAGCTCGCCGCGTATCGGAAGCGGAACCTCGTCTTCCCGCCGAAGCTCGGCGTGCGGGAGCTCTGGAACAAGTACTACTTGTTCTGGGCCAAGGAAACCAAGGCGCACCCCCGCACGCGAGCATATCCGGCCGCCGCCAAGGACAACTACCCCGGCGGGTACTACTTCTTCGCAGCCTTCTTTCACTGCGGTCTTTGCCCTCCTTTCTCTGATTTCTTCTGCGACATTATGAACACATACGGCCTCCATCTGCTTGACTTCACCCCCAACGCCATCCTCACCATGGCGGTTTTCGCACACATGTGCGAAAACTTCATAGGAGTACACCCAAACGTAGCGCTTTTTAGGCACTTCTTCACTCCTAGAGCCGAGGCCGAAGCCCCCCTCTCCGGAGGAATTTCTTGGGTTTTCCGTCTGAATAAAAAGGGAGCGTACTTGCCGGGGGAGCTCCGCGGCAAGTGGGAGGAATGGCGAGCGGAGTGGTGCTGGATCGTCGAAGACCAGCCGCAAGCTTTCACCGCGCCGCGCACAACGCCCATCGTGCGCGGCAGGGACTGGAGTGAGCTAGATTCGGACGACATCAAGCTCGACATCGCCCTCGTCCGGATTCTTCGTCTTCGGATGGCGAAACTGTCCGTTGCTGAGGTGGGCGCAGACTTCCTCCGCCGGCGCATCGCCCCTCTCCAAGACCGGAAGAGGCCGGCCTGGGAGTACGGCGGCCCGGCAGACATAATGAGGCTGCGCCCCGGGCTCAACTTCAACTTCACCACGCTGGAGCTGAAGGGGATGGTCCGGGAACTTTTCAAGTACGACCCGGCACACCCCGAGTGGTTCAGACCTCCCCGGGAAGTGGTGCCGCTCTGCAACAACATCGTCCGGGACCGTATCCTCGCCATGATGCCCGCGTGCGACTCGCACGGCGTGGACCGCACGTGGATCGCGCCCAAACCCATTGACGTCCTCAACTTCTACGACAACCTCGCGGAGGTGGCGAAGAACAAGAACGACCTCAAGGAGCACACGCGGGACACCACCGAGCAGGAGCTTGCTTACATAGCTTCTCGGGCTGAAGAGGCCGCCGCAGCTGCGGCGGCAGGAATTTTTGGATACACGCCTGAAGAGGCGGAGATTGCGGATGCGTCCACCCAAGCGGAGGAGGCGGAGATCCGCAGATTGCTGCAGCTCCCTCCCGACGCGCTCGCCGGGGTCCCCTCCCTGAGGCACTCCGGGATTCATGGAATCGCGGCCGAGGCCGCGGCAATGGAGGGTGCCGCCGGAGGGAACAGAGGCGCCGCGAGGGGCGGAGGCGCCAAGGGAAAAGGGGTCGCAGCGCAGGGCGCTGGGACCAGTGAGCCGGCCGGGGAAGAGGAGGAGGAGGAGGCCGAAGACTCCGGCGGATCTACGGAGCTCTACGCCGACGACCTCACCTCGTCGGAGAGCTCCCCGTCCCCGGCAAGCCCAAGGCAGTCCCCACCGAAGCGTCTCCGCAAGACGGCGACGGGGGAGAGGGCGCAGGCGCCCCGGCAACAGCCAGCTCGCCGGGCAGCTCCCCGGGGAAGCCAAGCCGCGCCGAGGCCGACCGGCGCACCAGCCACAGCAGAGGCAGCCCGCGCGCAAGGCACGACGGAGGCGCCTCGCAGGCCGGCGCCGAGCCGACAGGGATCTTCTCGGAGCGGAGCGACGGCTCCGCCCGCTCCTCGGGCGCCGGCTACCACTGGGGCTGGGTCTTCACAGCCCCCAGCCCCAGGGACCACCAAGCGCGCGAGGGAATCTTCATCTTCCGCTCCTCGCGCCGGCGCGCCGACGGTGGAGTACGACTTCTCCGCCTTGAGCGAGGACGACGAGGAGGACCAGGAGTAAGAGTCTAAAATCTTACACCTTCCCAAGTTTTGTCTTGATTTTTGTTGATGCTGACTCTGTTTGTTGCTTTGATTTCAGGACCTTGGTCGAGCGCGCGGCGAAGAAGGCCAAGGCGCCCGCGGTCGAGGCCGCGGAAGACTCAGCAGCCGCGGCAACCGGAGGCGCGCCGGAGCCGAGCCTGCCGGACCCAAGTGCTGCTCCGAGGAGCAGCCCCCAGCGCAGCCCCCAGCGTAAGTCTGGGGTCTATTCTTCCGCTTGTCGGGATGCGCCTAGGTATTTTGTCTTCTTTTAACATCTTAATATTTCTTGTCTTGACTTGTGCAGAGGTGGAGCCACAGCGGCAGGAGCGCCCGGAGACCGTCCTTGAAGAGCCGCAGGCCCCGCCGTCCCCGCCAAGGCCGAACTCTCCGGCAAGGGAGAGTGCTCCGCCAAGGGTGGGTACTCCGCCGCCAAGGCAGAGTACCCCGCCAAGGACGAGCAGCCCGGCGAGGGCGGCCACTCCGCCAAGGCAGAGCTCCCCGGCGAGGGCGGCCACTCCGCCAAGGCAGAGCTCCCCGGCGAGGGAGCCCGCCGCCGAGGACGTCCGCCAAGGTATGTCTTGTAGTCTGCCTTCTTGGCTTCGTCTCTTTTTGGATATTTGCTTGAAACTTGAACTTCTTTTTCTTCTTCTTTTTAGATCCTCCTCCTCCCGAGCCGATGGAAACTGAGGTCATCAACATCGAGGACGAGGAGGGCGCGCGGGGCGGCGGCGGCGACGTCCCTGTCGTCGAGGAGATGGCTGAGGCCGCCGAGCCGGCCGCGCAGGAGACCGCTCCGGCTGCGGACGCAGCGGCCGGGGAGGGGGACGGCGACCGCACCGCCGACCCGGAGGTGGCGGGAGCATCAGATGCTGCACCGGCCACCGACCCCTCCGCCAGCAAGGAGCAGGGCTACTACCTTGAGGCCCCCAACGGCGTCTTCATCCAGATGCCTTGGGGGTCTTCATCGCGAGCTCCCGCGGAGGGCGAGGCGTTTGACGGAGAAGTCCTCGCCTCCGCAGGTCTGAAGATTGTCGAGGCGCCCGGCGGGAGTGAAGGGCCCGAGGAGGAGAAGCTGCTCCACCAGCTCCTGGCCCTTTACCGGGCCAGGCAGGTGAAGCTCGCTTCCCGGGAAGCCCTTGCCGCTAAGGCCGCCGCGGAGATGGAGAAGCGCGCGGCGGAGCTCAGCGCCGCCAACCAGGCGGCCCTCCGCGAGGTGGCGGAGGAGCGTGAGCGGCTCGCCGGCGAGTACGAGGAGTGGGTGCTCGAGAAAGCTGAAGCTGAGGAACAGCAGCGGCTCGCCGGGGTGGAGTTGTCCCGGCGAGAGGGAGAGCTCGCGTAGCGGAAGGTTGAGCTCGACTCCCATGAGGAGGACCTTGCCGCTCGCGAAGCGGCCCTTGGCGGGGAATTGAAGGAGGCGAAAGCCGCCGCGGTTGCCGCGGAAGACGCCAAGAAGGAGCTCTCCGCCAAGGTTGTGCAGCTGGAGAAGGCGCTGAAGGTGAGCGCGGAGAAGGTTGCCGCGCTTGTCACGGAGCGCGAGAAGGACGCCCACACAAACTCTGAGCTTCAGGTGAGCCTTTCTAAAAGGGGCGACGAGTTGAAGGCCGCCAAGGACTCCATCGAGGACTTGGAGTTGAAGGTCACTACTCTGAAGGACTCGCTCGACGCTGCCCGGGCTCAGGAGACCAAGCTGAAGGAGGAACTCCGCAAGGAGCGGACCCTGGTGGACAGCGTCAACAAAGCATCCGAGCTCTTCCGCCAGACCATTGAGGTATGGACCGAAGACTTGGTTTCTTCTGCGTCCAACATCGACCAGGAGCTGCTGGCGCTGAAGGTCGAACATCTCATCTACTCGCCGGATCCGGATCTCCCGCACAGCGCCAAGCTCAGCCTCTTCTTCAGAGGGATCGCGCCGGCCCTCGCAGGTCTCCGGAACCAAATCCCTGCGCAGCTGGCCGAGGAGTCGCGCCTGATCTGCGCGGGAACTCTGGAGCGGGTGCTGACGAAGATCGTGTACCGCAACCCGGGGATCAATCTCACCAACGTTCTTCGCAGCTTGCCGGCCGACGCAAACACGGAGGCCCTGAAGGAGCAAGTCGCCCACATCATCGCCAAGGTGGCTAAGATCGGCAGGAAGGAGGGCGACCGCGTAGATTAGGGCTCCATTATCTTTATCTCTTTTTTTGCTGCTGCACATTATGTTATGAACTCGTTAGTCCATTGCGACAAGTTATCCTTTGTAAGATATTTATTTCATTTTGATCAAGCAGTGCAATGTTATTTTCCTTGTCTTAATCTTTGACTTTGTATGTTTCTCACCCTACGCTCCCGGGGAGCTTGCCGGCAAGGGACCTTTGCCGCGAGCGCTGAGTACTGGACTCTAAGCAACCTGCTGGCCAAGGTCTTACCGGCAAGCAACCTCGCCGCGGCTAGCCGCAACACACTTAGCTTGCTGAGCGTACTCGGAAACGAAACAAGGGCGCGACACTTGTCGCAGCTCACTTAAATCGTTGAGTGAACTCGAAAACAAGATAAGGGTGCGGCAAGCTACGGGTAGGTTCCTCCGCGCACAGGTTTTCCATACAAAGTGTGATTGTTCAAGGAAGGCAACTAAAATTTAAAATTTGAACTGGTCAAATTCTAACAACTTATCTTTCATGTTTTGCTTGCTTTCCGGTAAGGCTTCTCTTTCTTGAACAGCACTTGGTTCCTCCTCCACCTCCTTCCCCCCCGGCAAAGTTGTGCGCGAGGAACGTTCCTTCTGCTTAAGAGGAAAGAACAGGGAGAGGGAAACAAGTATATGGCCTTTCGGCGTGCTGATGCTTACCGGATACTCGAGTGTTGCAGCAAATGCCAAACAAAACATGCAAATAGCAAAGAAAAGCATGCAAGAGGCAATTGGCGCGAGAAACACAAAAACTTTACTGATGCACGGGGTCTGCGCCCGGCTTTGTACAAAGGGTTACATGCAACAGCGGCAAAGCTTGTACAAAAGGTGGTTGCCGGAGCGGATCACGGCAACCGCGCCTTATGGGTGAAACTTGCGAAGATGCTCTATGTTCCAGGAGTTGCTCACCGGTAAGCCTTCTTCGGTCTCGAGGCGGACAGCGCCGGGCCTCGTGACTTGTCTCACCCGATAAGGGCCTTCCCACTTCGGCGTCAACTTGTTGGAATTCTTGGCGGACTGAACACGCCGAAGAACAAGGTCGCCTTCCTCGAGACTCCTGGCCTTGACCTTGCGGCTATGATAGCGGCGCAAGGCTTGCTGGTATCGAGCAGCTCGTACAGCAGCCTGGAGACGTCCCTCCTCGAGGAGCAATGCGTCATCTTGCCGCAGTTGCTCTTGCTCGAGCTCATCATAAGCGAGCACTCGAGGAGACCCGTATACGAGTTCCGTGGGGAGAACTGCCTCTGCTCCATAGACTAGAGCAAAGGGTGTCTGTCCGGTGGCTCGACTTGGTGTCGTTCTGATTGACCAAAGAGCCGCCGGTAGCTCCTCTATCCAATTTCTTCCGCACTTGCGCAGCCTGTCAAAGGTCCTTGTCTTGAGTCCGCGCAGCACTTCAGCATTGGCCCTCTCCGCTTGACCGTTGCTCCTTGGGTGAGCAACAGAAGCGAAACAGACCTTGGCGCCAAGGTCTTGGACGTACTGCATGAAGGTGCGACTAGTAAATTGTGTACCGTTGTCGGTGATGATCCTATTAGGGATTCCGAAACGACAAACAATCGACCTGAAGAACCTGACCGCTGACTGTGCTGTCACCTTTCTCACCGGCTCCACTTCTGGCCACTTTGTGAACTTGTCGATTGCAACGTACAAGTACTCAAAGCCCCCGACAGCACGAGGGAAAGGGCCGAGGATATCGAGCCCCCAGACCGAGAATGGCCAGGACAAAGGGATTGTTTGGAGAGCTTGAGCTGGCTGATGAATTTGCTTTGCATGGAACTGGCACGCTTCACACTTGGTTACTAGTGCAGTTGCATCTTGGAGGGCTTCTTGCCAAAAGAACCCTTGCCGGAAAGCTTTCCCGGCAAGCGCCCTTGCGCCAATGTGGTGGCCGCATATGCCTCCGTGTATTTCCGCCAACAGCTTCTGTCCATCTTCCCTGGAGATGCATTTCAACCTGACACCATTGAGTCTTCTTCTGTACAGCTCGTTATCCACGAACTGGTACATACTTGACTGCCTGGTTATCTTCTCTATTTCTTCTGGGTCGTCGGGAAGTTCTCCAGTTTGCAGAAAACGGACTATCTGCTGTGCCCATGCCGGAGCCTGAGGCTCAACGGCAAGGACTAAAGGCTCGAGGGCCGCTGCGGGGACCTCAGCTTCTACGGCAAGGACCTCTGGTTCTGCCGGAGCTGGTGGTCCCCCGGCAAGCTCGCCGGGGCGAGGCTTGTCGGGAACGCTTGCTTCAACTGTACAGACCCGAGGATCTGCAGGAGCAAACTGTTCCTCAGCGTTGTGGTTGTTGATCTTGGGGACCTTGGCGGCGGTTTCAGGAAGATCCGCCGGCAAGTAGTCGCCGGAGACCAACTTTCTCTTCTTGGACTGCCCAATTGATGGTGTAACGGATGGCTGAGTCAGCTTGAGCAAAAAGGTCCCTGGTTCCACAGGTAGCTTCATCGCAGCACATTTTCAAAGGCCATCTGCAATTTCATTCTGAGCTCTCGGGATGTGCTCGATTTGCAAACCTTCAAAGTGCTCCTCCAGCTTCCTCACTTCATCTACATAGGCTTCCATCAAAGGGCTCTGATAGCTCTTGTTAACTTGTCGGACCACCAACTGAGAATCGCCCCGCACAATCAGCTTCCTGATCCCAAGTTCGGCCGCAATCCTGAGGCCGGCGAGCAAGCCTTCATATTCAGCAGTGTTGTTTGTCGCTTGCTCCCTGGGAAAGTGCATCTGGATAACATATTTGAGGTGCTCCCCGGTGGGCGCGATGAGAACCACGCCAGCACCGGCGCCTTGCAGCGAGAAGGCACCATCAAAATACATTACCCATTCACTTGTCGCTTCTTGTACGGGTGCACTTGTTTCTTGAACTTCCTCGTCGGGCGTTGGGGTCCACTCAGCTATGAATTCTGCCAAAGCTCGGCTCTGTATGGTTGAAGTACTTTCAAATTTGAGTCCAAAGCTTGACAGCTCCAGTGCCCACTCAACGATCCTGCCTGTTGCCTCTGGATTGTGCAGTATCCTCTTCAGCGGAAAGCGAGTGACCACTGTTATCTCATGGGCTTGGAAGTAATGGCGCAGCTTTCTCGAGGCCATGAGGAGGCCGAAAAGCAATTTTTGCACACCAGAGTACCTTGATCTAGCCCCCTGGAGAAGGGAACTTACAAAATACACTGGGCGCTGCACCATCTTCTTCCGCACCTCATCCTGTTCCTGCGTAGAGTTGTCCTTGTCGGGGCCAGAGCTTGTCGGAGCAGCCCCCTGCTTGTCGCTGGATTCGCTTGCCGGTGGTGGTGACTCCTCGTCGGACTCCCTCTCCGCTACCAACGCAGCACTAACCACCTGGTTGGTTGCCGCTAGGTATAGCAACAACTTTTCCTGCGGTCTAGGTGCGACAAGTATAGGAGTGGAGGACAGGTACCGTTTCAAATCCTGCAGCGCCGCCTCCGCTTCCGGAGTCCACTTCATGGGACCTGCCTTCTTCAAGATTTTGAAGAAAGGTAGGGCGCGTTCTGCAGACTTTGAAATGAACCTACTGAGGGCAGCCACACAACCTGCAAGCCTCCTGACATCCTTGACGCGCTTTGGGGCCTCTATCTGCTCAATGGCTTTAATCTTGTCGGGGTTGGCTTCAATCCCCCTCTGCGATACAAAGAACCCGAGAAGCTTGCCGGAAGGGACCCCAAAGACGCACTTCTCGGGGTTCAACTTGAGCTGAATTCTGTGCAGGTTTTGAAACGTCTCTTCTAAATCTTGGATCAGGGTTTCCTTGCTCTTGCTCTTCACCACGATGTCATCCATGTAGGCTTCTACATTCCTGTGGATCTGTGGCTCAAAAGCAGTGTATACCACCCTTGCAAAGGTTGAGCCTGCATTCTTCAACCCAAATGGCATGCGAATGAAGCAATAAGTGCCACATGGGGTGATAAATGCAGTCTTCTCTTCATCCTCTTTGGCCATGAAAATCTGATGGTAGCCTGAATATGCATCAAGAAAGCAGAGTAGCTCACATCCGGCAGTGGAGTCAACAATCTGGTCGATGCGCGGCAAAGGAAATGGATCTTTGGGACATGCTTTATTCACATCGGTGAAGTCTATACATAGTCTCCACTTCCCATTGGCCTTGCGCACGACGACTGGGTTTGCCAACCACGTCGGATGGATCACACCTCTAACTAGGCCTGCTGCCTCTAGCTTCTTGATTTCTTCGTTGATGAATTCTTGGCGCTCCACGGCTTGCTTTCTCACTTTCTGCTTGATGGGCCGCGCATGAGGACAGACAGCAAGCTTGTGCTCAATTACCTTCCTGGGAACACCGGGGATGTCAGATGGTTGCCATGCAAACACATCGACATTCGCCCGCAGGAAGGCAACGAGCGCGCTTTCCTATTTGCTGTCAAGGGTGGCACTGATGGTGAAGGTACCACCAGTGCCGTCCTCCTTGGCGGACACCTTCTTGGTTGCCGGAGGAGCGGCCATCCCTTTCTTACTCTTGCCGGTGGAGCTCGATGGAACGTCCTCGACGGCAGCGCAGCACTCCGAAGAGGTGCGGTTGCCGGAGTGGGTCCCAGAGCACTTGCCGGACTTGGTCTTCGTCTTCTTCCCCCCGGGAGCTTCAGCAGCAAGAGTATCCTTCTCGGCTGCAGCTGCTGCTTCCCGGTAGATCTTGTCGGCGCAGATAAGCGCGTCCTTCTTGTCGCCGTGGACAGTGATGACGCTTATCGGCCCCGGCATCTTGAGTACGTTGTAAGCATAATGGGAAGCTGCCATGAACTTGGCGAGGGCGGGACGGCCGAGTATTCCATTGTAGGGCAATGGAATATCGGCGACGTCGAAAGTGATGCGCTCAGTTCTGAAGTTGAGCTCCCCGCCAAAGGTCACCGGCAGAGTGATCTTTCCCTTGGGCTTGCTCCTTCCCGGGTTGATTCCTTGGAATGAACCGGTCTCTTCGAGCTCGCCATCTGGAATTTGGAGTTTCTTGATCACAGCAGAGGAGATCAAGTTCAGCCCGGCCCCGCCGTCAACCAACATCTTGGTGACCTTGAGGTTGCGGATGGTGGGTGAGACCAGCATCGGCAAGCACCCGACCGCAGTGGTGCGGTCAGGGTGATCCTCAAGATCAAAAATGATGGGCGTGCTGGACCATTTGAGGAGCCTGCGCGACTCCACGGGCGGCTCTGCCGCATTCACCTCACGCACCCACTGCTTGAGTTGGCGGTGGGAGGTGTGCAGAGAGGCGCCACCGTCGACGCACAGGACCTCCGTGGCCTTCTGGAACTCCTGCTCGCTGTTATCTTCGTCCTCCATGTCTTCATCGTCGTCTTCTTCGTCCTTGTCGCGGCCCCGGGGAGGTCGATCTCCTTGCCGCTGCTTGGCCTTGCCGCGGCGTCCTCCCCGGCCGTTGAACGGCCGCTTCTTGCTTGTCTCTTCCCCGCCACCTTGGGCCTTCTCCTTGTCGCGCCTCTCGTACTCAGCTTTCTGCTGCTCGACGAGGTACTCGACGCGCTTGCAGTTGGAGAGATCGTGACCCTTGGTGCGGTGGATTTTACAGTATTGCTTGTCGGAGCTTCCCGGCTTGTCGGCCGCCGCTGCTGGGGCAGGCTCCTTACCGGAGCCGCCAGCCTGTGCTTGCTTGGCGGGGGCCTCCTTGCCGGTCTTCTCGACGGCAAGCACCTCCTTCTTGCCCTTCCTTCTGTTGTTCCGCCGCCGGCTCTTCTTTGCCGGGGCGGCGTCGTCGCTGTCGCTTCCTCCTGCGCCAGCATCCTCCCCGGGGAGTCTCCTCCCCTCTTCTGCGCGTGCGCACTTGTCAGCCAGAGCATAGAGCTCGCTGACATCCCGAATCTTCGTCATCGCCATCTCTTCACGCATGCGGCGGTTACGCACGTTCTGATGGAACGCGCTGATAACCGCGGCAGGGTGGACATCAGGGATGTTGTGCTGCACACGGCTGAAGCGTTGGATATACTTGCGCAGGGTCTCGCCTTCCTTCTGGGCCAAGATGTGGAGATCGCTCTCCTGGCCGTGGGGTTTGTGGCCGCCGGTGAAGGCGCCAACAAACTGGTGGCAAAGGTCGGCCCAAGAAGAGATGGAACCTTCCGGCAAGTGCATGAGCCACGAACGGACGTTCGGCTTTAGCACGAGCGGGAAGTAATTAGCCAAGATCTTCTCGTCGCGCCCCCCGGCAGCTTGCACTGCGATGGTATAGACGCTGAGGAATTCCGAGGGGTGCGTCTTGCCGTCGTACTTCTCCGGTATGTCGGGCTTAAAATTCTTCATGCTGGGCCACTGGACGCGCCGCAGCTCGCGGGTGAACGCAGGGCAGCCTGCCGCGTACGGCAAGTCGCTTGGCTCACCGGGCGCGTGCGCGTCGACAGTGTTCCCAGCTCTCTTGTCTGATTGTCGCCGAGCTTCTCGGCGGCGCTCGATTGTGGTCCGAGCATCTTCTTCTCGCCGGTCGTCGAGGACCTGGCGCTGGTCCCGACGGGCCCGCGGGTCCGACGAGGCTGTGGAGCCGTCATCGGCGTTGTTCCGGCGGGGTGGCGTCTTCTGCTTTCGCTGCGGGGAGTGCGCGCTTGTCGCACCCCCGGTGGTCTTGTCGCCGTCGGCCTTCGTCTTCTCAGCTTGCCGCGGCCGTGAGGTCGACGGCTGCTGTGGAGAATCATTGTTGGCGAAGTCTATCAGGCTCCGGATGGTGGCCCTCCATTCTTCGGCCTTGTCGGCCGCTGGAGGGAAGTCGAGGAGCAGTTGCGCCCTTGCGAGCGCTTCTGCTGGAGTGGAAGGGAACGCGGGCGAGCGGTGCGAAGAGCGGGATACGCTCGGACTTCTAACGACGTTAGAAGGAGCGGGGTCCCGCGCCGGCGCCTTCGCTTTGCTTGTGCCCGGACGGGGGTCCGGGGCGTCCCGCGAGCCTCTGGGTTGGCCTTGGTCCAACAAGCGGATACCACCTCCTGTGGTATGGCGCTGTTGGGTCGTCGTGTGCTGAGAGGGACGCGGTGCGTCCACGGAGACCGAGGTTCGGTCGTCCGTCCTATTCTTGGATCTGGTGGCGCCGTGAGTGTCCTCGCCGGCAACCACCCTTCCGACGGCGTCTCCCCCGCCCACCGTTGGCTCTGGTGGCGGCGGGTGAGACGCAGACGGGCCTCCGACCTCCGAAGCCTTCTTCTTCGGGGCCATGGAGCTGTTGCTGATGAAGTTGACGAATTCGGAGAGGTTGATGAAGAATGCGCCCGCGCGAACGCCGGATCAGGTTCGCACAACCTCGACGCCCCCTACCTGGCGCGCCAAAGATGTCGGGGGAAACTGTCCGCCACGAACACCTATGGGACCGGAGCCCCTTCGTCTGTGCGGTGCGAGGGCGGAGGGAGCACGAAGAGCAGATCGTAGCGAGCACGCGGGCAGTTTTACCTAGGTTCGGGCCGCGGTAGACACGTAAAACCCTACTCCTGCTTGGTTGTGTATTGAGTTGGAGTGCTCGGGAGCTTGAAGAAGCAGCTACACCGAGCGTATGAGCGATCTAGGTTTCGAACCCCCTCCACGTTGTGCATGGGCCTCCTTTTATAGTGCAAGGGGTCACCGACAGGTGTCAACGTAGGAGAAAGGGGTAAAAACGTAAAAGAGGTGGTAGTTGTAACAGTGCGGGAACAGTGGAGCTACAGTGCAAAACAGTGGTCTATACCTACTTTAACAGTGGGGGACAAGGGCATTTAATGCCCGTCGCCGTCGACCCCAAAAGCTCCCGCCCTTGCGTCTCCGTCCGCCACGGCGATGGATCCACCACCGTGGAGTGCCACCGTGTCCCCCTAGGCTGCACAGCCATCCGCCACGCGTCCCTGGATAGGCCCCAGGGCGACGTGTGGGCCGATGAGCTGGAGCGCGGGCACACAACGCAGCCTTCCCGGCAAGCACCTTGCCGGGGCCTTGATCTTGCCGGGCCCGGGAGCTTGCCGCTCCCCGGGCCCTTGCCGGGTCTTCTATGAAGGAATCTTCTAGTCTCCCTGGCAAGCTCCTCTTGCCAGGGTCTTGTGCTAATGAGGTAATCTTGAGCCTGGTACGGCCTTCCCGGCAAGCTCCTCTTGCCGGGGTCTCGGTCTTCTTTCTTGTATACTTTGTTTTTGAATGGTTTGATAGGGAGCAGGAAGGTCTCCGGCGAGCACGCGGTAAACCCTGCCGCGGGAAGCTGCGACTGCCCGTGCACAAGTTGGGGTACTGAGGTACCCCTACCTTAGTACACCGACAGTACTAATCTATAGTAAGGTGCCCGTGTATTGCACGGAATAGTGAAATGCATTGATCGGGGAGTTCTTTATTTTGACAAAGGATGTGGGGGTCATCTCATGTGTAACGGGTATCGATAGGTTTGTTCGGATATTATTTAATCTCTAGAGCTCATAAAAATCTGGGTGAAATAGATAAAAAAGTATCTTTTGCAAACAAAAGCGTTCAACTGTTCAACATGCATGCAAAACTTGTGAAGAAATAACTCTTATTGTGCTTTCTAGGAAATGATCTTCAAGAATTAGTTTTTGAGTATCTATTGTTATACATGTTGGCTACAGATGACATGGCACTTTCTTATAGTCAACATTTGGCTATACTATTTAAGTATTAACCATGCCCTTATACACCTAGACGGAGGGATTAAATCAGGATGACTTGAAGGGGGCAGAGGATATGTAAGAAATGGTTGATCATAAGTCTTTCACCAGTATTGTAGTAAAAATTCATACATGGAAGATTCTAGACTAAACCATAAATGGATACACTTTATTTCATGCGCGATACTCCAATAGAGCAAGATCTTGCATGGAAGTCTCCACATGCTTAGACAGTGGATTACATTGAGCGAAGACTAATGATAAACATTTAACTTGATAATGCAGATGTCCAGGTGAACCTCCTTGGAGTCCCTATGCACATTGGTGGGGGTCAAATAATACCGTGCGTCTTCCATGTCCACATCGGCGGGAAGGTCCCAGCTCGGCAGAGTCCAAGTCAGCTTGACGTAGCCAGTGTCGCCGCCCACATACCTTCGAGGGGTAATAATAGTGAGCACGCACCCATACATCGGCCTCGTGTCAGTGTCAGCGTCAGCGACGTCGCCCCTGACGCACACTACAGAGATGTGGCGGCAGCCTATGCAGTCCTCGCCCGTGCTCACGATCAAGAGGAAGACACTGCCGTCCTCCTCCGAGACTAGCAGGAGGCGCTGATCCTCCAGCGACTCCAACACGGTGAACAGGTAGCACGTCTCTTACTTGATGTTCTTCACTAAGGGCTAGTAGTGATCTGCGAATTATAAAGACTTCAGGCTAATTGCGTTCTTCAACCGCGGTCTCGCCTATCTGACAGGTCACTACGGTAAGTGGATAAATCTGCACGTCCGTCGTAGGATCATACATCCTCCATGGTTCTCTGATGCCATTGAACACAAGGGCTTCATTTACGTTGTCGACTCCTTCTATGGTTGGACGTATTGCTACCCTACTCCAGTCATCGCTACAAACGGCTGTTACAGCAGTATGTTACTTTCCTATGATATCATGATGGCTTGCTTACATTACTGTCAACATTTACTGAAAAATATTCATGCTCATAACATGATGTTCTTAAGATTGACTACATCAAGAGCCCTTTTTTATTTGACTCCAACTTTTTTAGGGTTATTTGACTCCAACTTGATATGATGTTGTAGGCCGCCTGGTGTCCCTACCCTTCCTAATCCCAGACCCGTTCAAAGAAAAGCGGCATGGCAGTTGCAGGTGGTTCCTGGCTCGATCAGATGACGTGAACGATTGATGATCGTTCGCACGTATCGGACATGTTGTTTCACGGAATACAATCACAGTCACTGCAAGGTCTTTGAGCAGGATCCCAGCTTCTCTGGGCCTTCGGGAATTTTTGACTAGAGGTTGGTAAGTAGCCTTGGTACACGCTCTCTGTTTGTCAGACTGAATTATCCGATTAACCAGGAGATAACCGACGGCAAGGATCAAGATGGTAGCGTGGTTTCGTTCATCAGGCAAAACTATGTGTACACAGCGCACCATGCGTCTCTGCATGCACCATACCCTGATATGTGCCGCCATGCTCTGCAGCCCAAAGTAGGAGAGAGGGTCGCAAGTATCAGACTTCGACCTGCTGGCTGGAGTTTCCCCCGTCAGGCACCCATCTGGTTCAAGCCGTCAGCCAATCTCAACAGCTTAATAAATAGTAACGTCTAACTGATCCAGTTAGTTAGATGCGTGATACGTCTCTAACGTATCTACTTTTCCAAACACGTTTGCCCTTGTTTTGGACTCAAACTTGCATGATTTGAATGGAACTAACCCGGACTGACGCTGTTTTCAACAGAACTACCATTGTGTTGTTTTTGTGCAGAAATAAAAATTTCTCGGAATCGCCTGAAAATCAACGGAGATTTATTTTGGAATATATAAAAAATACTTGCAAGAAGACCCACACCTAGGGGCCCACGGGCTGTCCTCGAGGGTGGGGGGCGTGCCCCCCTTCTCAGGGCGCACCCCCCTACCTCGAGGGCACCCCGATGCCCTACCGACATATCCCCAGGTCCTATATATTCCGTTTTGTGGAGAGAAAAAATCAAGGAAAAAGAATTACCGCGTTTTACGAGACGGAGCTGCCGCCAAGCCCTAATCTCTCTCGGGAGGGCTGATCTGGAGTCCGTTCGGGGCTCCGGAGAGTGGAGATCATCGCCATCGTCATCATCAACCTTCCTCCATCACCAATTCCATGATGCTCACCGCCGTGTGTGAGTAATTCCATCGTAGGCTTGCTGGACGGTGATGGGTTGGATGGGATCTATCATGTAATCGAGTTAGTTTTGATAGGGTTTGATCCCTAGTCTCCACTATGTTCTCAGATTGATGTTGCTATGACTTTGCTATGCTTAATGCTTGTCACTATGGCCCGAGTGCCATGATTTCAGATCTGAACCTATTATGTTTTCATGAATATATGTGTGTTCTTGATCCTATCTTGCAAGTCTATAGTAACCTACTATGTGTTATGATCCGGCAACCCCGAAGTGACAATAATCGGGACCACTCCCGGTGATGACCATAGTTTGAGGAGTTCATGTATTCACTATGTGTTAATGCTTTGGTCCGGTACTCTATTAAAAGGAGGCCTTAATATCCCTTAGTTTCCAATAGGACCCCGCTGCCACGGGAGGGTAGGACAAAAGATGTCATGCAAGTTCTTTTCCATAAGCACGTATGACTATATTCGGAATACATGCCTACATTGCATTGATGAACTGGAGCTAGTTCTGTGTCACCCTAGGTTATAACTTCTACATGATGAATTGCATCCGACGTAATTTCCCATCACTGATCCAATGCCTACGAGCTTTACCTATATTGCTAGTCGCTTATTTACTTTTCCGTTGCTATTATCACAAAAAATACAAAAACATTATCTTTACTTTTATTGCTGCTACCGCCACTATCATATTACTATGCTACTAAACTATCTTGCTGCAGATACTAAGTTTCCAGGTGTGGCTGAATTAACAACTCAGTTGCTAATACTTAAGAGTATTCTTTGGCTCCCCTTGTGTCGAATCAACAAATTTGGGTTTAATACTTTACCCTCGAAAACTGTTGCGATCCCCTACACTTGTGGGTTATCAAGAATATTTTCTGGCGCCGTTGCCGTGGAGCATAGCTCTATTCCTTAAGTCACTTGGGATTTATATCAGCTTATCACTATGAATAATTTGAAGGACTCAAAAACCAAGATCTTACCCTCAACTACGAGGGGAGGTAAGGAACTGCCATCTAGCTCTGCAATAGATTCTCCTTCTGTTATGAGTAAACTTGCGACACCTACTCCTACTATTGAATCTGATATGTCATATGTTCTTGATGATGCTACTTCTGCTATGTATGATGAAACTACCTCTATGCCTGATACTGTGCCACTAGGTGAATTTCTAGATGAACAAATTGCTAAGGTTAGGGAGAGTGCAAATGTTGATGATATTTATGAAAGTGATGATGAAACTACTCCCAATAGATAGGAATTGCCTGTTGTGCCTGAGGGTTATGTTATGGATGAAGAAACTGGTAGAGACTTTCTTGCTTGCAATGATAGATACGATCTTAAGAAGTTATTAGCTAAGCTGAAAGAAAAGTCCTTGAATGCTAGAATGAAACATGACCCTACTTTTGCTACTTCGCCTATCTGTGTCACTGATAAGGATTATGAATTCTCTGTTGATCCTGAGTTAATTATTTTGGTTGAATCTGATCTTTTCCATGGCTATGAGTCTGAAACTGTTGTGGCACATCTTACCAAGTTGAATGATATAGCCACCCTGTTTACCAATGATGAAAAGATTCGCTACTACTATATCCTTAAGTTGTTTCCGTTCTCCTTAAAGGGCGATGCTAAGACTTCGTTTAATTCTCTTGATCCTGGTTGTGTGCGTAGTCCCCAGGATATGATGTATTACTTTTCTGCTAAATATTTTCCCGCTCATAAGAAACAAGCTGCCTTACGGGAAATATATAACTTTGCTCAAAATAAAGAAGAGAGTCTCCCACAAGCTTGGGGGAGGCTTCTCCAGTTACTTAATGCTTTACCTGATCATCCTCTTGAGACGCATGATATACTTGATGTCTTTTATAATGGACTAACTGATGCTTCCAGATACCACCTGGATAGTTGTGCTGGTTGTGTTTTCAGGGAAAGAACAGTTGAACAAGCTGAATTACTATTGAATAGTATGCTGGCCAATGAAAATAATTGGACACTTCCTGAACCATCCCCTAAGCTAACTCCGAAGAAAAGAGGTGTTCTATTTCTCAGTCCTGAAGATATGCAAGAGGCAAAGAAATCCATGAAAGAAAAAGGTATAAAGCTGAAGATGTTAAGAATTTACCGCCTATTGAAGAAATACATGGTCTTAATAAAGGTAAATTCTCTTTATAGATTTGATGAAGGTGATATTCCTCGTTATAAGTCTGCTGGCCAATGCTTAGATGAGTTTGACAATTTCATTGTGAAACAAGAAAACTTCAATGCTTATGTTGGTAGACAATTACAACACAATGCTCATATGATTGAACGCTTGAGTGATTATCTGTCTAGTGCTAAAGATGAACTGAAACTCATTAGTATACATGCTTCTATGGTCACCACTCAAGTAGAACAAGTACTTAAGGCTCAGAATGATTTGCTCAATGAATTAAATAGTAAGAATAATGACTATGCTGTTAGAATTGCAACTAGAGGTGGTAAAATGACTCAGGAACCTCTGTATCCTGAAGGCCACCCTAGGAGAATTGAGCAAGATTCTCATAGAGATAATTTAGATGCACCTAGTTCTTCTAATAAGAAGAAAAAGAAAAACGATAAGACTTTGCATGCTTCTAGTGAACCTGTAGCTCACCCACCTAAGAATCCCAATGATATATATGTTTCTGATGCTGAGACTCAATCTAGTAATGAACATGAACCTAGTGATAATATTAATAATGATGTTCATGATGATGCTCAACCTAGCAATGATAATGATGTAGAGATTGAACCTGCTCTTGATCTTGATAACCCACAAACAAAGAATCAATGTTATGATAAGAGAGACTTTGTTGCTAGGAAGCATGGTAGGGAAAGAGAACCCTGGGTTCAGAAACCAATGCCTTTCCCTCCGAAACCATCCAAGAAAAAGGATGATGATGAGCGCTTTGCTGAAATGATTAGACCTATCTTTTTGCGTATGCGTTTGACTGATGTGCTTAAAGCAAATCCTTATGCCAAGTATATGAAATATATTATTACCAAAAAAATGAAAGATACCTGATGTAGAAATCTCCACCATGCTTGCCAATTATAGTTTTGAGGGTGGAATGCCTAAGAAATTATGGGATCCAAGAGTACCTACTATACCTTGCTCCATTAAGAGAAATTATGTTAAAACTGCTTTGTGTGATCTTGGAGCTGGTGTTAGTGTTATGCCTCTCTCTTTATATCGTAGACTTGACTTCAGTAAGTTGACACCGACTGAAATATCCTTCCAAATGGCCGATAAATCAACTGCTATACCTGTCGGCATTTGTGAGGATGTGGCTGTTGTAGTTGCAAATGTTACTATTCTAACAGACTTTGTTATACTTGATATTCCCGAGGATGATAGTATGTCTATTATTCTTGGAAGACCCTTTTTGAATACTGCAGGGGCTGTTATTGATTGCAACAAAGGCAATGTCACTTTTCATGTCAATGGCAATGAGCATACGGTACATTTTCCGAGGAAACAACCTCAGGTCTTCAGTATCAATTATATTGGAAAAACTTCAACTATTACTATTGGAGGTTTTGAGTTTCCTATTCCTACTATCAAGAAGGCATATGACATACTTATTGTTGGGGACATACATATCCCCATTGAGGTAACATAGTGTTAGTCGAAAATTCTCCGGTTTCATGTTACTCGGAAAGAGTTTATTAACAAGACCTGATCAACCTTTTTAATGGATTCCTTTTGATGAGCATGGGATAGGTGAATCTAGATAGCACAAACCTTCTGTACTCTCCTTTTACTTTCTGTTAATTAGGTTAAATAAAAGAAAAATAGCATTATCTGTCTGTTTCCGGACTTATCCGTGCAATAAAAAAATATCCCGAAAATAAAAGTTCTCCAAATGCCATGAAAATGAAATATGATTTTTTCTAGAATATTTAAGAAAATATGGCACTGAACGCACAGCGACGGGAGCAAGCACGTGGCCTCGAGGGCACAGGGTGCGCCCCCTGCCTCGAGGGCCCCACGTGGCCCCCCTCCACTTATCCTTTCACCCATACTCTTCTTCTTCCTCCCAAAAAATCTCCGACCAGCTCAAACCCGAGTTCTAGCTCGTTTTGCTGCCATTTTCGATCTTCTTGCTCAAAGCACCATTCACAAAACTGTTTGGGGAGATTGTTCCTTGGTATGTGACTCCTCCATTGGACCAATTAGTTTTTGTTCTAGTGCTTTATTTGTTGCAAAATTCTACTGCTGTGGTGACCTTGTTCTTGAGCTTGCATGTCAAATTTTCTTGGTCCCAAGTAGTTCTAATGCATGATATAGCTTCTAGGCACTTATAGGAGTTGTTACTAAAAATTTTAGAACTTTTCAGAAAAGGATAATATTAAAAAGAATATTGAGAGGCTCTTCCAGCAAGAGCTCAGAGGAGAAGAAGAATGAAGAAAATAAGAAGCCCAAGTATCATCTTCCTCGCATGGCGGAAGTTCGACCGTGCGAATGGCCTTGTAATAATTTCATGATGTCCGCCGGTATTTACGAAGACTTTTATTGGTTGGCGAATAATGCAGGCCTCACCGACTTCATCAACGACCAAAAAGAACAGTATCTCTTACTCACCAATATTTTTACGCAAAGCTTTCATTTTCATTCTAGGAAAACACCACCTACGATGGAGTTTCGCTTATATGATGTGGTTAAGGAGATATCACTGTTAGACTTTTGTGAAATATGCAAAGTACCCTTTGAAGGTAGACTTGATGAACCACGTCATGAAGACGGCAAATGGTTTATTGATATGATAGCCGTAGGTGAAACTAGACAAGTTTCAGGGGCAAGAATCACCAGTATACACTTCCCTGTTTTGCGCTACTTTGCTTTATTTGCTAGTAGATGTTTAATTGGTCGCGGGAACAGTGGGAATATCAGTGCCCCTGATATTATCATTTTACGCCATGCTTTGTTCACGGACACAACTTTTAGTCTGGGCGCCGTCGTTGCCAAATGATTGAGTCTGAACCGCTCCATGGGGCCCGTCTTTGGAGGCATCTTTGCTTCTCGCCTTGCTGAACATTTTAATATACCTATTAGGCATCATGAGAAGGGAGAAAAATTGCTTGCCCCTGTTTATCTAGACTACAGGAGCATGGTAGCTCATGACTTTATTGTTAAAGACAAAAATATGCAGCTACTTTATGAATTCAGGTTTGATGAAATATAATGTGAAATTGTTACCTTGCCTGCACCATCTCTTTTTGATCTGTCCAAAGGCAAGTACCTCATTACATCAGATGCCTTCTACCAGTACCAAGGCCAGGCACAAGCTTCAGAGCCTGAGCCAAAACCACCATTTGATCCTTCTCGTCAATCCGTTTATTGGTGGGATCTGGACGAGCTCGCCAACCAGTGGCATCCAGAGGACACATCTCAGTACATTGGAGGGAGTGACTTCGATCCGTGGCCATAGACCAACTTAGGCCAAAAGCCTAAGCTTGGGGAGTACGTGTTTCTCACCGACTTACTTTCATGCTCACACTTATTCTAGTTGTCGGTGCTCACGCTCTTTCACTGTACCATCCATGCTTAGTTTCAGTTTCTTTTTCTTAGTCTTTTTCTTGTGTGCTAGAAAAACCCAGAAAAACAAAAAAATATTAGTTGTAGCTTCTAACTAGTTTACTTTATTTGCTTGTAGTAGTAACTAAAAATGAAAACCCAAAAAGATTGCTCGTTCTTCTTTTTGCTCGTTGGGAGCTTTCCCGTGTAAATAGTTTCTTTTTCTTTAGGGGTTAAGAATAGAAGACCATGATTGAAAATGCTTAGTGGCTCTCATATGCTTTGTTGTTGATTTAACCTTGAGCCACATTACCTTGTCTTCTCTCTTGTATTAAAATGCCTGCAGATTCCAGCTTAGTCGTATGCACGTGCACTATTATTATTATCCACACCGTTCGGTCGTGCGAGTGAAAGGCAATAAGGATGATATATGATGAACTAATTGAGATGAGAAAAGTTGGTATGAACTCTACCTCTCTTGTTTTTGTAAATATGATTGCTCGTCGTTATTGATTCAGCTTGTTATGAATGAAACATGTTTGCAATGACAATTAGAGATCATAGTTGCTTATGCCATGCATAATTAGCTGAGAGTTTATAATGGTCTATCTTGCGTGCCAACATGATATTAAAATGGTTGTGATGTGGTATTGGGTGGTATCCTCCTCTCAACAATTTAAGTGATTCGACTTGGCACATGTTTACGCATGTAGTTGAAACAAATCAACATAGCCTTTACGATATTTATGTTCATGGTGATTTATATCCTACTCATGCTTGCATTCATTGCTGATTAATTTTAATGCATGTTCATGACCGTTGTTGCTCTCTAGCTGGTCACTTCCTAGTCTTATTCTAGCCTTCACCTGTACTAAGCGGGAATACTGCTTGTGCATCCACTTCCATAAACCCCAAAGTTATTCCACATGAGTCCACCATACCTTCCTATATGCGGTATTTACGTGCCGTTCCAAGTAAATTTGTATGTGCCAAACTCTAAACCTTCAAATGAAATTTTGTTTTGTATGCTCGAACAGCTCATGTATCAAATAGGATTGTCTATATCTTCCATGCTAGGTGGGTTATTCTCACAATGAGTGTACTCTGCTCATCATTCACGAGAAAATGGCTGGTAACTGGGATGCCCAGTCCCATGCTCAAAATCATAACAATTAAAAAAACTCCCCCAGGGCTGTTGCTTGTTTGGACGGTAACCCTTGGATTCGGCTGGCCGTGGAGTGTGCTTGTTGGTGGTTGGGGGAGTATAAACTTTACCATTCTGTTTGGGAACCGCCTATAATGTGCGTAGCATGGGAGATATCGAGATTCTTGGTTGTTATGTTGATAATGAAAGTATACCGCTCAAAATGTTATTCAATCTCTATTTAAAAATCGAGCTCTTGCACCTCTACAAATCCCTGCTTCCCTCTGTGAAGGGCCTATCTATTTACTTTTATGCAGAGTCATCATCCTCTTATCAAAAAGCACCAGTAGGAGAGCACCTCTGTCGTTGCATGTATTACTATTAATTTGCATTGAGTATGATCATGACTGGATCTCTTTTACCATGAATTACAATGTCTAGTCAGTCCTTGATCTTTAAAGGTGCTCTACATTTATGTTTTGCGGTCTCAGAAAGGGCTAGCGAGATACCATCCTGATATTTCATATCATGATTGTTTTGAGAAGTGTTGTCATCCGAGGTTTATTATTATTGCTCGCTAGTTGATTATGCCATTGATGTGAGTAGTCGTGAGACCTGAAAGTTATTGTGAATATGGTTAGTTCATGATCTTGTTGAAAACCTGAATGCTAGCTTACATATTTACAACAACAAGAGCAAACAGAGTTTGTCAAAGTTTTTCTTTATCACTTTCAGTTTATCAACTGAATTGCTTGAGGACAAGCAAAGGTTTAAGCTTGGGGGAGTTGATACGTCTCTAACGTATCTACTTTTCCAAACACTTTTGCCCTTGTTTTGGACTCTAACTTGCATGATTTGAATGGAACTAACCCAGACTGACGCTGTTTTCAGCAGAACTGCCATGGTGTTGTTTTTGTGCAGAAATAAAAAGTTCTCGGAATCGCGTGAAAATCAGCGGAGATTTATTTCAGACTATATAAAAAAATACCTGCAAGAAGATCCACACCTGGGGGCCCACGGTCTATCCTCGAGGGTGGGGGGCACGCCCCCCTTCCGAGGGCGCGCCCCCTGCCTCGAGGGCACCCCGATGCCCCACCGATGTATCCCTAGGTCCTATATATTCCGCTTCGTGGAGAAGAAAAATCAAGGAAAGAGAGTTATCGCGTTTTACGAGACGGAGCCGCCGCCAAGCCCTAATTCTGTCGGGAGGGCTGATCTGGAGTCCGTTCGGGGCTCCGGAGAGTGGAGATCGTCGCCATCGTAATCATCAACCTTCCTCCATCACCAATTCCATGATGCTCACCGCTGTGTGTGAGTAATTCCATCCTAGGCTTGCTGGACGGTGATGGGTTGGATGGGGTCTATCATGTAATCGAGTTAGTTTTTTTTGGGTTTGATCCCTTGTATCCACTATGTTCTGAGATTGATGTTGCTACGACTTTGCTATGCTAAATACTTGTCACTAGGGCCCGAGTGCCCTGATTTCAGATCTAAACCTATTGTGTTTTCATGAATATATGTGTGTTCTTGATCCTATCTTGCAAGTCTATAGTCACCTACTATGTGTTATGATCTGGCAACCCCGAAGTGACAATAATCGGGAGCACTCCCGGTGATGACCATAGTTTGAGGAGTTCATGTATTCACTATGTGTTAATGCTTTGGTCTGGTACTCTATTAAAAGGAGGCCTTGATATCCCTTAGTTTCCAATAGGACCCCGCTGCCACGGGAGGGTAGGACAAAAGATGTCATGCAAGTTCTTTTCCATAAGCACGTATGGCTATATTCGGAATACATGCCTACATTGCATTGATGAACTGGAGCTAGTTCTGTGTCACCCTAGGTTATAACTTCTACATGGTGAATTGCATCCGATGTAATTTCCCATCACCGATCCAATGCCTACGAGCTTTACCTATATTGCTAGTCGCTTATTTACTTTTCCGTTGCTGTTATCACAAAAACTACAAAAACATTATCTTTACTTTTATTGCTGCTACCGCCACTATCATATTACTGTGCTAATAAACTATCTTGCTGCAGATACTAAGTTTCCAGGTGTGTTGAATTGACAACTCAGTTGCTAATACTTAAGAGTATTCTTTGGCTCCCCTTGTGTCGAATCAACAAATTTGGCTTTAATACTTTACCCTCGAAAACTGTTGCGATCCCCTACACTTGTGGGTTATCAATGCGTACACTTGTGTAGTAGGATCTACATTTAGTTTGATGCATACACTTGTTCTTTTTTGGTAGCCCTTTTGTAATGATGGCTGATGTTTGGTTTGGAAGAGAGAGCTGCGTCTTCACTCTTCTGGCTTGCTTACTGCTTTTGTTGCACCCCCAGCCCTTGTTGCTGCTGCTGCTGCTGTTTTCAATGTACAATCAGTAGTATATTTCGTCTATTGGTTGAATAAATGTGTTGTTAGAATGACAAACACAATGTTTTGGAAGTCGTTGCACGGTTCGATCCTTTAGTGCCCCGTACCGTATGTAGCGCATATTATTTTTCGTATGGAACACATTTTCCACTTGTTGATAACATGCAGCCCACTGATGAAGGCCCAATAGAGAAGCCCATAATTAACTAGAAGGGAGGCTCTCACATGAATCTAGCCCAGGTACATGCTCATGGTTCCCTAAACATAAATAAGTAATTCGGAGGAGCAAGCTATAAACTGGGTTGTGCGGTCTTTGTGGCCCGTCTAACAACATGACCAGCCCAGCAGTCTTTTCTTTGGGAAAATAGGTAGCCATGTATTTCTTTTTGAAGAATACCCAAGCAAGGCCTATTTGTTTTCTCCGACTTACTGGGCTGCAAATCTTTCAAGACGAGGAGGGACGCATTCCGGCCTGGCCAAAGAGTATGGTTAGTGTTTGTTTAAATTAATATCAAAAGGGGTTGAAATTTCCAAAAAAATATATAGCAAATGGGATATTAGTTTCTTTTTTTGTTTTTGTTCTTCACTCATATCTTATACGCATTTCATTGGATTTAACATGACATAGTACTAATTTATTTTTAATTCATTTTAGTGTGGCTACTAATTTTTGGATTAAGAATATTTGTTCCCCAGCAAAAATTTGCGAATTTTCAAAATTTCCCACATACTGTCGGGGAAACTGATCGCCCACGAACACCTATGGGACCGGAGCCCCTTTTCGGTACGGCAGGGGGCGGAGGATGCACAAATAGCGGATCGAGGCGAGCACGCGAGCAGTTTACCCGGGTTCGGGCCGCACGGATGCGTAAAACCCTACTCCTGCTTTGGTTTGTTATTGAGTTCTTGCTCGGGAGCGAGGAGAGCTGCAGTATGCTCTAACCGCTGGCGAGACCGAGCGTGAGAGTGATCGATGTCCCGAACCCCATCTACGTTGCGCATGGGCCTCCTTTTATAGGTCAAAGGGGTCACCGACAGGTGGCAACATAGATGGGGGTAAAAATGTAAAAAGAGTGGTAGTTGGAACAGTGTTTGTACAGTGCCCCGTACCTAACCCTGACGGCAGGGGACAAGGGCATTGAATGCCCGTCGCCGTCGCCCCAAACAGTGCAAAAAGTGACCGTCAGGGCGCCTTCGTCCGCCACGATGGTGGCCATGTCATCGACGCTCGCCACCGTGTTCCCCTGGCTGCACAGCCTTCCGCCACGTGCGCCTGGAAGGGCCCCAGGACGACACGTGGGTGGATGCGCTGGAGCGTGGGAACTGAGTGGAAGCTTGCCGCGGCAAGTGCCTTGCCGCGGCTGCTGTCTTGTCGCCTCTTGGGAGCTTGTCGCTCACCAGGCCTTGCCGGGACGCGTGGCGCGTCGCGGCAAGCTTCTTGATATGCCTCGGATGGCCTTCCCGGCAAGCTCCTCTTGCCGGGGCCTTGTGTCTTGAATGGTTTTTGTGCCTGGAGTGGTCTTCCCGGCAAGCTCCTCTTGCCGGGGCCTTGTTTCTTTGACTCAAATACTTTGCTCTTGAATGGCTTTAGAGGAACCACGAGGGGTCTTGGCGGTCGCCTGGCTAGCCCTGCCGCGGGACGCTGCAACTGTCCGTGCACAAGTTCCAGACACGCTGCCGAGCACTGTTGGGCCAGGCCCAAAATAGTGCATGGGCAGGCGTGGCCCGTGGAACGCCGTATCCAACTCCGTATCCACCGAGCCCTCCCTTAACGGCACGCGTCAATCGCGGCGTCGTGGGAGAGATCATGGCCTGTTTCTTTAATGGGAAATGCGGAACGTCCCCTCCCCCCCCCCTCCTTAAAAGCAGGGGAAACAGGGGCAGTTCCTTCCATTCGCCCGTTGCTTCTTCAATCTTCAGAAACCCCCGCCGCTCCCCTCCTCCCCGAAGGTCTAAAGAGAGCAGCGCTCCGCTCCCTCCGTCGCCACCAGCATCACCAGCGCCGTCGACCTCCCCCTCCGTCCCCGCCATGGCTCCGAAAGGCGAGAAGGGGAAGTCCGCGAAGGCCGCCGCGAAGTCCGTCGAGGCGCTGCGGCTAGCAGCAATGCGGAAGAAGAAGGTGGTCTTCCCGCCAAAGCTTAGCGCGGAGGAGTTGAAGGAATCTTACTACCTTTTCTGGTCGAGGGAGACGAAGGCGCATCCGCGCACCAAGGTACTCCCCGCCGTAGCCGCTGAGATGTTCCCGAATGGCTACGCCTTCTTTGCCATGTTCTTCTACTGCGGGCTCTGCCCGCCCTATTCCGAATTCTTCTGCGACATCATGAATACCTACGGGTTTCATCTCCTTGACTTCACCCCCAATGCCGTCTTAACCATGGCCGTTTTCGCACATCTGTGCGAAAACTTTGCCGGAGTTTACCCCAATGTAGCTCTTTTCCGCCACTACTTCACGCCTCGAGTCGAGGCAGGGTCGCCTTTGTCGGGCGGCGTCTCCTGGATCTCGAGGACGCACAAGAAGGAAGAATATCTGGAGGGGGAGCTCCGCGGCAAGTGGGATGAGTGGAGGGCCAACTGGTGTTGGATAGTAGAGGATGACCCGCAGCCGTTCACTTCCCGGCGCCAAGCCGCAGTAGTACGCGGCAACGACTGGAGCGTCCTGGCCCCGGAGGATAGCAGATTGAAGATCGCCACTACCCGAATCCTTCGCCTCAGGCACGCCAAGCTCACCGTGGGCGCAGTAGGAGCCGATTTTCTCCGCCGCCGAATCGCCCCCTTGCAGGAGAGGAAGAGGGCTGCTTGGGAGTTCGAGAACGCGGCAGACATCATGAGGCTGCGCCCGGGCATTAATTGGGATTTCACTGTCCTGGATCTCAACGCGATGCTCCAGGCGTTGTTCAAGTACGACTCTGCCCACCCTGAATGGTTCGCGTTGCCGCGAGGTGTCGTCCCGTTGTTGAACAGCTCGGCGCTCAGTGCCATTCGTGCGGTGATGCCGCTGTGCGATTCCCACGGCATCGACCCCACTTGGCAAGAGCCTTCCGACGAAGCCGTGCAAACGTTCTTCGACAACTTGGTGGAGCAGCCGGTCGATCCCGACGAGAAGAAAAGCCTCACCCGCGACACCATCGACCAGGAGATGGCATATATTGCCACCAGGCTAGAGGAGGCAGCGGCAGCCGCGGCCGCGGGTGAGTTCGGGTACACTGTGGAGGAGGCGGAGGAAGCGGAGGCGACAAGCCTTGCCGAGGAGGAAGAACTTCGCAAGGTGGGGAATCTTGCCGGTAAGGTTGTTGAGACAAGTGAGCCCGCCGAGGAAGGTGCAGAGTCGAGCGGGCCCGTCGAGCAAGGCGCCGGGTCAAGTGAGCCGGCCGGGGACTCGAGCGGCTCGCTGGAGATCGGCTCCTCCTCCTCATCTTCGGGCAGTTCGCCACCACCAGCAAGTCCTCCAGCTCCGACAAGGAGGCGCCTCCGCAAGGCCGTAGACGTGATGGGGCGGCAGGCGGGCCAGCAGCTGCAGCGTCGCGGGCGCGCGCCGCCGCGACGAGCAAGGCCGCCAAGGGGGTGCCTCGCGCTTCAGCAGCGGCTGGAGGGGGATCTTCCCGGACTGGTGCCACTGCTCCTGCCGCCCCTCGTGCTTCGGCGGCAACCGGAGCGGGGTCTTCTCAGACCACCGTCCCTGCTCCCGCCAAGCGGCCGAGGGGGCCCACTCCTCCGCCTCCTCGCGCCGGGGAGCGCGAGCCAGATTTTGACTTCTCCGCGCTAAGCTCCAACGAGGAGGAAGAAGAGTAAGCCTTCGTAATTCTTGTACTTCTTTGATTTTCTGTTGCTTTGTCTCGCGTCTCTTTCGCCTAACTCTGAACCTGTCTTCTTTTCAGAACTCTGGCCCAGAGGGCAGCGAAGAGGGCCAAGGTCCCGGTGATCGACCTCGAGGACGAGCCCGCCGCAACAGCAGGGGGTGCGCCTGTGACGAGCTTGCCGGACCCGGCAACTGTTCTTCGGAGCAGCCCCCAGCGCAGCCCCCAGCGTAAGTTTTATTGTCCACTTTCCGCCTGTCGGGCGCGTGTGGGTGCTGCTTATATCTTTGCTGATATCTTGTTTGTTGACCTGTGCAGGAGCAGAGCAGCATCATTAGGAGCACCAGGAGATCGCCTCCGACGAGCCGCACGCCTCGACCACACCGCCAAGGAGGAGCTCCCCGGCAAGGGAGAACACTCCGCCAAGGGCGAGCACCCCGCCAAGGGCGAGCACTCCGCCAAGGGATAGCGCCAGCGGCCCTGCGCCGGCGGGAGTTACCACCACGCCGCCGAGGGAGAGATCCCCGGCAAGGAACCCCACCGAGGAGGAGGCCCGCACAGGTAAACGCTTGGACTTTTCTTCTTCTGAATTTCTTCTTTTTTGATATTTGCTTGACTGCTTCTTTCTGTCAGACCCGTCCGCCGCAGAGCCAATGGAGACGGAGGTCGCCGTCGAGGAGGACGCGCATGGCAACACCGGCGACGCCGCCGCTACTGAAGGGGCGGCCAGTGCTGATGAGCCCACTGCCGAAGAGGCAGCCAAGGCCGCTGGCGCGGCAGCTGAGGAGGGGACCGGCAGTCGCACTAACGGCCCTGAGGCCGCAGGAGCGTCAGGCGCTGCGCCGGCTGCCGATCCCTCCGCTGCCACAGCCGAGCCAGGCGCCTATCTGGAGGCCGGCAACGGTGTCTTCATCCAGCTCCCGTGGGCGTCCACATCCAGGGCGCCAGTCGAGGGAGAGGTCTTCGACGGGGAGGTCCTTGCCTCCACCGGACTGAAGTTCGTCGACGTGCCAAGCAGCAACACCGAGCCCGAGGAGGAGCGGCTTCTGCGGAAGCTTCTATCCCTTTACCGCGCCCGGCAAGCCAAGCTGGAGTCCCGAGAGGCTCTGGCCGCCAAGGCGGGTGCTGACTTGGAGAAGCGCGCAGAAGAGCTCCGAGCCATTAACCAGGCAGTTCTCCGATCCTTGGCGGAGGAGCGGGAGCAGCTTGCCGAGGCGCATCAGGCATTCATTTTGGGGAAGGCTGAAGCGGAGGAGGAACAACGGCTTGCCACCGAGGAGCTCTCCAGGCGAGAAGGTTAGCTGACGCAGCGGAAGGTCGACCTCGACAGCCACGAGGACGAGCTTGCCGCACGCGAGCGATCGCTTGGCGGAGCTTTGCCGGAGGCAAAGGATGCCGCTGCAGCTGCTGAGACCGCCAAGCGAGAGTTGGAGACGAGGGTGGCGCAGCTGGAGGCCAGCCTGAAGACGAGCGGCGAGGAGGTTGCCGCACTTAAGCTTGAGAGGGAGAAGGACGCCCACAGCCACTCCAAGCTGCAGGTCCACCTCTCCGAGAAGGGCAAGGAGCTCGCCGTCGCCAAGGACTCCATCGCCGATCTGGAGCTAAAGCTGTCCACTCTCACCACGATGCTGGACGGCGCCAGGGAGCGGGAGACGGCCGTGAAGGAGGAGCTCAGGGCCGAGAAGGTGTTGCTGGACAGTGCCGCCATTTCCCAGAATAACTTTAGGCGGAACGTCGAGATATGGACGGAAGGCCTCGTCAACGCCGCCGCGGATATTGACAAGGAGCTGGCGGAGCTAGGGGCGGAGTATCTTGGGTACTCTACCGACGAGCAAGTCCACCCCAGCGCCAAGCTAACTCTGTTCTTCAAGGGCGTGGTGACGGCCCTCCAGCAACTCCGGGAGAAGATCCCGAAGCAGCTGGCGGACGAGTCGCGCAGGCTCTGCGCGGGGGCCCTCCAGAAGGTGCTGATGAAGATAGCGTACCGCAACCCCGGCCTCAACCTAACCAACGTCCTCAGGACCTTGCCGCCCGACGCCGACCAGGAGGCGCTCAAGGCCCTTGTCGCACCCATCGTGGGCAAGGTAGGCGGGATCAAGAGAGTCGAGGGCGACCGCGCGGACTAGTCTTGTTCACTTTCTTCTTTCCTTGCCGCTGCCAACCACGTTATGAACAATAGTCTATTAGAATTTGCGGCAAGTCATTTTGTAATATAACTCTATCTTAGATGGTTAATGCAATGTTCTTTCCTTTACTTGACTTCCTTTGCTTTGTATGTTTTTACCCTACGCTTTTAAGGAACTTGTCGGCATAGGCACCTTTGCCGCGGGCGCTGAGTGCGGAACTTCAGCAGCCCGCAGGTGGTGTTGCTACCGACAAGAAGCCTTGTCGCAACTAGTTGCAGCACACTTAGGTTGTTGAGCGGGCTCGGAAACAAAGTAAGGGCGCGACACTTGTCGCAGCACACTTAAGCTGTTGAGCAAACTCGAAACAAAGTAAGGGCGCAACTAGCTATGAGTTGGTTCCTCCGCGCATAGGTTTTCCATACAAAGCGCGGCCGTTCAAGGAAGATAACTCAAAAATTTAAAATTTTGATTACTCAAACTTTGGCAACTTAGCTTTTGTGTTGCCTGCTCCTCGGCGAGGCAATGCTTTCTTGAACTTGTTTCCCGGCAAGGCCAAACCTTCTTGAACGGCACTTGGTCCATACCACCATCATCTCCTTCCCCCCGGGCAAACTTGTGCGCGAGGGAACCTTGCTTTTCCTTGAGAAGAAAAGGAAGAAGAGAAAGTGCAGATATGGAGCTTTCTGGCTTGTTATTGCTTACCGGGATTTGGTGCTGCACAAAGTGTCAGATAGTACATGCAAGAAAAATAGATAGCATGAAACGACAAGATGTGCTGGGCACATAAACTTTACAGATGCACGGGGTCTTTGCCCGGCTTTGTACAAAGGATTACATGCAACAGCGGCAAGACTTGTACAAAAGGTGGTTGCCGGAGCGGATCACGGCAACCGCGCCTTATGGGTAAAACTTACGAAGATGCTCGATGTTCCAGGAGTTGCTCAGCGGCAAGCCATCTTCGGTCTCAAGGCGGACAGCGCCGGGCCTAGTGAGTCGTTTCACCCGATAAGGGCCTTCCCACTTCGGCGTCAACTTGTTGGAATTCTTGGTGGACTGAACGCGCCGAAGATCAAGGTCGTCTTCCTCGAAACTGCTGGCTTTAACTTTGCGGCTATGGTAGCGACGCAAAGCTTGCTAGTAGCGAGCAGCTCGTACAGCAGCCTGAAGACGGTCTTCCTCAAGGAGCAGCGCGTCATCTTGTCGCAGCTGCTCTTGCTCAAGCTCATAATAAGCGAGCACTCGAGGTGACCCGTATACGAGTTCCGTGGGGAGAACTGCCTCTGCTCCATAGACTAGAGCGAAAGGTGTCTGTCCAGTGGCTCGATTTGGTGTCGTCCTGATTGACCAAAGAACCACCGGCAGCTCCTCGATCCAGTTCCTTCCGCACTTGTGCAGCCAATCAAAAGTTCTTGTCTTGAGTCCGCGCAGCACTTCAGCGTTTGCCCTCTCCGCTTGACCGTTGCTTCTCGGGTGAGCAACAGAAGCGAAGCAGACCTTGGCGCCAAGATCTTGGACGTATTGCATGAAGGTGCGACTGGTGAATTGTGTGCCGTTGTCGGTGATGATCCTGTTAGGGATCCCGAAACGGCAAACAATCGATCTGAAGAACTTGACTGCTGATTGTGTGGTCACCTTTCTCACTGGTTCCACTTCCGGCCACTTTGTGAACTTGTCGATGGCGATGTACAAGAACTCAAATCCCCCGGCTGCGCGGGGAAAGGGGCCGAGGATGTCGAGCCCCCAGACCAAAAATAGCCAGGACAAAGGGATCGTCTGGAGAGCTTGAGCTGGTTGATGTATGTGCTTGGAATGGAACTGGCACGCTTCACACTTGGTTACTTGTGCAGTTGCATCTTGGAGGGCTGTCGGCCAAAAGAAACCTTGCCGGAATGCTTTGCCGACAAGTGCTCTTGCGCCAATGTGGTGACCACATATGTCTACATGTAGTTCTGCCAACAGCTTCTGTCCATCTTCCCGGGGAATGCACTTCAATTTCACACCGTTGAGTCTTCTTCTGCACAGTGTGTTGTCAACAAACTGGTACATACTTGACTGCTGGGTTACTTTTTCGGCTTCTTCTTGCTCTTCGGGAAGTTCTCCTGTTTGGAGAAAGCGGACGATATGATGCGCCCATGCTGGAGCTTGTGGCTCGACAACAAGGACTAAAGGCACATCTGCTACTGCGGGAACATCCGCTTCTACGGCGAGGGCTTGTGTCTCAGCCGGAGTTTGATGTTCCCCGGCAAGCTTGTCGGAGCAAAACTTGTCGGGAGCGTCTGCTTCAACTGTACAAGCCCTGGGGCTTGCAGGAGCAGACCGCACCTCAGCATTTTCTGTGTTGATCTTGGGGACTTTCTTGGCGGCGGCTTCGGGAAGCTCTGCCGGAAAATAGTCACCGGAAATCAACTTCCTTTTTTTGCTCTGTCCAGTTGATGGTGTTACGGATGGTTGAGTTAGCTTGAGCACAAAGATCCCTGGTTCCACAGGTAACTTTAGTGCGGCACACTTTGATAGGCCATCCGCGATGTCGTTCTGAGCTCTTGGAATGTGCTCCATCTGTAGGCCTTCAAAGTGTTCCTCAAGCTTTCTCACTTTGTCGACGTAAGTTTCCATCAACGGACTCTGGTAGTTCTTGTTTACTTGGCGGACGACAAGCTGCGAGTCTCCCCTTACAATCAGCTTCTTGATCCCAAGGTCTGCTGCGATCCTGAGACCGGCAAGCAAACCCTCATACCCTGCAGTATTGTTTGTCGCTTGCTCCTTGGGAAAGTGCATCTGGACCACATACTTGAGGTGTTCTCCGGTGGGTGCGACAAGCAGCACACCAGCACAGGCGCCTTGCAGCGAGAAGGCACCATCAAAGTACATTATCCATTCTTTGCTCGCTTCTTTGATGGGGATGCTCGTCTCTGGGATTTGTTCGTCTGGCATTGGCGTCCACTCTGCTATAAATTCTGCCAATGCTCTGCTCTGGATAGTTGAAGTGCTTTCAAACTTGAGGCCAAAGCTTGACAGTTCCAGTGCCCACTCGACAATCCTGCCTGTTGCTTCTGGATTTTGCAATATCCTCTTCAGCGGAAAGCGAGTGACCACTGTTATCTCGTGTGCTTGGAAGTAATGGTGCAGCTTCCTCGAGGCCATTAGAAGGCCGAAAAGCAACTTCTGCACGCCAGAGTACCTCGATCTAGCCCCCTGGAGAAGGGAGCTGACAAAGTAAATTGGGCACTGCACCATCTTCTTCCGTACCTCCTCTTGCATCTGTGCAGATCCGTCCTTGTCGGGACCAGAGCTTGTCGGGGAAGCCCCCTGCTTTTCGCTGGATGTGCTTGCCGCGGCCGCTGGCTCATCATCCGCCTCCCTCTCCGCTACTAATGCAGCACTAACCACTTGATTAGTTGCCGCTAGGTACAGCAGCAACTTTTCTTGTGGCTTAGGTGCGACAAGTATTGGAGCGGAGGACAGGTACCTCTTCAAGTCTTGCAGCGCTGCCTCCGCTTCCGGAGTCCATTTCATTGGACCTGCCTTTTTCAAAATTTTGAAAAATGGCAGGGCGCGCTCAGCAGACTTAGAGATAAACCTGCTGAGAGTAGCCACGCAGCCGGCAAGCCTTCGCACATCCTTGACGCGCTTTGGTGCTTCGATTTGCTCGATGGCCTTGATCTTGTCGGGATTGGCTTCAATCCCCCTCTGAGACACGAAGAACCCGAGAAGTTTGCCGGAGGGGACTCCAAACACGCACATCTCAGGGTTAAGCTTGAGTTGGATCTTGCGCAGATTCGCAAAAGTTTCATCTAAATCTTGGATCAGAGTAGCCCTGTCCTTGCTCTTGACCACTATATCATCCATGTAAGCTTATACGTTCCTGTGTATCTGTGGCTCAAAAGCTGTGTGGACTACTCTCGCAAATGTCGAACCAGCATTCTTCAATCTGAAAGGCATGTGTATGAAGCAATAAGTGCCACATGGAGTAATGAACGCTGTCTTCTCCTCATCTTCTTCAGCCATGAAGATCTGGTGATATCCTGAGTATGCATCAAGAAACGAAAGCAACTCCATCCAGCCGTGGAGTCAACAATCTGGTCAATGCGCGGCAAGGGAAATGGATCTTTGGGACAAGCTTTATTCACATCAGTGAAGTCAATACAAAGCCTCCACTTCCCGTTTGCTTTACGCACGACAACAGGATTGGCCAACCACGTGGGATGGAGCACACCTCTGACAAGGCCTGCCGCTTCCAGCTTCTTGATTTCTTCTGCGATAAACTCTTGGTGCTCCACTGCTTGTTTTCTAACTTTCTGCTTGACTGGCCGCGCATGAGGACAAACGGCAAGCTTGTGCTCAATCACTTTCCTGGGAACACCGGGGATGTCAGACGGTTGCCATGCAAACACATCGACATTCGCCCGCAGGAAAGCAACGAGCGCGCTTTCCTATTTAGGATCAAGCGTGGCACTGATGGTGAAAGTACCACCAGTGCCGTCCTCCTTGGCGGACATCTTCTTGGTTGTTGGTGGAGCTGCCATCGCCTTCTTACACTTGCCGGTGGAGCTCGATGGAACGTCCTCGACGGCAGCGCAGCACTCCGAGGAGGTGCGTTTGCCGGAGTGGGCCCTAGAGCTCTTGCAGGACTTGGTCTTGTTCTTCCCTCCGGGAGCTTCAGCGGCAAGTGTCTTGCTGTCTGCTGCGGCTGCTGCATCCCGGTAAATCTTGTCGGCACAGATAAGGGCATCCTTCTTGTCGCCGGGGACAGAGATGATGCTTATCGGGCCGGGCATCTTGAGCATGTTGTAGGCGTAGTGAGAGGCTGCCATGAATTTGGCGAGCGCTGGACGGCTAAGTATTCCATTGTAAGGCAATGGCATATCGACAACGTCTAAAGTGATCCTCTCAGTCCTGAAGTTCAGCTCCCCGCCAAATGTCACTGGCAGTGTGATCTTCCCCTTCGGCTTGCTCCTTCCCGGGTTGATCCCTTGGAATGTGCCGGTTTCTTCGAGCTCGCTGTCGGGGATTTGGAGTTTCCGGACCACAGCGGAGGAGATCAAGTTCAAGCCGGCCCCGCCATCAACTATCACCTTGGTGACTTTGAGGTTGCGGATGGTTGTTGAAACCAACATCGGCAAACACCCGACCGCGGTGGTGCGATCAGGGTGGTCCTCAATGTCGAAGATGATAGGCGTGCTGGACCACTTCAGAAGTTTGCGCAACTCGACGGGTGGCTCTGCTGCATTAACTTCCCGCACCCACTGCTTGAGTTGGCGGTGGGAAGTATGCAGAGAGGCACCACTGTCAATGCACAGAACCTCTGTGGCTTTCTGAAACTCCTGCTCGCTGTTCTCTCCATCATCCATGTCTTCGTCTTCGTCGTTGTCTTCTTCCTTGTCGCGGCCGCGGGGAGGTCTGTCTCCTTGCCGCTGCTTGGCCTTGCCGCGGCGTCCTCCCCGGCCATTGAATGGCCGCTTCTTGCCGGATCCGCCATCACCTCCCTGGGCCTTCTCCTTGTCGCGTCGCTCGTACTCAGGCTTTTGCTGCTCGACGAGGTACTCGACCCTCTTGCAGTTATGGAGGTCGTGGCCCTTGGTGCGGTGGATCTTGCAGTATTGCTTGTCGGAGCCGTCCTGCTTGTCGACGGCTGCCACAGTCTGGCAGTTGGTGCACGCGGCAGCCTCCTTGCCGGAGCTACCAGCCTGGGCTTTCTTGGCGCCAGCCTCCTTGCCGGACTGCTCAACGACTAGCACTTCCTTGTTCTTCTTCTTCTTGTTGCCCCGCCGCCGGCTTTTCTTTGCCGGGGCGGCATCCTCGCTGTCTGATCCCCCTGCTCCTGTATCCTCTCCGGGGAGTTTCCTCCCCTCCTCAGTGCGTGCGCACTTGTCGGCCAGGGCGTACAGCTCGCTGACGTCCCTGATCTTGCACATCGCCATCTCCTCCCTCATCCGGCGGTTACGCACGTTTTGATGGAACGAGCTAATAACCGCGGCAGGGTGGACGTCCGGGATGTTGTGCTGGACACGGCTGAACCTCTGGATATACTTACGCAGGGGCTCTCCTTCCTTCTGGGCGAGTATGTGAAGGTCACTCTCCTCGCCATGGGGCTTGTGGCCACCTGTGAAGGCGCCGACAAACTGGTGGCACAGGTCGGCCCAAGAAGAAATGGAGTTCTCCGGCAAGTGCATGAGCCAATATCTGACGTTTGGCTTGAGCACCAACGGGATGTAATTGGCGAGTATCTTCTCGTCTCGTCCCCCGGCAGCCTGCACCGCGATGGTGTAGATGCTGAGGAACTCCGACGGGTGTGTCTTGCCGTCGTACTTCTCCGGTACGTCGGGCTTGAAGTTCTTCATGTTGGGCCACTGGACTTGCCGCAGCTCACGAGTGAACGCAGGGCAACCTGCAGCGTACGGCAGGTCGCCTGGTCCCCCTGGCGCTTGCATGTCAACAGCGGGCCCAGCGCGTTGGTCGGACTGACGCCGCGCTTCTCTCCGACGCTCGATGCGGGTTCGAGCGTCCTCTTGTTGTCGGTCGTTGAGTACTTGGCGCTGATCGCGGCGAGCTCGTGGATCCGACGACGCGGTGGAGTCGTCGTCGATGTTGATCCAGCGAGTTGGCGATTTTGGCCTTCGTGGCGGGGAGTGCACGGTGGTTGCACCCCCGGCAGTCTTGTCACCATCAGCCCGCACCTGGATAACTTGCCGCGGCCGTGACGTGCTCGGCTGCTGCGGAGAGTCGCCGTTGGCGAAGGCGATGAGACTCTGGATGGTGGCCCTCCAGTCGTCGGCCTTGTCTGCCGCTGGAGGGAAGTCGAGGAGCAGTTGAGCTCGTGCTAGAGCTTCTGCTGGAGTGGCGGGTAACGGTGGCGAGCGGTGCGAGGAGCGGGATATGCTCGGACTTCTAACTACGTTAGAAGGAGCAGCATCCCGTCCCGGCGACCATGCCTTGCTCGTGCCAGCATGTTGATGTGCATGCTGGCCTTGAGCCTCCCGAGATCCGCCAGCTTGACCTTGGCCCAGCAAGCGTATGGTACCTTGAGTACCACGTCGCTGCCGGTCTCGCGCTTCCTGAGACGGGCGCGGTGCGTGTACGGACGCCGAGGCCTTGGAGTGTGCCCGGTCGTCCGTCTTGTCCTTGGACTTGGCGGCGCCGTGAGTTTCCTCGCCGACGTCCGTCCTTCCACCGGCGTCTACCCCTCCAGCCGTTGGCTCCGGCTGTGGCGGGATTGACGCGGACGAGCCTGCTGCCTCCAAAGCCTTCTTCTTCGGTGGCATGTCGATGGAGTTGGTGAAGTTGATGAAGTTGGTGAAGATCTAGCTCGCGTGGACGCTGGATCAGGTTCACACAACCTCGACGCACCCCCACCTGGCGCGCCAAAGATGTCGGGGAAACTGATCGCCCACGAACACCTATGGGACCGGAGCCCCTTTTCGGTACGGCAGGGGGCGGAGGATGCACAAAGAGCGGATCGAGGCGAGCACGCAAGCAGTTTACCCAGGTTCGGGCCGCACGGATGCGTAAAACCCTACTCCTGCTTTGATTCGTTATTGAGTTCTTGCTCGGGAGCGAGGAGAGCTGCAGTATGCTCTAACCGCTGGCGAGACCGAGCGTGAGTGTGATCGATGTCCCGAACCCCTTCTACATTGCGCATGGGCCTCCTTTTATGGGTCAAAGGGGTCACCGACAGGTGGCAACATAGATGGGGGTAAAAATGTAAAAAGAGTGGTAGTTGGAATAGTGTTTGTACAGTGCCCCGTACCTAACCCTGACGGCAGGGGACAAGGGCATTGAATGCCCGTCGCCGTCGCCCCAAACAGTGCAAAAAGTGACCGTCAGGGCGCGTCCGTCCGCCACGATGGTGGCCATGTCATCGCCGCTCGCCACCGTGTTCCCCTGGCTGCACAGCCTTCCGCCACGTGCGCCTGGAAGGGCCCCAGGACGACACGTGGGTGGATGCGCTGGAGCGTGGGAACTGAGTGGAAGCCTGCCGCGGCAAGTGCCTTGCCGCGGCTGCTGTCTTGTCGCCTCTTGGGAGCTTGTCGCTCACCAGGCCTTGCCGGGACGCATGGCGCGTCGCGGCAAGCTTCTTGATATGCCTCGGATGGCCTTCCCGGCAAGCTCCTCTTGCCGGGGCCTTGTGTCTTGAATGGTTTTTGTGCCTGGAGTGGTCTTCCCGGCAAGCTCCTCTTGCCGGGGCCTTGTTTCTTTGACTCAAATACTTTGTTCTTGAATGGTTTTAGAGGAACCACGAGGGGTCTTGGCGGTCGCCTGGCTAGCCCTACCGCGGGACGCTGCAACTGTCCGTGCACAAGTTTGGGATACTAAGGTACCCCTACTTTAGTACACCGACACATACTTAGTTAATTTTTTAACCCTGGTACTCACCAGAAAATGGGCGGCAATTCTAAAATTGGAAAACGAGCTGCAATAAATTCCATATGAATTAGAAAATGATTAAAAAGTATAAAAATAATAGCAAAGGGGCTGTACACACCACAAATTTCGAGGCTGACTTGTTTACGCAAGGCTTTGTCAGTCAACACACGATTCTAGCAGCAGTGACTGTTGGATGTCCATCCAACGGCTGACGTGCTTCTTCAATCTCTGATCTTCTTGTTCTAGCCGCCTAAACTAGCGCCGACGAGACTGCCTGCTCCCTCCTCTTGTGGCCCGCTGTGATGCCGCGCCGGCTTCCTCGGCCCACCCTACTATCTCCGCTGGCCTGGCCACACGCAATCAACTGCCTTCTTATTACGCGAAGAAAAATGATTCCTCCCACTGACATCTAGGGCGCACCGGTTGGGAGGCTGACCAGTAGGAGTACTAAGTTGACGCGTATGCAAGGCTTGTCAACTTAGTCAACAAACGATTCTAGCAGCAGTAACCGTTGGATTTGAATCGAACGGTCATGCTGCTTCATCAATCGCTGCTCTTCTTGCACCAGCCGCCCAAACCAGCGCCGGCGAGACCGCCTGCTCTTGCTTCGAGTGGCCGGATGTGCTGCCGTTGAGGCCTCATCGCCCCCTACTACTCCCACCGCTAGCCAGGCCCTGCGGCGACGGCAGCCTCACACCGCAGCCGAACCAGTGAACCCTCGTACTCCTCTCCGCGTGGGCATCCACTGCCGCGTCTTCCCCGGCTCCGTGTTGTCCCCTTCCTAGGCCTCGCCATCGTCCACCGCCTTGGTGCTGTCTGCGCGGCGTAGTCAATGTGGTCAACGACCGACTTCTATCGGAAGAGTACTGTACGTGGAGAGGCTGACAGCTGGGTCCATGGCCACAACCCAGTTTTTTTGTGATTTGCCAAGTAAGTCGCTTTGTCAGGCCTTTTGGGCTGCAAATCTTTCAAGACGAGGAGAGCTTTCATTCAGCTGGCTGAGAAAATGGACTATCAGTAATGAGAAATGGGTTGTACATTTTTAAAACACATCAAGGTGGCAATTAGTTTCAAATTTCTTTATTTCATTTCGAGATATTAAATTGCATTGATTTTTATGCATGGACAATTTTTTGGATTTTATATTGATATATATTTATTTTTAAAATAAGTTTGAACGTGACTCGAAATTTCGGGATTAAAAACAGTTCGGACCGCATCGAAATATGCAAAATTTCGTATAATTTTTTAACCGTGGCCATAATATGGGCTGTAATGCTAACAAAAAGAATATTGGCTCCAAAAAAACCTTAAGAATTAGCAAATGGGATGTAAATTATTAGAAATAATGGCAGATGGGTTGTATGATGTTTTCCACAGATTTGAGACTTTCCTAAAAAAAAGGTTGACGCACAAGCAGTGACTGTTGGATGTCCATCCAACGGCCGTCGTGCTTCTTCAATCTCTGCTCTTCCTGCTCCAGCCGCTCAAACAAGCGCCGACAGGATTGCCTAATATCTGCTCCCCGCGGCCGACTGTGATGCCGCACAGGCCTCACCGCCCCTCCGTACTCCCATTGCTGGCCTATCCATCCCTCTACTAACCCACACCTGCTGTTATTCCCCGGCGACGGCAGACGAACCAGTAAACCCTCGTACAGTCATACTCCCCTCCGCATGGGAAATAGCTGCCAAGTCTTCCCTGGCTCCGTGTCGTTCCATTCCTAGGCCTCACCGTCGTCCACCGCCCTGGTGCTCTCGGCGTGGCCTGGTCAACGTGGTCAACGACCGACATGCATCTGAAGTGGACTGTACGTGAAGAGGCTGACAGCTGGGTCCACCGCCGCACGCAAGGAAATGCCTCCTTATTACGCGCAAAATAATGATTCCTCCACCTGACATCTGGGACCCACCGAAAGGGACTCTGTATTTCGCGAAAAAATGTCACCGCCGCTGACAGCTCGGACCCACCAGCTATATCTTCGCACGCAAGGAAGTGCCTCCTTATTACGCACAAAAAAATGAATACTCCCCCAGCTAGCTGGGACCCAGTATAGTGGGAGTCTGACTTGTGGGCCTACTAAGTTGACGGGGACGGGGGGCTTTGTCAACCTTGTCAATATGCCCGATTATAGCTCCATTGACCGTACGATGTCCATCCAATGGCCGTAGTGCTTCTTCAACCTCTGGTCTTCTTGCTCTAGCCGCCCAAACCAGCGCCGGTCGTGCCTCGTGCTCCTGCCTCCCGTGGCCGGCTGCGATGCCGCGAAGGCCTCACCGCCCCCTACTACTCCCACCGCTGGCCAGGCCATCTCTCTACTCACCCACACCCCCTGTTATTCTGCGGCGACGGCAGCCTCACACCGCAGCCGAACCAGTGAACCCTCGTACTCCTCTCCGCGTGGGCATCCACTGTCGCGTCTTCCCTGGCTCTGCATCGTCCCCTTCCTAGGCCTCGCCGTCGTCCACCGCCTTGGTGCTCTTGGCGCGGCGTGGTCAATGTGGTCAACGACCGACTTCCATCGGAAGAGTACTGTACGTGGAGAGGCTGATAGCTGGGTCCACGGCCGCAGCAAGGAAGTGCCTCCTTATTACGCGCAAAATAATTATCCCTCCACCTGACAGAGGGGACCCACCGGACGGGCCATCGTATTTTGCAAAAAAAAAAGTTTCCCCCTGACTGTTGGGACCCACCAGCTACATCATCACACACAAGGAAGTGCGTCCAGGAAAAAAAAACGATTCGGCCCCCTGACTGCTGGGATCCAGCAGCTACTTCTTCGCAGGAAAGGAAGTGCCTGACAGTCGGGACCCACCTGGTCGAAGCGTACGTAGCTTTGTGATTCTGGTCGCGAACGTGTACGTACATACTGGTCGATGTAGAGGCGCGCACATGTCGTAGTAGAGGCACGCACGTAGCATGTACACGTACGTACAGCGGCCAGTGTGCAAGAAAGAAAATATGGCACATACATACATACGGGCAGGGTCTCGAATGCCTACTCATGCATACGTATGGCCAGGGCTCGTGTACATGGCTGGGTCGGAACGCAGAAACAGCGTCGTCATCGTGTTCATGGGGAGCCAACCGGCTGGGTCGAAACGGAATGAGTCATCGTGTTCATCAGGAGGGCTTGGACCGAACAACCGATGGAAACGAGGCCTGGCGTACCACAGAACGGAGGAAACGGCCTTGTGTTTGACCGGCCACGGTCGAAATAGGATCTTGTTCATCGGGAGGGGTCTGGCGTACCACAAAACGGAGGAAACGGACCTCCTACGGCCGAAACGGGGGTCCTGTTGATTGGGAGGCGTGTGGCGTACCGCAAAACAGAGGAAACATACTTGTGTTGGAGCGCTACGGTCGAAACGGGGGTCCTGTTCATCGGGAGGGGTGTGGCGTAGCACAAAACAGGACTCCACGGGATACTGTTCATCTCCACCGTCGACCCCCTCCAGCCTCCATGGGCTACTGTTCATCCACCATCGACCTCCTCTTGCCTCCACCAGCGACTGTTCAGCCTCCACCATGCGCTACTCCACCGGCTACTATTCAACCAGCCCTCTCCATGGACTCCTGTTCAACCACCCCTCCATGGGCTACTGTTCATCCTACCCTCCACGTGGTGGTAATGTTCATCCAGCCCTCCACGGGGTCCTGTTCATGCAGCCCCAACCGGCTCGATCGATCGGGGTCCTGTTCATCTCACTACTAGGAAAAGGCCTACTAATGGCGCACCTATTTTGGCCATTAATGGCGCATTACTGGTGCGCCATTAGTATTTTTTACTAATGGCGCACCTGTGGTGCGCCATTAGTATCTGGTATACTAATGGCGCACCACAGGTGCGCCATTAGTATAGACCACGGTGTGCCAATAGTATGCCTCCCAGGGGGCCATATATACCCAGGTGCTTTGGCATACTAATGGCGCACTCTTGCGTGATGCGCCATTAGTAACTTTGGCATACTAATGGCGCACTGTTGGATGATGCACCATTAGTATCCTTTGGCATACTAATGGCGCACTGTGATGTGATGCGCCATTAGTATGAATATTAGGTTTTTTTTATTTTCTGTTTTTTGCACAGGTTACAAAATGTATTATTGGACAGAATATAGACAGAAGCACACAACAACAACAGATTCATCGAATACAATAGAAGATTAGTCTCTGAATACAATTCATCATATTAGTATCCGAATACAATTCATCATATTAGTCTCTAAATTCAAAAGGCCGAACAAAGATAGAACATTATATTACAAGTCTCGAGACCGCGAGTAGCGAGTTTGTCTTCACATTACAAGTCGATACCGATCATCTAAACTACCATCACATAGAAGAGAGCTGCGGTCATCACGATGAGCATCATCACGATGAAACTCGTCTTCATCCGGTTCCTCCAACGCTCCCTCCCCTCTCCCGCTAGATAGCGGGCGTCTCTAGATTCCGCCTCCGCCCTAGTGGTGTACCCTTTCTAACTGTTACTGCTGAAACGGTGAACCTGTCTCCGACACTCCTCCCAGTCGTCGTAGACTCCGGGAACCTTACCCTTGTACACGACATACGAGGGCATCGCTATGCACTAGCCAACCAAAACGTTAGTACCAATTCACAGACAATACATAAGCAATATATAAGTATGCAACAGAACGATCGGAAGAGAAAAGCAAGACATTAATAGCATCGATTACATCTAAGTTGAACGACTGTCGAAACCAAAGAGACATACTACAAGTTCATTAAAGTTTAATTACACCAATCGATGTTTCAGAACTAGACACAGCATCACTACTTTCGACTCGACTCAAGGGACCGGAGCATGGATGAAGCCGCCGTCTATCGTGGGAGTCATGAAATCGCGGGCGTTGTCAGCCTGCATTTGTAGCATTGTGTTTATGTCACTGTTGGACGGTTGATTTCTGAGGTAGAACTGCCCCGAGGTACGAAGGACATCTTGATGGATGATTTCCGCAAACTCCGATTGGATGCGAAAGAATTCTTGTCTGATGTCCGCGTCCTGGATAGCCGACATGTTCGCGGCCCAATCTTTGAGTTTACTCGGTAGCAGAAGGTGATGATGGTCCCGTACGATCGCCCGCATGTGATGGATGGCGTAGTAGGCACCCTTCTGACCGCCAGGCGGCTGCTTGACGCAGCAGAACGTCGTATTGTGGGCGAACACGTGCTTGCCGTACTTGCGAAGAGGCCTGGTGAAGGTGTTTCCAGATTTGGCGTAGCCGGGGAGAACATCATCAAGAATTTTCTTGACATTTGTGTAGTCTACCTTCGACTGACGGTCCGAGTCGAAATACGTGGCCATGGAATATTTCGGGCTTAGGAGGATGAGTGTGCAATGTGTGTCACTGCACAAAACAAGGAATGTTAAAAGAAAAACGATCGAAATCTAAGAATTCATATGTTACGGGGCGGTTGAGGGGACGACTTACTCGGGAAAGTAAGGCACGAGGAAGTTATCCTTATCCCGGTTTGCCAGAATGACGCCTTCGAGGTAAGAACTCGCGACTTGCCGGTCCCCAGCGCTGCCCAAGATCTTGGCACGCATGTAGAAGGAGTCGACTATCATGATGTCCGGGGTCTTGTCTCTAATGATCTGCATCTCCATACTCAGCGAAAATAGCCGAACGAAGGTGTAGTGGAGCGGATGAAGGTTAAACATAGCGAAGATGTCATCAAACCGCAGGACGATCGTACCCCCGATGGAGTTATCCACAAAGCCCTTGCCCTCTGGCACCTTGGCCACGAAAACCGGGTATGCCACATCCTTCTCTCTGAGACGTCGCTTCTCCAAAGAAAGAACACTGTCATGCAGACTCCGCATAGCACCGGTTGCAGCATTGAGCATATTAGTCGGTAGCATCGGCCTACCTGCCACATGCACCCTCCTCATTATATCCTCAGGTGAAGGTGGCCCATCCTAAGCACGGATCGTACTCCGTGCTTGCTGGTTCGCACCCTTGTTAGTCTTTCTTTTCCATGCCTTCTTCTCCTATAATGGGACCGAGTTCTGCTCACAGACCGCCTTCTTGAGTTTGTTGGGGCTGATAATATTTCGCACCTCGCCTATCTGAGGCTCGGTGAAGTCGGCAGCTGGAGGCGTCTCCTGAGAACTGAACAGCATACGACGCCTGTTGCAACTTGGTTTCTCCGAGGTACCAGCTAGATCGCACATGTCTTTTGTAGGGTTAGGTTCTTGAGAAGGAGGCCCCATGAATTCGCCATCATACCCATGATCGGCAAAGTACTCATCGACGTTGGAAATGTATCGTCGTCGTTGTTGTCGTCGTCGTTCGGATCCTGTGCCATATGCATGTTCGGATCTAGTGGCATAGGGATGTCCGGCACCGTTGCGGCAGTCTTGCCATGGCTTGGCGCCGGCACGACTGGCGGTGTTGTCTTTGGGGTGGTGTCCCCCACCCCCAAACGAATCTGACTCTTCGGCCAAAGCAGGGGCCAGCTTACACTACTAGGAAAAGGCCTACTAATGGCGCAACTAATTTGGCCATTAATGGCGCATTAGTGGTGCGCCATTAGTGCCACGCCATTAGTATATTTTACTAATGGCGCACCTCCGGTGCGCCATTAGTATCTGGTATACTAATGGCGCACCACAGATACGCCATTAGTATACACAGCAGTGCGCCATTAGTATGCCTCCCAGGGGGCCATGTATACCCAGGGGCTTTGGCATACTAATGGCGCACGGCGACAAGATGCGCCATTAGTAACTTCGGCATAGTAATGGCGCACTTTCTAATGATGCCCCACTAGTATACTTTGGCATACTAATGGCGCACTGTGATGTGATGCGCCATTAGTATGAATATTAGGTTTTTTTTTATTTTTTTATTTTCTGTTTTTTGCACAGGTTACAAAATGTATAATTGGACAGAATATAGACAGCACATATCAACAACAGATTCATCGAATACAATTCATCATATTAGTCTCTGAGTACAATTCCTCATATTAGTCTCCGAATACAATTCATCATATTAGTCTCCGAATTGAAAAGACCGAACAAAGATAGAACATTATATTACAAGTCTCGAGACTGCGAGTAGCGAGTTTGTCTTCACATTACAAGTCGATATCGATCATCTAAACTACCATCACATAGGAGAGAGCTGCGGTCATCACGATGAGCGTCATCACGATGAAACTCGTCTTCATCCGGTTCCTCCAACGCTCCCTCCCCTCTCCCGCTAGATAGCGGGCGTATCTAGATTCAGCCTTGGCCCTAGTGGTGTACCCTTTGTAACTGTTACCGCTGAATCGATGAACCTGTCTCCGACACTCCTCCCAGTCGTCGTAGACTCCGGGAACCTTACCCTTGTACACGACATACGACGGCATCGCTATGCACTAGCCAAACGAAACGTTAGTACCAATTCACAGACAATACATAAGCAATATATAAGTATGCAACAGAACGATCGGAAGAGAAAAGCAAGACATTAATAGCATCGATTACATCTAAGTTGAACGACTCTCGAAACCAAAGAGACATACTACAAGTTCATTAAAGTTTAATTACAACATGAGCCAATCGATGTTTCAGAAGATTAGACACAGCATCACTGCTTTCGACTCGACTCAAGGGACCGGAGCGTGGATGAAGCCGCCGTCTATCGTGGGAGTCATGAAATCACGGGCGTTGTCAGCCTGCATTTGTAGCATTATGTCGATGTCACTGTTGGACGGTTGATTTCTGAGGAAGAACTGCCCCGAGGTACGAATGACATCTTGATGGATGATTTCTGCAAACTCCGACTGGATGCGAAAGAATTCTTGTCTGATGTCCGCGTCCTGGATTGTCGACACGCTCGCGGCCCAATCTTTGAGTTTACTCAGTAGCAGAAGTTGATGATGGTCCCGTACGATCGCCCGCATGTGATGGATGGCGTAGTAGGCACCCTTCTGACCGCCAGGCGGCTGCTTGACGCAGCAGAACGTCGTATTGTGGGAGAACACGTGCTTGCCGTACTTACGAATAGGCCTGGTGAAGGTGCCTCCAGATTTGGCGTAGCCGGGGAGAACATCATCAAGAACCTTCTTGACATTTGTGTAGTCTACGTTCGACTGACGGTCCGGGTCGAAATACGTGGCCATGGAATATTTGGGGCTTAGGAGGATGAGCGTGCAATGTGTGTCACTGCAGAAAACATGGAATGTTAAAAGAAAAACGATCGAAATCTAAGAATTCATATGTTACAGGGCGGTTGAGGGGGAGGACTTACTCGGGAAAGTAAGGCACGAGGAAGTTATCCTTATCTCGGTTTGCCAGAATGACGCCTTTGAGGTAAGAATTCGCGACTTGCCGGTCCCCAGTGCTGCCCAAGATCTTGGCACGCATGTAGAAGGGGTCGACTATCACGATGTCCGGGGTCTTGTCGCGAATGATCCGCATCTCCATACTTAGCGAAAATAGCCGAACGAAGGTGTAGTGCAGCGGATGAAGGTTCAACATAGCGTGGATGTCATAAAACCGCAGGACGATCGTACCCCCGATGGAGTTATCCACAAAGCCCTTGCCCTCTGGCACCTTGGCCGCAAAAACCGGGTATGCCACATCCTTCTCTCTGAGACACCGCTTCTCCAAAGAAAGAACACTGTCATGCAGACTCCGCATAGCACCGGTTGCAGCATCGAGCATATTTGTCGGTAGCATCGGCCTACCCGCCACATGCACCCTCCTCATTACATCCTCAGGTGAAGGTGGCCCGTCCTGAGCACGGATTGTACTCGGTGCCGGCTGGCTCGCACCCTTGTTAGTCTTTCTTTTGCGTGCCTTCTTCTTCTCCTGTAATGGGACCGAGCTCTGCTCACAGACCGCCTTCTTGAGTGTGTTGGGGCTGATAATATTTCGCACCTCGCCTATCTGAGGCTCGGTGAAGTCGGCAGCTGGAGGCGTCTCCTGAGAGCTGAACGGCAGACGACGCCTGTTGCAACTTGGCTTCTCCGTGGTACCAGCTAGATCGCGCACGTCTTTTGTTGGGTTGGGTTCTTGAGAAGGAGGCCCCATGAAGTCGCCACCGTACCCATGATCGGCAAAGTACTGATTGACGTTGGCAAATGTATCGTCGTCGTCGTCGTTCTGATCCTGTGCCATATGCATGTTTGGATCCAGTGGCATAGGGATGTTCGGCACCGTTGCGGCGGTCTTGCCATGGGGCCGACTTGGCGCCGGCACGACTGGCGGTGTTGTCTTTGGGGTGGTGTCCCCCGCCCCCAAACGAATCTGTCTCTTTGGCCAAAGCAGGGGCTAGCTCAGGCAGGCGCTGAGGGTCATCACGTCATCATCGTCGGCCCCGACGGGTCGAATCGGAGGTAACACCTCGTCGAAGCCTGGCAGCACCCGAACCAGTTGAACCCTAAACAAGTTGGGTGGCATCTGGGTACCGTGGAACAAGGGGTTGCCCGGTTGAACGATTTTTCCCTTGGCGACATCGACCAACTCGTTGTTCACGAAGTGCAGGAGAGTGCACGGAACGTCGGCGGCGCCCTGCGAAAACATGTAGGGCGTCAGGGATGCCCAGTCAAAGGCAAGGAGATGAAGTCCTCGGCCGAGAGAGGCTTAATTAGTTACCGTGATGATGGCATCGAGCTCGGCTAATGTCGAGGCACCACCAACGGCGGGCGTGCAACTGACGGAGGGGCCGCTTGCTGCAGAGGTGGCGGCCGGCGTACACCCGGGTGCATTAAGCTCCCGTGCCGGCGTCGGAGACACCAATGCCGCCTCCGCCGGAGAGACCAATGGCCCCGCCATCGCGTTCTGCGAGTTGCTGGCCGTAAAGCTGGGAATCGGGGGCGGCCCCTGTTGGCCGCCCGCAATCCACGCACTCAACCCCTCGATCAAGCTAGGCACAATGGCGGTGATCGTCGCTCCGAGCTGTTGTTGCACTTACTCTTGGACAATCTCCGGAATCCGCGCCACTTGTGCCTTGAGTTCTTGAACCTCGCGCGTCTGGCTTTCCGAGCTGGTCTTTTTTTCCTTTCGCCCACCAGCGTTATAGTATGACGACCATTTTGTCGACAAGCCTTTGCCGGCCACACGACCAGCTGACGTCGGCTTACTGAGCTTATCCTTGTTCTTCATTACATTCAACGCCCTATTTAGTGGCGTGTCCCAAGGGTTGCTCTTAGTCGACCCCGCGCTATTGCTTTCAGTCGCCTGCGGAAGGAATGTGAACCATTTAGAAATTTGGCTTCATTAATTAGAATGCAACCATATGGAGCTAATTACGCGGGGGTGTATTCCTTACCAGAACAAGCTCAAGCGCCCTGGTCTTCGGATCCGTGGTAAGCTCCTTTGTTTTCGGGTCCTTCTTGTACCGGGCCCTGACAAAGTTCCTGGTCGGCTTGTCACCGTATTTATCAAAGAGGGGCGGTAGGCCTTGCTCGGCACGGTCCGCTTCCTCCTTGTCCCATATAGGCTTCGCCACTCTGTAACCGCCGGGACCGAGTGTGTGTTCCCCTAAGTTCAGCTCCCGCATTTCTTTCCCCCACTGACTTGATTCGGAGTGTGCGGTGCTCGAGCAATTGATCTTGAAGTCGTTGTAGTCATCTTCGGTGATCGAAGGATTTTTCTCCTTGATCTTCTCATAACTCTCACCTTTCTCGATCATTCTCTTCACATTGCTTTTCCAAGTAGACAGGGCCTTGCTCATCTTCGTGAGGGCAGCATTGTTCACTTTATTCCCTTTGAGGCTTGTGTTTTCAAATTCAGCGGGGAACTTGTATCATTCGTGGACCTTCGTGAAGAGGAGGTTGCGCAAATTCCCTCGGTCAGGATGCCTCAGGTTCTCGGTGTTGATCGAGACGGTGCTCCGGAGAATGCACCCGAGCTGAAGCGAGTACCCCTTGACTATTCGTTCGGGCGCCGTTGGATTCCCGTCGGAGTCCACTTCAGTAACTTCCTCCTTGAGGGTGCGGAGCACGGTCTGGCGCCGGACCTTCCGTTGCCTATTCGGTTGGCTACCATCTGTGCGTCCGCCACCATCATCAGTGGTGGCATCCTCGGCGGCAACATCAGTGGTGGCATCAGTGGGGTCATCCTCGGCGGTACCATCAGTTGTCTCAGGATCGGTGGGGAAGGCGGCGTCCTCATACAAGTGAGGTTGCTCCTCCATCTCCTGGGACAGCTCCCAGAATGCCTTGCCGCCCGAACCCCCGGCCTCATCGTTGTTGGCCATGTTTCTCTCTAAATAGGAACAAAGTTTGGTCAAAAAGTTGGTTATTGTCAAGGAACAAGATCATGGTCTCATCATTTAGGGTTTGTCGACACCGAGGCATCCTAAAAGCTAAGCTTTTATAATTGAGGGTTTTTCGACGCCGAGGCACCCTAAAAGCCTAAGCTTTCATCATTTCAGTTTTTATCGACACCGAGGCACCCTAAAAGACAAGGTTTTATAATTTATGGTTTGTCGACACCGAGGCATCCTAAAACCTAAGCTGGGAAGGAGAATTCTAAGTTGGGCCTAATCACTTGGCTCTATTGCCGCCTATGGTTTAATGCAGCTAGAATAAAGGGGCACTTGATCCTACTTAATTAACTACTAAGATACCCCGGCCCATGCATTAGTCACAAGTACCCCATATGTCCTATTTTTAGCAAAGTCATGCTAAAATTCACGGAAAATTTCAGCATGACCTTTGCTGAAAATAGGACATATGGAGTACCCGAATTTGCCGGAACGGAAGTTAATCGACATTCCAGCAAACTCAAGGGCCTCTCGGGGTACCTGCAAAATCATCACGACACGATGGTCGGAGACAAAACCCAGCAAAAAGCTGCTCCAGGTTCACCAATTGACTGATACTCATGGATAAGCAAAGCAAACTACTACTACCAAAACAAGAACCAGACAAACTGATATATAATGTCAAGCATGTCTAATACCAGCAGCTAATTGTAGCTTTCGCTTTTCAGTGCCAAATACTAGCTAGTACCAGTAGTTTTTCTCTTCAGGTAAAATTAACAGCTAGCAGCAATTATTTTCAAATATATATACAAGACAGTAGGTAAAAGGAATTTATATGTGCCCACTGGACATTTTTATATTAACCTAAGGAAAAATGAATAGTTAGGTTAATTACCCACTATTAATAACAACACATATATAAGAGAAACACCTGATGTATTATCTCAATAAAATGAGCCAGATTTGCATTCCCTTCAACAAACAAAAAATAAATGTATGCGTGGCCTTATTATTTAAGAAATATAAGAGAGACAACAAAATATATAAGAGAGAAAGACACTTGCTGTAATAAAATGAGCCAGATTTGCATTCCCTTCCAAAAATAAAGTTGTATGCGTGGACTTATTATTTATCAACCAAAAAAGACACGCGCATATATAGGGTAGCTGCTAGTGTATATACACTTAACTTAATTTGACAGCTCCATCATGCATCAGCTGTAACTCAACTCTAACAGCAATTAAGCTAAGCAATTAACTACTAAGTCTAACAGCAATTAAGCTAAGCAACTAGCATGCCAGGCCAGGCACCACCTCCAGCAAGCAAGTTTGTTTCTTGCTAGAGAGAGTTGGACCTTTCATTTTCTTTTTCAACCAGTTTTACAAGGAAGGAAGAAAATTCAACCAACTAGTAAAACTCAGGCACCTTCCTTCCTTCCTTCCTTCACATGATTGACTTCTCTTTCCCTCCCTTTGACCTAGTTAATTAATTCGAGAGAGATGCCGCAGCAACACAAGTTCAGATTCAGACTAAATTAACTACTAATTTGACCTAGTTAACCTAGTTAATTAATTCGAGAGGGATTTGACCTAGTTAACCTAATTAATCCCTAGCAATTACTTAATTTGACCTAGTTAACCTCCAGCAAGCAAGTTTGAACCTAATTTAGCCATTCAAGCTGTTTGACCTAGTTTGACCTAATTTGACCTAGCGGTACTGATAGTACGATCAACTCCCCAACAAGCTGTTCCCCAATTTAGCCATTCAGCAAAGGCCAACCCTAGGGTGGTGTGTAAATTTATCCTTGTTTATTAAACCCCAAATATATTGTAACTAGAAAACTAGTGTATGTTTGAATGGATGCACGCTTAATTCTAATTAGAATGTGTTTTGTCTTTTGTAATTTCATAATTTGCATAGGGTGGATAGATAATACCCAAAAGATGCCAGGCACTAGCAAAAGTTTGTAACACAAAGATGCACACACATTCTGCTGTTAAAGAAAAGAGCACATAGTGAATATGGATAAAATTATTGCTGATCTCTGGCTTCGAAAACCAATTGGTGAGTTTGATCTGGAGATTAGAGATTTATGTTAGTGTCAGTGGTAATGTGCTCCTACTATGGTGTGTGTTGTTTAATATTTGGTAAAAAATCGTCTATCATAATTTAGCCCCGCACCTACTCTGTTCCTGGCTCTGCTGCTGCCCATAGATGCAGAACCCAACTACTGTCAACTTACCACATTTCAGTGTTTTTGTACTCTCAGAAGAAACAGTGTGTTTATGTACTCAATTTTTGCAGGTATTGTAAAAGGGCGAAGGCTGTGTTTAAGGAGCTTGAACTGAAGATACTGTTGACGCATATGAAAGCGGCGAGCTGGCTAAACTTCTGAACATCGTGTCAAGGACGATCTTTGAATATCGTTTTAGCATGAATATTGTCCTTCTTGTTTTGAGGTTACAAAGGCCTTGCAGTGCAACTATGGACTATCATTTTCAGACTAAATTAACTCCTAATTTGACCTAGTTAACCTAGTTAATTAATTCGAGAGGGATTTGACCTAGTTAACCTAATTAATCCCTAGAAGTTAATTAATTTGACCTAGTTAACCTCCAGCAAGCAAGTTTGAACCTAATTTGACCTAAATTCGAGAGGGATTTGAACTAAACCTAGCAAAAGAGAGAAGAAGATGGCATGGCCGGGAGGGAGGAGAGGAGGAAGAGAGGAGAAGAGAGGCAGAGGGAGGAGGGTTACCTGACCACGATGATGTGGTGGCCGGAGCGGAGACGACGGAGGGCGGGGACGGTGAAGACGACGGAGGGCGGAGACGGCAGGGAGGTCGCGGGCCTCCTCTCCTGGTGGACGTACGAAGCCGGCCGGCGCGGACCTCCTGGATGTCCTCCCCGCGCGAAGGCGACGATGGCGAGCGGAGAGAGTGGAGGGGGCGGCGCGTGGCGGGTGGTGGGGGGCGCGGAGGCGTGGGGGCGGCGGCGCGGGGGAGCTGCGGTGGTGAGGGGCGCGGGGGCACGGGGGCGGCGGGGGTGGAGTCGGGGAGAGAGAGTGGATAGCTAGGTTTGGGCCGGCCGGGGAGGAGATATGGATGGTGGGGGCGGCGCAATACTAATGGCGCACCACCCCTCGGTGCGCCATAAGTACATCCATACTAATGGCGCACCTCACCCTGGTGCGCCATTAGTATATTTTTTTTCAGCTCGAGCCAACAGGTTATCTTCCACCTGACCTGATCCACATCAAGTGTCCTCTACTAGCTCGACTGGTCAGCAGCCAGTTCTCACACCAGGAGGTCCTGGGTTCTATTCCCAGGCTTCACAATTTTTTTATGCATTAAAAATGCTATTTGATACTTATTTTTGTTGAAATATGTTCAAACTTGTTTAAATCATAACAGTAATATTTTTTTTATAAGACAGTAATATTTTTTTTTAAAATATCATCAAACAATAATGCCCGTGGAGCGGGGGAGAGTGCGGGGGGTCGGCGGCAGC